>BSBK01000073.1:0-362500 GCA_027943335.1 Chamaecyparis obtusa
AAAGGAGATTTCCTAGCTTTATGTATGCTTTTGTGTCTGTGTTTTTTTGGTCTGAAGTTGTTTCTTTCTATTTTGTTGCTAGTGTTGTTTTAGGGTTGTTGTCTCTCGTTGCTAGTTGGTCTACCGGTTGTGTTTGTGCCAATAGTGTTTTTCTTTGGAAAAATTTATTGATTATCTTTTGTAGTGTCTTGTAAGGGGTTTCAGAGTCCCATTTAAAACCTAGTTTTACCTTAATCCAAAAACTAATGTATTGTTTTGTATGATATAATTGAATAAATTAAACACTATATAGTGAGGAAAGGTGGGGAGGGGAATGAAATTGAAATAGATAGTTAGTCCACCTTTTCATAATGCATAATCAGAAGGAAGATGAACCAATAAGCTCAAGTAGAACTTAGATTCTAAGTGAGTGCAATGATCTTTCATGATAATGTATTAAGTTGAGTTGGATTTAATGGGATATGATAGGGTGATGCAAGATAGAAGGATAAATAAGAAAAGATGAAAAGTTACAAAAAACACAAACTTATAGAAAATAGATAGTAACCTATAAGTAATTAAAACACTAACCAAAAGATAGTGCCAACTTGTAGTTTCAATTTGGAGTTGTATTGCAGGGTATAGATTGGCTTTGGCATTATGTTTATAGGTATAGATTACCTAATTCATTATACACCCTATAATTTTGTCTGAAACTTTCACATATAGTCTATCAAATCCTATTCTTTCTAGGTTAAGTCCTGATTGATTCACCACCTATTGGACTGCACACAAAAAAATGGGGAAAATATTATGGAAAGGGATTGACCTTGGTCAAACCCTAGTTGAGGAATCAACCTTGAAATTGAAATGAAGGTGCATGAAAGGAGAGCATATAGATGTAAAGGTAAATGTTATATCTCACTTATATAGTGTCATAAATGGATATTAAGATCATAAATATTTATGTAAATGCTTGTGTGTTCCTTGAGTTGAAGTTTTAAAACCTTGGAATGTAGAAAGGAATCAAGAATGCCTTCAAAAATACATAGATATATGAATTCTTCTCATATATTTTTAATGTTGTTATTGTTGCAGAAAAATTTATTCGATGGAAGAAGGCATTTGGAAGGTCAAAGGATCTTCTTTCTTGATTGATAAATCCTTTACTTGGCCATCATTGGAGAGAAGCTTTTTACAATGGAGAATATTATATTCAAAGATGCCTTGGATGCTTGAAAACTTGATCTTGAATTCTTGGATGAAAAATTGTAGGAGAATACTTGAATTAAAACTTTCCTTATGAACTTGATTGTCCAATTGAGGATAGATAGGCCACTTATATACCTCTCATGATATTTTGAGATTCAAAAATTGGAGGAGGCCAACATGGGATCTAATATCCTGCTAAAATACTGCAATGATCCACCCATTTAAATTTGGGCCTAAATATTGAGGTACAAATCACCTAAGGAATTTTGTACCTAAGAAAATAGGCTAAAATATAGATGGGAGTCAAGGAGGAAAAAACTATAGAATTGGAGGAGGTGGGTTTCTAGATCAAGCATAATGGAAATGAAATCTCAAGAATGCCAAAATGGAGACTAACTAAGCATATAATTATAGGTGCTAAATTTAGGATAGTACAAACATGTTGTGCTATATTAAAATTGAAGAAAGTAGGGATTAGGTTGAGATATTAGACTAATATTAATCCTAACAAATGTAGTTGTAAAATAGACCTCTTAACTAAAAATCTATATTCTAGAATAAAGAAATGAGATAAATAACATTTAATATCCTTAAATTCTAAGATGTAATTATGTTGTCACGATTAATTTAAATTAGCGAGGTTTCATCCTAATCAAATGATTTTTTCCTAAAATTTAAAATAATCTTCGATACTCACAAAAACTTCAAGCATATAACAATTGTGCATCTTACTTCAACACATTGTGCTATGTTAAAATTAAGGAAATTAGGATTAACTTAAGAGTCCATACTAAAGTTAACATTAACCGATGTAAGTTGCAACATAGTCCTATACACAAGGATGTTAGATTTTATAATAAAGAAATGAGATAATTGACATTTTAGAGTTTCAAAGCTTAGGATGCAATTATGTTGTGATGCTTAGTTCTAATTGGTGAGTTTTTATCCAGATGGAATGATATTTTCCTAAGATGTAACATAAATCTTTAATACTTGTAAACAATTAGCATCCAAATTTTGAGAAGTCTTTGATGATGAATATTTTTCTTGGAAACTTGACTATTGTTTGCACAAACATGATCTCAAACCTCTAAGAATTGATGTGAAAAAGGGGATTGATACTCCATGTTGAGATATAAGATTTAATATTTTTATAAATGATAATAATTATGTATAACATAATTTAAAAAATTCCATAGTACAATAGGTATTTTATTTTAGTGTGAGATACATCACACGTGCGATGAGATATATTTGATTAGCTAACTCTATATAACAAAGTACACACTAACATGCCTACATATCTACATACATGAAATATTGTTCATGTATTTCTTCTCGTGTCTCTACCATTTTTTATCCATTTACTGACTCACAATAGTTTTCTAGTTTAAGTTGGTAGAAATTAAATTTTAAGACCAAATAATTTATTTTTATTAAAATTGAGAGAAGTATGAAAAATAAATAATATTTTTTTATTCTTAATAGAGTATTTTTTAATAAAAGATCTTCTGGATTTATTTTAAGAATAGCTTTGAGGAAGGTCAATGTGCCTCTAAAATTCAACTAATTTTCAATTACAAATTTTTTTTTTAGTTTTCATTACAGATATCTCAATTTAGACATGAATATATATGAAAGAGTCATCTCTATTAAGATTTTAACATTGATAAATCAAATCATGATAATTTTTATAAGAAAATATTTATACAATATATAAATTTAAAATAGATATAATATTAGAAAGAACATATATTTAATATGAGAAAATTATATAATTACAAACCAACCAAAAAAAACTTGATAATCATTGTAAAAAATATTATTATTTTAAAAACTTGTATACACACCTAAATAATTAAATATATGAAAAGATACATAATCTTAATTCTAAAATTAATCTTAAATCTTATCCCATGTCTTTAAAATATTTATTATGTGATTTCTACATCAATTTCTTTCATCTTAAAACGTGTGGTATTTTGATCTATTATGTTTCACTTTCATTTGAAATCATTTAAAATTTTCTCAATAGACTTCCACTATCTTTTGGCCCACTCTCACATATAAGTTTTTTATTTGTCATATGTGTAAACATTAATTTCCTCCACACACTTAAAAATTCCTTTACACCTCAATGGACTTCCACTAACATGAGCCCCACTTTCCCACATGTTTTTTGTTCACACTTTATGTTCTCAATCTAATCATGTAGGAAGAAATTCGAAAATGTCGTTGATAATTGTTTTGAAATTAAGAGCGTAACCTACCCAACTTACTAATTCTTATTATTATTTATTAAATGTGTTCGAGAATTTCTATATAAAATATCGAAGAATTCTAGTGGAATAATGTATAAAAGGGAAAGTTGGGGGCAACTTAGTCAAACCTCTATAAATTTGAGAGAATGTGTGTAATTTGATAGTCAAACCATTTACCATGCAATCATTGATTACTATTTGACAAAATGTTCCACATCACAACTAAATCAACATTTGGAAACTATAATTTTAGTGAGACATTTGTTTGTTAAATTCATAGAATTTATATCATATTGAAAATAGATTGTACTTGTTGTCATATAAGGGTAAAATTAAAATTATCAGTTTGTAATAATTTGTTTCACATCTTATTAAAAAAATCTAGATTAATGCAAATTCTATCTTTTATTAAAGAGAGAAATAAACTTAAAATTGAATGCATCACATACTAAATAATAAATAGTAAATCAAAATCACAATGAAAATCAATAAATCAGCTCTTATTTGGCTCTCTTTCTCAATGCAATGTAGGCTCTCGAAATCACTCAAGTATGACAACACGAGAGTTCAAGATTGTGGTTGTAAAATAATGAGAATTGAGCCTCACTATATAGAATTTTGAACTTCAATCAAGGGTGGGTTGATTGATCATATGACTAAAATTGATTGAATAGAAGACTAAGGTTAATTAATTAGAAGACTGACAAATTGACAGTTAAGTGGTTGCATGACATAATATATTGAATGGTTAACTCAAATGATTGGAAGTAGACTAAATTGATTAATCAAAAGACTAAATTGATTGATCAAGCAAACTAAATTAAATGGAAAGAAGTATTGTTTGTAAAAGAGGTGGAACTAGAGGAATAATTAGCATTAAATTTATTTAATTGTGCATTTGAGGAATATATAAAATAAATAAAATATGTAAATTTATTTATTTTTAGAAGAATTACTTTTTATTTGATGTAGAGGAAGGAATATCAATCAAACATACAAGTTCCACTTAAATACATTCAAGGTGTGTTCATACATTCAAGGTGCGTTTCATTTTTCACCACTTAGATACATTACTTCTTTGGCCTATTGACATATGTTATTTAAACTTCACCAAGAACATAAAATATTGGCCCAATCATGGTCTCTCACAATGAGTATTGATGGCATACAAATGATCATTACATCAAACAACTCAACAATGCATTATTTTGTCAAGCCCTTGTTTCACCAATGGTTATGACAATATTTACTATAAAAAGACACAAAAAAACCTCCATATCTTTCCCAAATGATCAAATAATAAAAATTACTTTGTAGTAACCTTGTGCATAAATTTAAAGAATACTCTCACAATGTTTCAGCCTTTTTAGATGGCGCAATACAAAGATATAGTTTTCTTAATGCTTGTTGGAAACCCTACTTTTATCACAAACCTTCTCTCACCAAAAATGTCATAAATCATTCAAAACTTAATAAAATTGGATAAAACAAAAATGAAATGACAATAGAATCATTTCTCCATATTTTTCCATTTATTTTAGACCATTATTGTACCATACCAATTTGTACCATGTGTTTCTTTCAAACTGTTACATGAAACATCATTCATTTAAGACAACCTATACCAAATGCCATAACTTTTACAAATCTCAATGAAAATTGATGAGACTAATTGAAAATGAAAGTAAATTCCCATCACTAACTTCTTTAACTAGTTTTAATGACACTAGAATCATTTCTCCATATTTTTCCATTTATTTTAGACCATTATTGTACTGTACCAATCTATACCATGTGTTTGTTTCGAACTCTTACAGGAAACATCATTCATTTAAGACAACCTATACCAAAATTGCCATAACTTTTACAAATCTCAATGAAAATTGATGAGACCAATTGAAAATGAAAGTACATTCCCATCACTAACTTCTCTAACTAGTTTTAGATCATTATATGAAATATAAAATTTGTACAAACAAAGAGAACATTCTACAACATGAAAAAAATTAGAAATAATACACAAAAATAAGGGTTTATTCTTCTTCACAATCTCCAACAATATCCAACCCTCTCCAACCCCAAAACTTGAGTTGGTATTACATATTTATCATATTAAAACCATTTATAACTTCCGTACTAATTATAACTCCTTTTTCAACACTAATGGCAACATTTTCAAATTTTGACAATACTAACAACTTTTACATATTTTTTTCAAATTTTTATTGATGGAGGAGCATCCTTGGGTCTTGGCAATCTTGCATCAACCAAAAAACATTTTTCTTTTATTTTTTTTCCTATTTAATTCTCTCTTTGTGTTTGAAATCCTTTTGTATTGGCTTATTTTCTCTTGTAGACTTGGTGGCACGTTCCTTGGCTCGTGTTTGATCTTATTTTGGGTTCACACTTTAATATGTTTCTTCTTAGTGGAGTTATCTTTGATCTTTTAGGTTTGACCTATTTCTTCATCATGCTCTCAACTAGTTGGAGTGTCTGATCTTGCCAACCTTTTCCTTGGTTTTTTATTCTATTTGGCTTATTGTTTGATGTTATTGGAATCTTGGTCAACCTCCCTTTTGGTTTGTGCTTCATTCTATTCTTTGGTGGAGTTCTTCGTGATTTAGGTCCTAACCCATCTATGCGTTGTGCTTTCCTATCTTTGGGATTGTGATTTTTCTTGTCCAGCTTAGATGTTTTGTGAATGTTTATATATTGTTGTAATTTTTCCTTTAGTGAGTAGATTTTCACGAATGGGGATGATAAAGATCCACATAAAGGTTAAATCTGGATTATGATCTATAATCAAGCCTATATGCCTATTGTGTAAGTCTGCATGTTGTTGGCCAATTGTAATTGAATTTTTGATAGTGCAAACATTGGTTCTTGCATTCTCTCTACTCATTTTTCTTCTCTTGTGTAACTCTTGCTACATGGTTCAGACTTCCCTTAGATGTACCCTTCTTCCATAGCTATGTCAAGTAGTATTAGAGAGAGTTTTCATTCATGTGATATAAAAATATTCATTTTTGAGGTTGCAAATCCCTGAAACCAATTTATTTTGGGGTGGAAAATTGAGGATATAACCCACAATTGTAGAGGACTTGTGTGAAGATGGCTCAGAGAGGAAATTATAGAGGTGGAGTGAGGAGAGATGAAGATCCTACTATGATGGATATGTTGAGGAAGATTGCAGTAGAACTAAAAGTTGTTGAAATAGTCTAGAGAAGAGGTCGACATGTTGAAGATGTAAGCGATGATGAAGAACAAGAAATAATGGAAAAAGAATCTAAGCTTGATTAGGGAGATGATAGACTATTGAAAGCCCTGACTTGGGTAAATACTAGACCACATTTTAACACTATGGACTATGATGGAAAATTGGATTAAGATGAGTTGCTTGATTGGATTACAAAAATGGAAAATTAGTTTGACTTTGAAGGTACAAGTGAGGATAAGAAGGTGAAATATGCTAGCACAAAGTTGAGAGATCATGCATCACTATGATGAGAATATTTGTAGATAGATAGACAAAGAAGGGGAAAGGATAAAATCAAATATTTGGATAGGATAGTTAGAAAGTTAAAGGAAAAATTCTTACCTGTATATATTATTAGGTGAATTTTTTTCAAAAGTTTAAAAAAACTAAAGCAGGAGGAATCTAGTGTTAAGGAGTATACTAAGGAATTCTGAAAGTTGGATATCAGATCTAGACATACTGAGGATGATTTTGAATGAGTTGAAAGGTATCTTAATGATTTGAGGATGTCTATACAAGATGAGATAATTTTAATCAAGTTGTAAAGTATAGAAGAAGCTTATTAATATGTCTTGAAAGTTGAGGAGAAGCTGAACAAAAGACATGAGAAGAGACAAAGAGGAAGAGGAGGAAGATTTCAAAGAGGAAAAACATTCACTAGAGGAGGAAGATATTTTGTAGAGGAGAACAAAGAAAAGGTTGATGGAAAAGAAGATAATTCACACTGAAGGGATTATAGGAACTATCATAGAAATGGTGGACAAAATGGTTATAGGAGAGATGATTAGAATCTTTTTAGAGGAACTTGCTTCAAATGTAGAGGGGAGGGACATAAAGTTTTTGAATTTGGAAAATGGAATTCAATTAAGAGGGTAGAGAAGAATGGAAGAGTTTCTTTTTCTGACAAGGAATCTATCAAACCTCTAAACCAATGTGAAGATAGAGAATCTTTTATTATAAGAAGAACCCTATGTCATGATGAGATGGATAAAGAACCATTACAAAGGAAAAGTTTGTTCTGAACAAGATGTAAGATTGAAGGTAAATGTTGCCAAATTATCATTGACTGTGGTAGTTCAAATAATCTAGCCTCAGAGGAGTTGGTGAAAAAGATGAAGTTGTAGAGATTAAAGCACTCTAAACACTATTAGAAAGTGTGGATTTGAGATGATAATAAGGTGTGTGCAAGTGAACGTTGTTTAGTAAACTTCAAGATTAGATCTTATCATGGTGAAGTTTTATGTGATATTATTCCTATGGATGTATGTCATATTTTGTTGGGTAGACCATGGTAGTATGATAGAAAAGCATTGCATGATGGAAGAAATAACATTTACACTATTGTTGTAAATGTGATGAAACATGTTTTATTTCCTTTAGAAGAGACTCCTAGGAATGAGATTTGTATAAGTGTGAGAATTTTGTTGGTTGAAGGAAGGAAAATCTTGGATGGCTTGAAAAGTAAGAGTATGTGTTATGCCTTGATTCCTAAGAAGTGTGATTTGGAACCAGAGGAAGAACAACCAAAAGAGATATATAGATTTTTTTAAAGAATATAAGGACATAATCTTTGATATGTTCCTAATGGATTTCCACCTATGAGAAGTATCAATCATTGTATGGATTTGATTCCTGGAGCTAGTTTTCCAAATAAAGTTGCACACTAGATGAAACATGTAGAGAATTAAGAACTGAATAAGGAAGTGCAAAAAATGTTAAGGGATTGATCATAGGAAGTTTGAGTCCTTGTGTAGTGCTTTTATTATTATAACCTAAGAAGAATGGAGAGTGGAGAATGTGTACTAATTCTAGAGCTATAAGTTGAATCATAGTAAAATATTGGTTTCCTTTGCCTAGGATAGATGACATAATAGACTATTTGAGTGGAGCCATATATTTTACAAAGTTAGACTTGAAGAGTGGATATCATTAGATCAGAATTAGAGAAGGAGATGAGTGGAAGATCACATTCAAAAAAAGTGAAGGGTTGAATGAATGGTTGGTGAGGCCTTTTGGACTGACTAATGTACCTAGTACTTTCATGAGGTTGATGAATGAGATATTGAATAAATTATTGGATAAGTTTGTGATGGTGTATTTGGATGAAATTATGGTCTTCAATAAAGCAAAGGAGGAAAATTATTTGTATTTGAGAAAAGTATCATAGAGGTTGAGAGAATAGAAGTTGTTGATAAAAATTAAGAAGTTTACTTTCATGAAGTAAGAACTTGTATACTTGGGTTTTGTGATATCTATAGATGGATTGAAGATGGATCCTGAGAAGGTGAAAGAAATTGTTGAATGTACTAAACCTAAAATCATTGGAGAGGTAAGATCATTTCATGGATTAGATAGTTTCAATAAAAAAAATTATTAGGAATTTTAGTAAAGATTGTAGTCCTATGAATGAGACAATGAGAGGGGATGGGAATGATTTCAAGTGGACATTGTTACACATAATTACATTATGATTTGTCATTAGTGTCACACATATAGTTGGTAAAGGAAGAAAACAAACTAGTCAGTCAAAACACTAAGTATAGTAACTGAGCAGAGCACAAGGAAGAATGACAAGTTAACCGAGCACAGTCTTGACCGTGCATAGACACTGGGCCAAATGATTACCAAGCACACTGAGTACAGTTATAATTGAGCATTCATATTTACTAAGCATAATTATTTTACCAAGAAAAGAATGCAGTATTTACCGAGTGATACAAGAATAACATAGAAGTTTGGTATAGCACTAAAAATAAGGAAAATGTTTTATACTGAGCTAGAAAATAATTTACATAAATCAAGGTAAAGATTTATTGGAGATGTAACAATTTATTGGTGATGATCCCTATGTAGTTTTTATTTAGGTCACTCATATGGATCGTAGATCCAAGTATTTTCTAGATGATTCCATAACCTTAATTAGGTTGAATATTTATGATATAAGAATTGTCAAGATGTCAGATCATAATGACACACAAGAAGTAGCCACCTACAAGAGAGATTTGAAGAGAAGACAAGGTTATGATGTTAAGGTTTTGATAGAGTATTCAAGGATCAAAAGAGAATTAGACCAAAGGCTACCGAGTAGCATTTGAAGGACAAATTTATCACAGAAAGGTGGTATCAGTTAAGGGCTACACAAATATGAAATTCAACAAAGTAAGTTGCTACATCCAAATCAAATTTACTGTTACTTTGTAACAATTGTGGCAGAAAAATATCTTAATAGAGTAGACCTAACCATCTTTTGTAAATCTCTTAACCAAGTACACACTTAACAGTGTTTCTTAAATCTTCTAACAAGGTAGATCTTAACAGGTCTTAAATGTTACTCCTAACAGGGTAAGATCATCAAAAGTGATCAAAATTATAAGCCCAAATAGGCAACTCTATGATTGCAGTAGTGAAGCTTTGTGGGTGTCATCCCCACCATAGTTTTTACCTTCTAACAAGGGTTTATGTGATATAAAAAATACATGTGTCAAGTGTATGAATTTTTATGAATGTTTACATATTAGATTAGAAACATTTCATATTTCAATTATGTTATGAATGAATGGAAATGTTAATATGATAGTTACTTAATGAGAAACATTATTTTAAGGATTAAGATATAAAAAAAATTAGGGTTACTAATTCACCCGTCCCCTCTCAATAACTCACCTTTCCATAATCCCAACAATTGGTATCGGATCTTGTTCTCTTGTTAAAGAAGTTTAATCACTAAAGAGGAAAGATCCATAAAGATGGAAAGGTATAAGCTTGACAAGACAATTGGGAATCAGAAATTGGAGTTGCAAATTACCCTACAACAACTTAAGCACATCAAGGAAAAGATGAGAGAGTCATTGAACAAAAGGAATGAATTAGTATTTTGGTCGAATGAGACTTGATATCAGGAAGAAGAGATAGAGGAATTGTCTAAAGGATCCATAAGTATATCTGATGCATCTGAAGGAACTATCTCAGATCTATTTGAAAAGAATCAACACCTCACCGAACAAGTGAAAGCACTACAAATTGGACAAGAAACTCAAATGGAAAGAATGATTGAAGTTATGAATAATGCAAGACAAGATGAAAAAGAGAGAAATATGGCTATTGAAGATAAAAGACAAATGACTAAGAAATTGGAAGAAAAAAAATCTAAAATACTAAGGCTGACATAACATCAGTTTGAAATTGCAAATCAGATGAGTGTCATGAGTCAATAAGTCAACCAGGTTAAAAATGAGATTTGTAGGAAATTGGAAGACATTGGTGAATTAAGGGAAGAGAATGAAAGACTGAAAAATGAAGTGAATATGCAACAACAACACACTGAAATGATAAATAAAACTAAGGGAAGAACCAAAATGATGGATGAATTCTTAAAGAGTCAGAGAAGACTGGACAACACCACTAGATTAGGTTATATTGAGAAAGGAGAGTCATCAAATCAAGCAGAGAAAAAGAATGCCTATGAAAATCCTAGACCAAAGAAGCTCTCATGCTATCATTGTGGAAAATAAGGTCACACAAAAAATGTCTATAGAAGTAAAGCTAAAGGTACTCCTAACACTATTCCTAAATTTGATGGTTATTGCTACAACTGCAACAAGTATGGACATCAATAATTTGAATGCAAATCAAAGATGAACAAGTCACCTAAGAGGCACTACATGGAAAATAATTTTTTTACTTGTAACAAGAATGGTCATATATCATAAGAATGTAGGGCATAGCTGAAACAAGTTTGGAAACTGAAGAGATAGAACAATACTTATCAACCAAGAAGACAAGGTAATTATTATACTTGGGATTACAAGACTTGGGTTAATTTTACAGCATGTGGAAGATATGGTCATATTGCTACAAATTATATGAGATTACATTGGAGAGAAAATTGGACAAATTCTGGAATGACATGTCTACATTTTCACAAGGTCGATCACATAAGTAAAGACAACAGAGACTGAGCACTAGAACCGATTGTTGATATGAATGAAAATACCATTGATAGAATCAGAAGGAACATGAGTCAAATGGGGAGAATATAAAAAAAAGACAATGTGGGAACAAGCACAATAGTTGGTGACACCTCATCCCTTGAATTAGGTGATTTCACCACTTCTACTTAAGTCAATCAAGTAAGTATGGGAATTGAATTTTAATCAGTTATATCTTACAACAATTCCTTATATCTATTGCATGAATACCATGTCTGCATGAATTAAGATGCACTAGGTTGTTATATGTTATGAACTTGAAATGAGCATAGTTGACAAAGCTTGACCGAGTAAGAAATTGGTAGTCGGTGAAAATGGTAAGGTTAATTGAGTTACGTAGTCAATCGAGTGTTGATAGTGTTAACCAAGCTAAAGTATCTAAAGGAGACAACTGAGTATATGATCATTAACTAATTTATAGTTGGTGAAGCATTTAATGCAATACATTTATTCCTAAAAGGGTTTTTGGGTATAAATATGCATTGATCCAACTCATTTCTCACACTACATTCAAAGAGCGAACTAGATAAAAAAAGAAAAAAAATTGAGCAACTAGATTCTAAGCTATTATAGTGATTTATGTATTTCATGGAGTGATTAAAAGATATTCAGGGAAGTTTACAACGTAACTAAGTGATTTGAACAAAGTTTATACAAAGCCCTAATTTTTTTATCAATGATGGCATCCACTTCAAAAACCATTCAATCGAAGGATGATAAGGAGAAGAAGGTCACATTAATCCAAAGCACAACCTATGAGGAACCAAACTACAAGTTACATCCTGAGGTCGCATCTCAGATCGATGAAAAAGGCATGTTTTCATTAATACAACCTAGGGTTTTACTGGTGAAGGATATTCGGTCATATATACACTGCAAGATCAGTGAGATTGGTGATTTCAAGCTACAATCCACTTATTAGGAGCTATGCATGGATGATAAACTAAAGGATGAGCACAAACACCTAGAGATAAAAGGTTTGACAAATGCTCTTAATTTCCCAAAGGAATTTAAAATAGAATGGATCGAGATAGTTTTGAGCTGAGTACACGAAGGTAAAATGTGGTTATATGAGCCACTAAAGATCACCAAGGATGTGATTCACATGGTCACCGAATACCTAGTATATGATAAGTAAAAATCCCTAAGGAATCTGTTGGTTCCTCAAACTAGACTTTATGCTTGTAGTAGCAAACAATACATCTATAGTTTTTAAGGAGGGGTTAGATCCAAATATATAATTCTAAGATGACTGGACCAACTATAGGGACAATACTACCCTCTGTACTTCTAGCTCTATAAAACTAAGGAGGATACTCCTAATCCAGTAAAACAAACTTCATTTTATCAATCATAAACTAGATTTTAATACAAAAGATAGATGGTAAGAAAATACTAAATAGTAACCACTCATTTATTGATTCTCCATTACCATTAGATAGGACATAACTTGTAGGTCACAATACTTCAAATGTTTTGACAAATTTATATCAATGATTAGGAATACAACAAAACTCCATTAAGCAGTCATTTCTATAGAATAGGCTCATTCCTAACTAGTGCTGTATCGATTGGGCAATATCTTACTGTAAAGTGAAATACAGGAAATATACTAAACTTTAATGATTTATAATCTCAAAAAACACTACCACCTTGTGATAATATTAATCAAAGAACTCCTAGATTCACACTACTTATTGATATCCTTATGCAAACCCTAGAGAATTAGTGTTATATCCAAAGCTTATTTAATTTGATCTTTAGATCAAAGCTAAAGAATGACAACACATACACACAGAAATTCCATGCAATAAATCTAAAAATTCATAACTCAAAGAAATAATACACATAGGAGAGATGTAAACCCTGGATTTTTTATTTAATTTGATGAATCATCTTTCATGTATACACAATGCTTTAGAATATAAGCCATCTAAATATTGACCTAAACCAGTAATACTTTCTCTTTTATATTAAAAACCTAACTTAATACAGTCTACTATACCCTAGACTCAGAACTTTCCAGTAAAATGTTCAAGTTCCAGTCCTTCTAAAATGATCCTAGGAATCCTTTTATAGAATACAAGGATTGCATAAAATCTTTAG
Source organism: Chamaecyparis obtusa (assembly GCA_027943335.1). Lineage (NCBI taxonomy): Eukaryota > Viridiplantae > Streptophyta > Pinopsida > Cupressales > Cupressaceae > Chamaecyparis > Chamaecyparis obtusa. The sequence goes on from BSBK01000073.1 coordinate 13,803, forward strand.
ATCATTTTTGAAGAGACAAAATAATGACAACATATAAGACAAAAGTTTGATAGATACAACATATTTCTGTTACATTTTATAAATTTTCTTATTGACTTGAGTGCCAAAATCTGCAACAATTTCCAAAGTCAGTTCAACTTCTGCCAAGTGTTACTTTTTGGTTTCCTTTAACCATATGAGATCTTTATGTTGTTTTCCTTGCTTCAAGGGGTTGAAGAAGTGCCACCTGTTGCAGCCTTAATAGATACCTCCTCATTCTTTTCACTCTCTGAATAATATGTAGCTTCCCAAGATGTGTAGACTTCTTCATTAGGCCAATGGAAAGCTACCACCTCATCGCTTTTCTATACCAAAATATCCTAATCAAATTTTTCCTAATGGACCTCTTTATTTAGGGATTCAAAATTTACCCTGGCATCTTGTAATACCTCAACTATCTAGACAAACATAATATTGCTATCTACACTCAAGATGTTGCTCACCCTTGTTGACAATTCCTCATCTAGTTTCTCCAACCATACTCCCTTGTCTTTTATAGTTCCATTCCTTTTGAAAAGATCAAGAAACATTTGAAAATAGTCTTGGTAATATCTTGACCTTAGAACTGATGCCTTTCACTTTATGTTCTCCCTTTTTATTGCAAACTCAAGTAAGGTTTTAACAAATTTATAGGTACTTTTTAATTGTTCATCTACAATCTATTGAGTTTTAATCAAAGAATGAAATAATTTCAACTTATCTCTCCTAGAAACCCACCTATCCAAAATTGGGTCCACAGTGGCCACTTCTTCCTTAAAAGAATATAAAATTTTAATTAATTCCTCCCCAACCTTATAGATCTCTTTTGGCTCAACACCCTCAGCAAACTCTAAAATTGTGTCTCTTATTTTTTCTTCATATTTCATGGACACCTCTAGTTTTCTTTTCTCAAACAATTGCCTCTCATTTCTTAATTTCTTTTCCTTCTCCAAAATTTCCCACCTTTCATTCTCTAATATCTCTCTTTGTGTTATATCGTCTTCATCAATAGATGGAGGAAGAGGGGAGAGGGGGAATTCAACTATAGGACTGGATGAAGGGGGAATAGTAGGGTAGGAGGCAATTTGTAATTGTTTTGATACCTAGATTGGACCTTGCTCTCCTAACCTCTTTCTTAAGTCTGCTATCAACTTATCCTTCTCACTAATATCCTTCTTCATTTCTCCATAAGATTTCAACATTGTCTCAAGCTTTAATGTGAGCTCTTCCTTCTCCCTGGCTTCCCTCTTTGCCACCTTCATACTAAGTTTGGTTGTCTCCAAGGCCATGCCTAATGCTTCAACAATTTAAGTCTCACTGACCATTTGTACTAGCAAGCTGCCTGAAAGGTCACCCCTAACAATTTGTTTCCCTTTATTAGTCTCATTTTTCTTTAAAGACCACATGACCAAGGCTTGATGGTCTTCACTAAAAGTGACACCTTTGATTGCTTACTCTACCTTCTCTTTGGTCTTGTGGACTGGTGTGATCTACTTACTAACAACATCAAGTACCACTACATCAGAAATGTCCCACTCAGGGAGAATCAGCGCCCCTGTATTCTTTACTAGTTCCCTCCCTTGTTCTGGAGTAATCTTCTCAAACCTTTTGGTCATTTCTTTCCTTACCTCATCTTCTATGATCTTGAGGTCCTTCTATGGGTTTTCCTCCTATCTTTTTTCACAGGTTTCCTTGAATTGATTTAAATGCAACTTCCACAAGAATTTTGTGAAGGCCTTGGCCTTGACAAAGGCATCATCTCCAAGGAACTCATCACATGCCTACTTGGTGATAGGATCCAGTTCCTTTCCAGCCATTTCCCTTACTATTAGGTTTGATTCTGGTTCCTTGGGTGGCTCTGGCATTCCCTCATTTATCTCCTCATAGGTCATGCAAATTTGACCTAAAATACCCAATTGTTGTTGTTTATCTACCGCCTCTTGATGATCTACAAGATTTAATGGTGATTGGGTAGGAGAATACTCTTCCTCAACTTGTGTAGTCCTTTCTTCCATTCTTTTCCTTTTTGGTGGAGATGGAGAATCATAATTAATTTCAATTGGTTGATTCTATGGTGATCTAGGAGATTCTTTTATTTTGTCTTACATCTCAACTTCCCTAGAAGTGGAAGGGATATCCTCTTCCCTTTTGGTTTCTTCTTGTTTTCTTGGCCCTAGTACTACCACACTATAGCCAGCCTTCCTCTGTACCATATATCTACCTGGGGGCACCATTCTGGAAAATGCAAGCTTACGTAGGACAAATCTAGCTCTTTCTGGCTCAATCTACATCATATTTTCCTTCTTCTCATTTAGGGTCTAGATGATACCCTCAAAATGGCTCATAAGAGCTTCTATCTTCTTTTCAAAAGGGGTAAAATCCTTTAAGGGGTCATACTCCCTAACAAAATACTGAACAAAATCTAGTGTCTTTTTATACACTAGCCATTTCTCCTTCTTGACTTCCTATTCTTGTAAATCAAAGATATTCCTGATAATATCCTTAGGAAAATTGAAAACATGATCCATAGAGGCACATCTTGTCCTCTTCTTAAACATATCATTTTAAAAACCCTTAGGATCTGTTGCCCTTGCAATTGAAGTGGCCATGTGATATGGCTCAAAGATTTTGTTCATATGGGACCATCCACCTTTTGTGATCACAAACTGGTGGGCTACTATGGAAGTAGGGAAAATAATTCCTCTAGCTTTTCTTGTGAGGGAAATATCTTGTAACCCTTCAATTTTCCTTAGAATCTCTGCAACCCCAATCTTGACGGGGACTTGGTATGGTAGTATAAAAGGAATCTCTCTAAAACCATACACCCTGATTATAGTAGACACTGGGTAGAGGATAAAATCACCCCAATTGTGTACAATCTTGATGTCAGTAGCATATTAATTAGGTCTAAGTAAATCTAACAAGATCTTTGAGATTCTTGGGTACTCTAGAAACAACAAATCCCTAAGCCTTGATGCAAAACATCTATCAAAAGTGACAAAACTAGTCTCATTTCTATCCCAAGTCATATTGAGATTCCAAAATTGGACCGACATTTCTTCACCATCCTTTTGCCTCATAATGTCCATTTCTTTCTCAAAATATTTTTCACCTTTATACAAAAACATATACATCATAAGGGAATACCAGCAAAAGGGTCTGTCTACTTTGGCTTTCTGGATTCCCATTAGTCCCTCGTGAGTTAATTCAGCCAAGATAGGGGCAAAATCAAAAGTGACTACCAAGTAAAGGTGCAAAATGTTTTCCATCATAAACATGTAATGCACTAGCATCTCTTGAGCATCTTCTCCAAAAATTTGGCACAATGACCAATACACACCTTTTTCCCTAAGATTAAAGTAATCTATCTTGAATGGTTCTTGTGTATTTGGCACTACTATAATCATACCTCCAACTTTGTTGAAAAATTCCTTCAGAGGACCATTTCTAAGATAGTCCCTCTAAGCCATATAGATATCTTTTTGTTCATCAAAGTCTATTTTCTCCAGATTACTGGTGGGTTCACTCAACCTGAAAACTTCTCTAATCTCTTCAGCTGTAATACTGATTAGAGGATTTCCATTTATATCTCTAACAACCCTAGCTACATGCTCATATCTTTTTTCTACTTGGATCATGATATCTACATCCACGAACACATTGGGTACAACAAGTTTTCTTAAGTCAAACTACCACACATTACTACTGGGAGCAAAAGTATGTCTTTTCCTGAAACCCACTCTGTATAATACTAAACCAGAGACCTCAATGTTAGCGTCTCTCATATAATTGCCTTTATCATACAGGTCATATGCAACTTTAACCCTAGGGTTTTTGGGTACCAATTCCTTTTCTTTGTACGTGTCAGTGGTCAAATGATCAAACTTCTCTAAGAGGTCATCATGTACACCTCTTTCATGATACTCAAACATTCCTTAACTTAGAAAACATCTGATGGTTGTCACAATGTTGCAATCAATAACTTTCGAGCACCTTTTCATTGTGCCTTTACACCACCTATTAGATCAAAAAAAATATACGATAACTCAAACTATAGTCTTCTGGACCCACATAACACCCAGAGTCACTATTGTCAGATGAAAAGCATCCAACGGTCATTTTTAACTATTTATGATGGGACCCCACTGTCGTTCTTTATGTCCTTATGGAAAATCGACGGCTATCACAATGCCACAATCACAAATGTTCTATTATGTTTTTTTCGCGAGATTGCACCGACTGTCATATTAAAATCTAGATGTCAAAATATTAACCCCTTTAGTAACTGGGCCCAGTGAATACGTGTCATCAGATTACCTTCATCAGACAGTTGATATAAATGAAGTTGACCGGTCCCACCTGCCTTGCCTGCTTAATGTCTGATGCATCAATGGCTATTGTAATGCCGTGATGGTTAACTTTCGAGCATCTCTTCATTGTGGCATTGTGCTGACCATTGGATTGATGAGAAAGATAAGAAATTAAATTTTTTTTTGAAACTTTAGGAAAAGGACACAAAGACTTAGGAAAAGATTAAAAAGGCCATCGGATTCTTCAGACTTAGGAAAAATTAAAGATTTGGCTTAGGTAAATAAAAACCTAAGAGGTAAGGCCCTGCCCAATGGTAGAAAAAGACACATGCCTTAATAAAAAATTAAGTGATTTCATAAAGTAACAATGAAATAGAAATATAGAAGGTCCACCTAGGGTTTTCTCTTTAGAAAAAAAATCCTTTATGGTTATTTTGACATGATAGTTAACTAGGGCTTCGTGGATCACAAGAAAATACTTTGGTAAACTGGAACCAAGACTTATAATTATTTCAGGCAGCCATTAACCAAATGGAAATTCTTCTGGTAAATATTTCATACTTCAAAAATACAGAGTTTATGTTGGGAGATTTTTTAGTGCTAACAGAACCCACTGAAGAGAGATCAAGAATTTGACTGGAGCCGAATGGGATGACAGAGAAATGAGGATAAACACAATTGATGAACCTGAGACTAGATTTAGAGCATATGTAATAGCATACAAGGTATTTCAATCTATTCGACTGAACTATGTTCCTTGCAGCATTTTTGATATTGCTCAGTGTTGGCTTGCTTTCAACACCCCAAGTTTTAAACTTTCAAAAAAAGCCCCATAGAAAGAATTCCTAAATTGTCCCGGTATCTTGTTGGTTTTTATTACTAATGATGATTTTGTAAGAGTATAATTGCAAAGGAGCAACATTCTAGATTGTATTGAACTTGAACTTGGAACTTCAAAGTTCAATGTTCAAGATTCAATATTCAAAAGGCAAAGTTCAAAATGTGCAAAGTCTATCAATTCAAAGTTCAGAATTCAGATTTCAAATATTTGGGTTTCAATTTCAGAGGGTGAGAAGTTTGACATTTTAAGTTCAAAGTCATGCAATCTCCAAAAATATGGTATATATAGGTACACTTTTCTCATGGTCAACAGAAGCCTTTCACCATTAGATATTTTAGTGAAAACAAGTGGTTGAGCTCTTATATGTGACTGTCGAATGGAAAATAAAGTTGAAATGGATAAGAGAATTGTTTAGTTCTGATTTTGGGACACTTGAATATCATGAAGGGGTCTGGTATTTCCTTATTTTTTAAGAAGATTCAAAAGCCTTTGTAAGTCCAAGATACATTATCAAATAATTCATACAGTACAATAGATGAGGATCTTTTGAAAGGATTTCTTAAACAGTCTATAATCTCAAATTTTTTGGAAGCAGAAAAGTAGTCTCGGTATGAGGGGCATAACTCTCACTTCCATCATTGGATTTTTCTCAGTTTTGGCTATGTTATGCATAGACAAGTTAGTCAGGCATTTACTAGAGCGATTTCCATAATGATGCCTAAAACAAAAGTTATGTATTACATACCATAGGTATGTAAATCTATCATCAAAATCATAGTCACGTTTTATGATTTTGGTTGTCTCCAGCAAAATGTCACATGTCCAAAATCCAACTACATATATCATTAAAAATTTATTAAGCTATGTTATTATAAAATTTTAAATCAAAATTTTATAAAATTATCAAATGCAAAAGGAGAAAATCATCAGGAATTGAAAGTGAAAGGAAATTCATAGTCTTTTCAAGAAACAGTTATAGAAACTGAAAGGCAATTGAGAAACATTATTTATTGTAAAAAATTAGACATATGGGGGTTCTTTTTCTTCTTTCCAGGTGGTCAGTTGGCTACAGGAAGGAGGATAGAGTATTTTAAAAATAAAATTTGTAACAGGGAAAGTGGAGGATGTTTTATTTTCTGAGTAGATTTAATGAAGTTGTAGAAGTAAAATAATTTGTAGGTTGTTTTGCTTTGTATTTAGAAATAAGGAGAAATTGGTATATTAGATCTGTGTGTCTGAATATTATTTTCTCTGATTGAAATAGATCAGTTGGTCATATCAATCATATTTTTTAGTACTGTTCTACATCATCAAATAAAGTGAATGAATATATCATGAATCAGTTTGTTTTTGGTGTACTTATGCTTAGTAATTAAAATATTTAGCCACTCCTTGATTTCTCTATGATTGCAAAGACTGAATAGATGATTAGTTGGTCATTCATTTATTTTCTCTGAATCTTTTATATTGTAATCACATTCATTTCATAGTGATGAATGAATGTCGGCAATCTTTGTGTCTTCGGGTTAAAGACATACTTTAATTTTAATTCACTGAATATCTTTCTAGAAGGGAGTTGTACCTTTGAATTTAGAGGAGGGTTATTAGCTCATGATAACTTATCCAACTGTTAGTACATTTTTTTCTTCTTTTTGGGCACATTGAGTCATTATTTATATTTCTTTTCGAAGGACAAATCTATACACTAATAGATTTTTGGTGATTCTGCTGGGGAGCAGAAATGAAGATCAGTGTTGAATAATTATTTCCTCAGTTTATATGTATATCTCCATGTGTAGGAGATTGGCGACTCTGATAAAGTGGTGACTCTGCTGATTCTTAATGCAAATCCAAAAGATTTTTAAGAATGGGAAAAAGACCAGGCCCTACTATCCTAGAGATTCTTCGGATGAATGATAAGGTTGTAGTACCTCACCCCTAGTCTGATTTTATAAATGTTATGATTACTTTAGGATGATAGATTATATGTTAGGAAATTATTAATGCTTACGACTTTACTAACCCCAAACTTTCATGTGTATGGTTGGTGTGTTTGTTTTATATTTATGTTTGGCGTGCCTAATGTGGTTGAGGGATGGAGTCATAGTTACTTTATTTCAAGATCCACACGATGGGCCGATCCCCACCATTGTTTGTTATATATTTATATATGTATGTACATGCGGGTTTTGTATGCAAGTTTGCAAGTACCAGACATTGACTTCCCTGAATTGTCAAGATGAGCGTGCCCTATCGCACTATCTCAAATGGTAGGAGAGGGGAGATAACACAGATCCAAAACCCTAACCTAAGCCCATTTGTCCTAAGATTGGACAAGTATCAGTTTCACTACCCTACCCGAATTCGTCGAGTTGACAAGAATTCGTGGATCCTTTCTCCTGAGTTTGTTTGGTTTTGTGTCATTTTGATTTTAGTTGATTGCTTATGTGGGTGATTTTATGTGATTATTAAATTAATGATTAATTATGCTCTTATGTTTAATTTTAAAAAAAAATAATCTAAAGTCAATGTTTGATTATTTGGATTTAATTGATTAATTAATTGGTAATTAAATTTAATTATGTTTGAGGGCGTTATTAAATAATTAAATATTTAATTGCATTATGCTTTAAATATTTAATCTATTTAATAATGAATTTTAATTATAAACATGTGCATTATTGAAAAGGGAATTGTTCTCAAAAGTTAACAACCTATTTCAAAAAGTCAAGTTGAGTTGTGCAAAATAAAGTTATTTTAATTTATTAATTAGGATTTTCTTTCAAATTGTAATTGGAGTTTGATTAGGAGTTAACTATTGAGTCATCTCTAGGGTTTGCATGAAATGGGGAATTGAATCCCTAATAGGGGGAATTGCTCTCATTTGGAGATGAGACAGGTTTTGGAAGGGAATTTTGGGGGAGAGCTTGTGCTTTGGGATTTTGGAGAATTTTTGCTTGTTGTGGTTGCTTGTTGATTTGGCTTCATTGTGTATTTGGAATTTGGGTGTTGCGTGCTTCGTGGATTCAGATCTGCAGGTGGAATCAATCTTCAGAGCAATCCTGGTCTTCAGATCTTCACAGATTTTCTATTTCAATTTCTGGCATTGGCTCTGAGGTAGGCTTGAAAATCCTACCTGTTAGTGTTATTATGCATTTATCTGGCTTTCTTTTCTTATGCAAGCTTTAGTGTATCTCAATAGACAGATCTGTGCTTTATTTCCAGTTATGGGTAATTAGAAAACCCTAGCTTTTATTGATTTTATGTTTTTATTGAAATTTAGCATAATAGTGTTACTTTGGCAAAATTTTGTTAAAATATTGTTTATAGATTTCCTACAAAATGAAATATTAGATCTGGGCTATAGTTTAACTATAGGCTTTGAAGAAATAAATTCCCCATTAGAAAGAAATCAATTTGGATGAAAAACCAAGTTTGGGTAAAAAAATCCTTGCTAGTAAATTTAAAAAAATATCCTCTGGAAAATTTAAACAATCAAAAATTAAATATGCCAGTCAAAGGAAATAAAAGAAAAATCATGTTTGCTTGTGAAAAGTGAATGGAAATGTGATTACCTATTTGGAAAAATATATATATACTCTCTGTAAAAATCAAATAAAAATGCACAGTCAAGCTATAAAAGACAAAATGGAAAAGTTTGTTTATTGGAAAGCTAAACTATACTGTGTAGAAAAAAAAAGTATTATTGTTGCCTTATTTCTTTGGAATTTTGGAATTTTCTTTATAAATAAAAATTTACATAACTTTGAAAATGTGTTTGTTTTAAAAGAAATTTAATTATAAAAAAATATTTAAATAAATTTTATTAGGGGGGAGTGGGGGCCGCCACCTTCCCCCACCTCCCCTCGGCTGTCATGCGCTGTAGTGCAGCAGGCACTGGGCCTACCGGCGGTACCTGAGGGTACCGTGTAGTAGGCACAGACCTATCGGCCTATCGGCGGTACCTTGTGTACCATGCGACAGGGTAGAGGGGGCTATGGGGCTAGACCACCCCAATGCATATTTTTTTTTTTTAAATTATTATTTAATTTTGGTATTAATTTAAAAATTTATTTATTGATTTTTTTAATATGAAATAAATTTTATTTAGATTTAGTTTTATTTAAATGTTAAGTGATAACTGAATTAAATTAAATTAATTCAAAATTTAGTTTTATTTAGATGTTCTAATATATATATATATATATATATATATATATATATATATATATATATATATATATATATATATATATATATATATATATATATATATATATATATATATATATATATATATATATATATATATATATATATATATATATATATATATATATATTTTATAATTATTTATTTATTTATTTATTTGAAGGTGTTAAATATTTAATTAATTATTGTTAACGTAATCTTCATTGAGGAACCCTTGAGAGTTGTAACATATGTTGGTTGTTTGTATTAATGTGAGTAAATGGTAATTGCTTTTGCATTGATGTTTATCTTGTATGTCAACCTTTTAAAAAAAAATTATTCCGCAAACTTAGATGCATGTTTAGGTTAAGTTCTCCTAGGTTCCCTGGCGGGACATTACAAAGGTTCTACAAGATTTATGGGAACATGTATCATCTTAAAATGGAAGCGCTTCCATGATAAGAGTGTTTAGCCCTTCGATTAGGTGTTTTGGGATCATGTTAAGCACCTTGAATGGGTCCCCAACTTTGATCTATCTTTCCCTCCACTTTCCATTTCTTTTCTGCACTTGATTCCTTCATTCTAGGTGAAATTAGGGTTAGGATCCCGAGGATTCTCCTTAATTTCCATCTTCTATGGCTCTATTTTATAGGTAGGAATTAAAAATAAGTCTTCCTAGCCTTTATCATGTTCATCATAGGATTTTGTGCCTCTCCTTGGCACTCTACCCTGTTCTGACATCATTTCTAGGTCTCTGGGCACTCCCAAGACCTCCTGTTTCTGTTTTGGCATCTCTAGACTAAGACCTTGAGATTTGTAACCTCGAGGTCAATTATGACCTAAAGGGGTCAATGAAGACCTAAAAGGGTCAAATTTGACCTTTACCCTGACCTAGGTCAGGGTTGAGCTCGTCCTTGACCTTGGGTTCAAGTTTCAAGGTCCCGTGATCTCTGGTTGTTGAGTTTCAGAAATAATTGTTTTCCCACTTCCGGGTTGGCTGTTTTGGTCTCCAAAATGGTAAAATCTTAAATTATATTTAATTTAGGTCCATTCCTAAAGGTTTGAGGCCTAATTGGAATTTAATTCGCCAAGGTGGCCCCTCTAGAGGATTGTACCCTAGATCACTATAAAAGGAAGCCTTCCTCTTTCATTTTCTCCATCAAGTTTTCATGCTCAAGCACTCTCAAGCAAGGAGATCAAGAAAGCATTTCATCAAGCAAGATCAAGAAAGAATCTATTCAAGCAAGTATCCATTCAAGAATTCAAGTCCTCTTCTCCATCCAAGTTCTCCATTGAAGATCAAGGATTCAAGCCATTTAAGGGATTTGGTTCAAGCATTCAAGATTCATCATTCAAACCCTAGATCTAGCCATCATGATGGTGTGATCTTCCTTCAAGATCCTTTTTTTCATCTTCAAGATCCATTCATTCTTCCCTCAAGGTGGATTCCAAGCATACAATCATGGAGGTTTGATTTACATTTGTTGATGTTATGTTCAAGCTTTCATATTAACATACTTGATTACATTTCAAATACAATTTGCATATCTATTGAATATCATAGCTTCGTTGTTAGATCTACTTCTACTACTTGCTAGTATTCTCCATTCCAATTTCAATATTAAGGTTGATTCCAAACCTAGGTTTGACCAAGGCAAACCCCCCAAACAAATAAACAAAACCATTTTTCTTGCAGGTACAGGTGCGGAACTGCAGATCTAAGCTTGGATTTGGATACCCTTTTTGCCAAACTTCTGAGATCTACGAACAAAGTCAAAGTCGACCTTCAAAATAAAAATGTAGCCTTTGACCTTTTATGAGGGTCAAAGACTACCTATCATCAGAAAGATAAAAGATTTATGGGTTTTCTCCGTATCGGCATTTCCATTCTGAAACAGGTTGTAGAATTGCCCTAAACTGTACACAGAACTAGAAAATAGGTATTTCCAAATTAATTTCATCATGAGGTATGTATCTTATTTTATTTTATTTCAAGCATTCTTTCCCTTACAATTCAAATGTATGTGTAAAATATTGGCTTTGGGGTCTCTTTTATGTGCAAACCATTGTTCTAGGACCCCATCCACATTTTATACTATACATTTTGGTGAACCCGACATACTTACCCCTTTCTTTTGTGGATTTAGATGCCCTATTGTGTTAGATCTCCCTTTCTATTATCTTCTGTGTTCACCTTCACTTATACATTTTGGTGAACCCGCGATAGACAACTCTTTCTTTTTGGTGTTAGATTTACATTTTGTGTTAGATCTTACATGCTCTTGCATTTACATTTCAAAAATACACAAAAATTGCAAAATTTCTTTAAAAATACATGTGGAACTAGATGCCCTATTGTATTTCTTTTGAATGCATTTGGATATATCTAGATCTATTTTCTATGCATTTATTTCTTCATTATCATGATGCACAAGTTGTTTCAAGTGTTTTTCAAGTGCCTTATGGATAGGGATGATAATCCTCCTATTTGGGATGAACCTTTGGATTTGGATGTTGATTACTCTCTTCCTCATGAAACCATTGTGGATGAATCTACTTTTTTGGATGAAACCTTGGCTAAAGACATTGATTTATCCCCTCCTCATGAAGAAGCTTTGATACAAGAGGCTGATTTATTAATGGATAACTTTTTTTCTAAAACACACTCCCCTTATGCAAACATTTTAGTGAAACAAGATGACATTATAGGTGCTTTACCTCCATTTGAGATTCCTTCTAGTGATGAGCCATTAATGGAGAATGATACGAATGATCCTATGGAGAATCAAGATCTTACCTCATCTCCTCCTAGGATGTCCTCTTTTCTTCCTTCTTGTAAATCTATTTGTAGTGTTGAGACAACTAAAATGGTTTATCCTAAACCCTGGTTGACTATCAAAGGTTGTCCTCGCATTACTATCAAAGGAAAACCTATGGAGTCTTTTCATGATCAAGATTCGATAGCTCACACATATCATACATGGAATAACCCTCAACCTAATCTAGTGGTTTCTACTTCTTTACCACCTTCTCAACCTATTCTTCCTCCTCCACCCCATCTTCCTGGCAAGGAGTATGATTTGATAAACCAATTGCAAAATACCCCTACCAAGATTTCTTTATGGGAGCTTCTTCAAACTTCACCTACCTACTATGAAGCCTTGCAAAAAGCTCTAGCAACTCTTCCTACTCCATCTCCCAATCAAGAGAACATCAATAACTTCTTATAGTGTATGCATGCTACCCTGGGTCCTCTTGACATTGTATTTACTCAAAAGGATTTACCTTCTAAAGAAGTTCAAAATCAGTATGATGCTCTTATGGTTGTTGTTTCTATCAATAAGAGTATCATTTGTAGGACCTTGATTGATAATGGATCCGGGCTTAATGTTTGGAGCATGGACATGCTCAAAGCGATTAATGCCAATCTTTCAACTATTCAACCTAACAATGTTCCTATACATGGCTTTGATAACATTGCTAAGAACACTTTAGGAATCATTACCTTACCTATCAAAGTAGGACCAGTCATCTTGAATACACCTATTCATGTTATGCTTGGACCTCTCAATTATAATCTTCTTTTGGGTAGACCTTGGTTACATGAGATGCATGTTTTTCCTTTCACCCTTCACCATAAAGTCAAGTTTATATATAACAATGGGATGTATACACTTCATGTGGATGATGCGCCTAATCCTTTTCTGAATATTCAAACCCACACTACTCCTATTTCTAATAGTAATCCTCCTTCCTCTAATGCTCTTCCTGATGATAATTGGGGAACCTTGGATTTTAATCCTACCTTTATTGGAGAGTATAAGGTTAATGATCTTGATTTTATGAAGAAACAAAGAGAGTTTGAACAATGAGTTTTTACTTCTACTTCTAATACTCTTCATAATAACTTTATCATTGCTTCTACCCACAATAAATTTGTCAAGCCTACTAATGATGACATAGTGACTACTGAAGTTCCATTGACTCCTTCTGATGGTCCTGGTTATCATTTCCTTGCTAAAAAAGTATTTAATAGTCAAGAATGTGGTAAGGATAAACAAGGAATTCAAATGCCCTTACACACTGGGGGGCATGAGCATTCTTATGGATTGGGATTTAATCCTCAACAACAAATCAATATTAACAACATTCAAATAACACTTCAAAATATGATGAAACTATGAAGGAATTTGACCAAGAAGTTATTTTTCCTAAACTCCTTCGTGCTAAGATGATTACTAGACCTAAATGCAAAAAGAAATGTAGTCCACACTTAAAGACTCTTCCTTTTTGTTTATATCATAGATTTGATGATCACTCTACTAATGAATTTCAAGCTTTACATTATAAGATTAGGCAGCTCATTGATAGTAAGGTTATTCATATATCATGTGGCAATGAGTTGTATTTCAATCCTATTGTCTCTAAATAACACTTATGTCCCTATTATGGAGCTCCACAATATGTAAACAATGTTAGCATAATCCTTGGGGGTTTGTTGTCTTTCATAGTGTTGTGAGAAATATAATAGGTCCCCTTCCATCCTTGTTCCTATGCTTGGGGGGCAAGGATGTCATCTCCTTCTTTTTTGTCTTTCCAGGATTCACCTCTTTCCTTGGTTAAGCAGTATCTATCTATTATGTGATATCCAATCATACATGAAATTTTTCATTTGCATTGAGGATCTTTGTCCTTGATCACAACCTCTTTTGTTGTTTGACATTAGGATTCCATGGTTGATATATCTCTCACCTTGGAAACTGAAAAGTGTGCTATCCCTCACAAGGGTTACATTTTCACTTCTTGCATGATATCTCTTTGCATTCATCCCTTCCATGGCCTCATAGGAGTTGTGACCTTCTTGGCTTGGATTGGGTGTTGTCTATGGATACTGTCTTGATGTTGAAGAAGGCTTTAGCCTTGTTCTTTTCTTTCCTTAACATGTCAAAATAGTATGTTTTTTCCATCTTAAGGAGGGGGGCATATATACGGCCTCCCTCATTTTATATTATGCATTTTTATTCTAACCTTTTGTTTGTAGCATGCTAAATCTTGAAAGGTAATGCACATAAGTTGCTAAATTCTGAAGAGACGCACATTTTTCAATTTTCAATATGCTAAATCTTGGAAGGTAATGCACATAAGTTGCTAAATCCTGAAGGGACACACATTTTCCAATTTCAAATATGCTAAATCCTCTGAAGGTAATGCACATAAGTTGCTAAATCCTGAAGAGACATGCATTTACAATATGCTAAATCTTTAGAGGGTAACGCACATAAGTTGCTAAATCCTGAGGAGACACACATTTCATATTCATAGTGATACAAGAAGGTAGATCTATGGGTATTCTAGAAGCCGTCAGAAGAAGCACTAAAATTTCAAGGCACAGTTTATGGGTGAACCTGTTGGGCTCTCCCCCCAGGGTGATTCATGGTAAGGTGGGCATCTTACTGTGCAAGGTAATCACTTTCTCATTTCTCTCTTTTTGATTTCATGCTAGTAGGACTGGATCATGAAGCTATGTTATTTATAGTGTTTCTCTTGTCTTTCTTATGTAATCATTTATGCTTTTATGGTAGCTTTCCAAATATGATATTAGTATGAGAAATATTTCTTAGCGAGGTTTCTTATGCTAATTGATTTGGGTTATTTAGTGCTAACTCTTGTTCTTTTGGTTTTTTCATTTTTCACCCTTGTGTGTGTATGTTGAGTTAGAATCCTTATCCTAGGGGCTTGTGTCCTTAGCTAAGTTTTATTTTATCTCTTTTTGAATCCACTTAGATCTCTTCTTTCTTCTCCTTTACCAAGAGTTTGCATCGAGTCCATACTCTTGCTAAAGTGGGGGCTTAATGTATCATCTTAACATGGAAGTACTACCATGATAAGAGCATTTAGAACTCTGAGTAGGTGTTTTGGGATCATTTCAAGCACCTTGAATGGGTCCCTAGCTTTGATCTATCTTTCCTTCCCCTTTCCATTTCTTTTCTGCACTTGATTCCTTCATTTTAGGTGAGATTAGGGTTAGGATCCTGAGGATTCTCCTTAATTTCCCTCTTCAATGGCTATATTTTCTAGGTAGGACTTAAAAATAGGTCCTCTTGGCCTTCATCATGTTCATCATAGGATTTTGTGCCTCTCCCTGGTACTCTACCCTATTCTGACATCATTTCTAGGTCTCTAGGCACTCCTAAGACCTCCTATTTCTGATTCTGGCATCTCTGGACTGAGACCCTGAGATCTATAACCTCAATGTCAATGATGACCTAAAGGGGTAAAATTTGATCTTGAACCTGACCTAGGTTAGGTTTGATCTCATCCTTGACCTTTTGTTCAAGTTTCAAGGTCCTGTGATCTTCGGTTGTCAGGTTTCGGAAATAATTGTTTTCCCGCTTCTGGGTCGGCTGTGTTGGTCTCCGAAATGGTAAAATCTTAAATTATATTTAATTTAGGTCCATTCCTAAAGGTTTGAGGCCTAATTTTAATTTAATTCCCCGAGGTGGCCCCTCTTGAGGATTGTGCCCTAGATCACTATAAAAGGAAGCCTTCCTCTCTCATTTTCTCCATCAAGTTTTCATGATCAAGCACTCTCAAGCAAGGAGATCAAGAAAGAATTTCATCAAGAAAGATCAAGCAAGCATCCATTCAAGCATTCAAGTCCTCTTCTCCATCCAATTTCTCCATTGAAGATCAAGGATTCAAGCATTCAAGCCATTTAAGGGATTTGGTTTGAGCATTCAAGATTCAACATTCAAACCCTAGATCTAGCCATCATGATGGTGTGATCTTCCTTCAAGATCCTTTTGGTCATCTTCAAGATCCATTCATTCTTCCCTCAAGGTGGATTCCAAGCATAAAATCATGGAGGTTTGATTTACATTTGTTGATGTTATGTTCAAGCTTTCATATTAACATACTTGATTACATTTCAAATACAATTTGCATATCTATTGAATATCATAGCTTCATTGTTAGATCTACTTCTACTACTTGCTATCATTCTCCATTCCAATTTTAATATTAAGGTTGATTCCAAACTGGGGTTTGACCAAGGCAAACCCCCCAAACAAATAAACAAAACCATTTTTCTTGTAGGTACAGGTGCGGAACTACGGATTTGACCTTGGATTTGGATACCCTTTTCACCAAACTTTTGAGATTTGCAAACAAAGTCAAAGTCGACCTTCAGAATAAAAATGTAGCCTTTGACCTTTTATGAGGGTCAAAGACTACCTGTCGTGAGAAAGATAAAATATTTCTGGGTTTTCTTTGTCTCGACATTTCCAGTCTGAAACAGGTTGCAGAATTGCCCTAAACTATACACAGACACCAGAAAATAGGTATTTCCAAATTAATTTCATCATGAGGTATGTATCTTATTTTATTTGATTTCAAGCATTCTTTCCCTTACAATTCAAATGTATGTGTAAAATATTGGCTTTGGGGCATCTTTTATGTGCAAACCATTGTTCTAGGAGCCCATCCACATTTTATACTATACAGAACATTATAAACAAAGCATTTCAAAGGATGTGAAGTTGAGGATAAGCCTTGAAGATGACCACACCTTTGCCTTGCTATAGATGAGTTTGTGTCACAGGTTTCACAAGCTCAAAGATTTGGAGGCATGCAATAGGAAAGTACATCTACTCAAAAAAGAATTGGAGGTTGTGGAGGAAGAAGCTCTGGTGGTTTCATCGAGTTATATCTCTTGCAATTACTCAGTTATGAGTGAACAAGAAATCAAATCGAGGGAACAACCTCAAAAGAAGCCTACTGCTAATGAATTTAATTTGAAAAGAGATGAGATGCTCTAGTATCTTTGGAATGCCTTCAAAGGGAGCATTTGTGAGGCCAAAGAGAACAAACTGAATCCTTCCGAGGATCATCGATCTTCCATACTACTAGAATGTGTGCATAAAAGATATAATAATATCAAGAATTTTGATCAAGGAGCTCCCGCTGCTACAAAGATATCTAAAGAAAAATATGAGATTAAAGAACCCTTGTTCTCTAATCTCTTGGTCTCTGAAGATCAATTTTTTTCATCACCAATGGAAAAATCATCAGTGCCTTGGATTTCTGATCAGTTACAAAAGGGAAATCAAAACAAGCTAAATAAGAAGAGCCACGTGTTCAAGAAAAGTTTTTGGTAAATGCTGGTAAAGAGGTGAGCACTTTTTTATTTTCAATCTTTATTCTCACCCGAGGAACATTTTAGTTCCATTCCAAAAGAAGAAGCCTTTTCTGCTAGGTTTGATCCTATGGCAGTGGAATGTATCATTCAAGAACTACTATTTTTAGTTATACATCAAGAGAATGATCTATCATATGACATGTAAAAAGAATCTTTGAATCTTGATGTTTCTTTTCTTCATCAAAATGAAAACATAATTAATATTGCAATAGCTGAAAGGAAAATAGAGAAAGTTGATAATGAAATCAATTGGGGTAGTGTAAATGCCTTGTATTTACCTATAGAGTTCAACCAAGATTTTAAGATCAAGGATAGCCCTCTGTTTAAATTTGATGATCCTCATTTAGCTAATAAAGATTGGACCCTTCTATATGATGGAGATAAGGTAAAAAAATGTGTTCTCAAAAAAGACAAAAGCAGGATCATATATGAACAAAAAAGAAAGGATAAAACTTTTGCTAATGATTCCTCTTTTGAAAATAAAATTTTGGTTGAGTTAGCATTTGAAGGACATGATTTGGCTGAATTTATGGCTGAAAATTTTGCGATTGGTAATATTGATGAAAAGGCTAATATCTCTAATTTTTATGAAGAAAAGGCTAATCTAAATCATAGCACTCAATCAAAATTTCTTATAGCAAATAAGTCCCAACTGTTTGAGATAATTGAAGAAAGTGTGGGTAATGATTTCCAAAAGGCCACTGAGGTGTATGATGAAGAGTGGTTGTTTGAATGCAAGCAAAAGTGCATGAAAGTTTTTCACTCATCCAACCTAGGATCCAATATTAGAATTGCTGCCATATGCCAGAAGTATATGCTTGCATCATATGGTCATCATTTGTTGTTTCGTAAAGGATCCTACTTCTCACAACTGATCAATGGCTTCACATGAGTAGCGAGACGCATCTTTTGAAGGTATGGGCTACTAGCCCTGTCTTATTGTAAATAAAGTTTTTGTTGTACTGGTTAGTTTAGGTGTTTAGCTTGCTGGTTTCTGGTTTTCTTTAGTTAGGTGTTTTGTTTTGGTGTTCCCCTTTTTTCTTCCCTTCTTTGCAAGTAGACCTTTGTTCTTCATTTTTCCCTTCACTCTGTTGCGCAATGGCTAGGCACTAGTCTTTATACCAGATATTTCTAAATTCTTCATGCACCTTACAACACACATCCCCAGTTAGAGCCAATTGTTGGCTTGCTTTCAATACCCCAAGTTTTAAACTTTCAAAAAAGCCACATGGAAAGAATTCCTAAATTGTCCTGGTATCTTGTTGGTTTTTATTGCTAATGATGATTTTGTAAGAGTATAATTGCAAAGGAGTAGCATTCTAGATTGTATTGAACTTGAACTTGGAACTTCAAAGTTCAATGTTCAAGATTTAATATTCAAAAGGAAAAGTTCAAAATGTGCAAAGTCTATCAATTCAAAGTTCAGAATTCAGAGTTCAAATATTTGGGTTCTGGTTTCAGAGGGTGAGAAGTTTGACATTTTAAGTTCAAAGTCATGTAATCTCCAAAAATATGGTATATATGGGTACACTTGTCTCATGGTCAAGAGAAGCCTTTCACTATCAGACATAGTAGTGGAAACAAGTGGTTGAGCTCTCATATGTGACTGTCGAATGGAAAATAAAGTTGAAACATATAAGAGAATTGTTTAGTTCTGATTTTGGGACACTTGAATATCATGAAGGGGTCTGGTATTTCCTTATTGTTTAAGAACATTTAAAAGCCTTTTCAAGTCCAAGATACATTATAAAATAATTCATAAAGTACAGCAGATGAGGATCTTTTGAAATGATTTCTTAAACAGTCTATAATCTCAAATTTTCTGGAAGCAGAAAAGCAGTCTCGGTGCGGGGGGTATAACTCTCACTTCCACCATTGGATTTTTCTCATTTTTGGATATGTTATGCATAGCCAAGTTACTCAGGCTTCCATTAGAGAGATTTCCATAATGATGCCTAAAACAAAATTTATGTATTACAGACTGTAGGTATGTAAATCTGCCATCAAAATGACAGTCACGTTTTGTGATTTTGGTTGTCTCTAGCAAAATGCCACATGTCCAAAATCCAACTACATATATCATTAAAAATATATTAAGCTATGTTATTATAAAATTTTAAATCAAAATTTTATAAAATTATCAAATGCAAAAGGAGAAAATCATCGGGAATTGAAAGTGAAAGGAAATTCATAGTCTTTTCAAGAAACAATTACAGAAACTGAAAGGAAATTGAAAAACATTATTTATTGTAAAAATTTAGACATGTGAGGGGTTCTTGTTCTTCTTTCCAGGTGGTTAGTCAGCTACAAGAAGGAGGATAGAGTACTTTAAAAATTAAATTTGTAACAGGGAAAGTGGAGGATGTTTTATTTTTTGAGAAACTTTAATGAAGTTGTAGAAGTAAAATAATCTGTAGGTTGTTTTCCTTTGTATTTAGAAATAAGGATAAATTGGTACATCAAATCTGTGTCTCTAAATATTATTTTCTCTGATTGAAATTGATCAATTGGTCACATCAATCATATTTTTGAGTACTGTTCCACATCATCAAATCAAGTGAATGAATATATCATGAATCAGTTGGCTTTTGGTGTACTTATGCTTAGTAATTAAAATATTTAGCCACTCCTTGATTTCTCTGTGATTGGGAAGACTGAATAGATGATCAGTTGGTCATTCATTTATTTTCTTTGAATCTTTTATATTATAATCACATTCATTTCATAGTGATGAATGAATGTCGGCAACCTTTGTGTCTTCAGGTTAAAGACATACTTTACTTTTAATTCATTGAATATCTTTCTAGAAGGGAGCTCTACCTTTGAATTTAGAGGACGGTTATCAGCTCATGATAACTCATCCAAATGTTAGTACATTTTGTTCTTCTTTTTAGGCATATTGAGTCATTATTTACATTTATTTTCAAAGGAAAAATCTGTATACTAACACTTCCAAAATTGTGAATAAAGTTCTTCATCTTGACCTAGTTGACTTGATGTTGAGGCAACTGGAGGAGAATATGAGAACAATCCAAGTTGCAAATTCCAATACCTGCAAGTTTGGATACTTGTTGGTATGTATATTTTTCTACTTACATAACTCATTTCCCTCAATCGGTGATGTACAATGGGAGGTAAATAAGACAATAGTTATTCAAATCAGTGAATTCATAAGTAGCTTAGCCAAGAATTTTGAGCCATTCATGGATGACTACTTCAAAAAATTTAAAGATAAAATGCACAAGATGAGAAAAATTGTTGCACGTACAAAGATGAAATATGTTTCTTAGTGGACACCGACTCCACATTAATAAAGTTAGTTGAACCAAGGATTAGATGACTTCCATTGATGGACTATGAAATAGACATTGACCGACCTTCTATGTCAATAAAGACACTTCTTGCAGAGCCTAAGGATAAAAGTGCAACAAGGTTTGGCACATATGAAGAAGAAAAATAGAGAATAAAAATAGACTTATTTGGCGTTAAATTCAAAAGGAAATCAAATAAAATGATAGGCACAGAAGAAGAAGTAGAGAAGTCACTTGAAGAGGAAACTGACGAATAGAAATTGATCATTAATAGTGAAGAAGAAGAAGAGGATCGAGTTAGAAAAGGAAACACAGGAAGAGCCAACAAAGGTAATGAAAGGAAAGAAGAAATAGGATGATACTCCTACGCAAGAAAGGACAAGGTCCTCTATAGGTGTTTCCCCACCTCAAAGATGAGGAGTTGCAAAGATAACAAGGCCTACACCTACAAAGACTTACCAGAAAAAGAGAGATACACAAGCTTCTACCGAGGTACCTAAAAAGAGAAGAAAGTTAATAAGGAATAAATATGATGTAGATTTTGATGTAAAAGGAACTAGTCAATTTAAGGTAGTAGTAAATAAAGCACAATCTATTGATGAGATTAAATAGGGAATAAAAGAAAAAGGAGGGCTAGGTCATCCTAAAATACATAGATATTCAACTATGAATAAAGAGGATCAAGATAAGTTGGAAGAGGCAATGATCGACATGATGATCAAATTCAAGAGATTTCTAGTTGAATTTGCAAACAACATTCTACAAGAGTTGTATAATAAAATTTCAACAAGGTATACTTATGCTTTGGACACCAAGAAGAAAATGAGAGAAAGATCTTTGATTTTGGACATCTCAGATATCGAGCATCTAGAGGAAAACACTTATGTTGAATATTTTTATCTTGCTACACAAAATGAAAAAGAAGATACTCCAGAGATGTTAATGATAACCAGGGTAAAAGATGTATTGATTGAAGATATCATAGAAGGATACTCTGATGATGAAGCTAAATAAGATGAAGATATTACTGTTACTACCAAGAATAAAGAGGAAGATCAATCTACCGTGGTATCTAGAGCACTTTTACCGAGTAACTTACCTATTTTTTTTCAAGCCATTGATATTGTTGTCAAGGAGAAAACTAAGGACACATCACCTGAGAAACAAATGGATACTAGCGAAGACAAGGGTGAGGAAGAAGAAAAAGAGACTACAAACAAAGAAGCAGATGATAAAGGAACTCAAGATGAGAAAAATGTAGATGATTCTACTATAGGAACAAGGCCACAAGCCCTAGGACCTCAAACCAAGGGAATTGCAAAGGGGAATGACAAAGAACAAAGTGTATCACCTGAGAAACAAAAGACAAATCTAGAGAAAAAGACTCTAGTTCCTTATGGTCAATCTCTGACCTCTAGAAAACAAGAAAAGAAAAAGAAGAAATATGGTAAAGGTTCAGTCACACTCGATGAAGTATTAGAGATACCTACATGTGACCTGAGACAATTGGACTCTGAAGCTCTTAGGAGCTATAGAGAACTCTGCACCCAAAAAGAAGCTGAGGCTAGAAACAAAACAAAAATAGGTGGTAGAGGATGTGAGAGAAATATTGATGCAAGTTTTCCCTGATGTCAATGTTGATGAGGATACTCCCATCATTTACCAACTTATAGTACTTATTGAGAATATAAAATCTCCTACAACCAATGCAGAGAAAAAGATTGAAGAAAGAGAAGAAAAAAAGATTCAATACAAAATCACAAAGAAAATCAGCCAAGTAGTGGCAATTCACAAAGTAAAGTTATCTGAAATAGTAACCGAAATTGAAGGTATTATTTATAAAATACTTACTATTTTTAAAAAGATTTGCACTATGGATTTATTTACTATAGAGATAAATTAAAAATTGAAGTTAGATAAAGACCCGCAAAAAAGTGCAGAAATATTGATAATCAAACCCCATGC
This sequence comes from Chamaecyparis obtusa, assembly GCA_027943335.1. Lineage (NCBI taxonomy): Eukaryota > Viridiplantae > Streptophyta > Pinopsida > Cupressales > Cupressaceae > Chamaecyparis > Chamaecyparis obtusa. The sequence continues at coordinate 36,636 of BSBK01000073.1, forward strand.
ATTCAAACTGCATTATACAAAGGTTAAACATATATAGGGGTTAAGGAATGAATTGAGAACAGAAGAGGAAAAAATAAAATATCAGATAACTAAGTTATAGTATGAGTTATTACCACACATAGAGGTGATGCAACAACATGTTAAGAAGGAAAATAAATTAGTTTCCACCCCCAAATTATCAGTGGTAGATCATATTTTTGATATGCGTGCCCAAGTAGGCCTTGAGAAAATTGCACTAGAGAGTTTGAAAGAGGAAAGGGAAAACCTCTTGGCCAACTTTAAGAAAACCCTTCAGAACATTTTTGAGAAGCTGTAAGTATACATTTTTGGCATTATTACAAAAAAAGGGGGGAAAATATATGTATATAGTATGTTTACCGAGAGCATATAAATAGGGGGAGTCTACAAATTTTGAAGTATACAAGTTTTAAAATTTTGGAAATATTTTTTATTATGGAATACATATGTATTTTTTTCACTAATTCCAAAGAGGGAGAATGTTACACATAATTAAATTATGAGTTGTCATTACTGTCATACATATAGTCGGTAAAGGAAGAAAATAGACTAGTTGTTCAAAACACCAAGTATAGTAACCAAGCAGAGCACAAGGAAGAATGAAAAGTTAATTGAGAAAAGTCTTGACCGAGCACAAACATTGAGCTAGATGATTATTGACCACACCAAGTACAGTTATAACTAAGCATTCATATTTACCTAGCATTAGTATTTATCAAGACAGGAATGTAGTATTTATTGAATCATACAAGAATAACATAGAAGTTTGGTATGACACTAAAAAATAAGGAAAATAGTTTATACCGAGCTAGAAAATGGCCTACATTTAAATCAAGGTAAATATTTTTTGGAGATGTAACAACTGATTGGTGATGATCCCTATGTAGTTTTGATTTAGGTCATTCATATGGATCGTACATCTAAGTGTTTTCTAGATGATTCCATAACAATAATTAGGTCAAATATTTATGATATAAGAATTGTCTAAATGTTAGATCACAATGACACATGAGAAGAAGATGCCTATAGGATACATCAAAAGATCAAACAAAGTTATGATGTTAAGGTTTTGACACAGTATTCAAGGATCAAATAAGAATCAGACCAGAGGCTACCGAGTAGTATTTGAAGCAAAAATCTATCATAGAAAGGTGATATTGTTACCCAAAAATTCCCTATCATTCATTTTTGGTCACGGTCCTATTTTCCAAAGAAATGCTCAAGTGTCGAAAGTCCAGTGTGTTTTCTGCCTTTTGGCCTGGAAACCCAGTGTGTTTTTGACCTTCTCTCTGAAGGCTTGGGATGTTTCTACCTTTTGGTCTGAAAGCTCAGTGTGTTTTCAACCTCCGCTTTGAAAGCTTAGTGTGTTTTTTACCTTCACTCGAAAACCCTTTGTGTTTTCAACCCCTTCTGTGTTTCAGACTTCTTCCTTTGGCGGCATTCATTTCATAAGCGCGCAACTCCAATTAGTGTGGTCCTAGTGAGACTTCCCAGTGGAGATCTACGATGGTCGCATGATCTCATGGAATCTTCCGAGCCCATGAGATCATGTAACAACTGTCCGATGAGATCCCAATGGTCATGGTAAAGTTTTAAATGATAAGCGGTTCATGGTTCGGGCAGTTAACATCACGCAGTTGGTCGCATGATCGCATAGGCCTTCCTAGCCGCATGCAATCATGCAACAAGGGGTCAATGGTCAGTAGGGACTTCGGCAGTTGTTGGTGGGTCCTCGGGTGGTGATGTGCCCATGTTCCATTGGTCAGCTGGTGATGAATATTTGTTGTGGGTCTAGATTTCAATGAGGTGATGGTAGAGAAGAGATCTACTGTGGCCGTAAGATCTGACCCCATGAGATCTTGCGCCTGCTATTAGATTAGAATCTCAGTCAAGGTGGGCTCAAGGTTGGTAAAGCAGGTGTGTGGTTGCGCGGTTAAAGATTTCTCGCAGTTACCAGATAGAGCCCGGGGTTAGTAAAACTTCCAATGACTTGCCGACTAAGAAGAAAGTAAACCCGAGGTAAAACACAGAGTTAGGTTTGCAGTGATCATCTTGCGCTTGTCGCATGATCGCATGCGGCTTTCTAATCACATGCAATCATGCGACGAGCCATCAATGGTAAATAGTGACTTCGGTGATGGGCCAAGGGGGTGATTACATGTTGATCTTGTGGGTTGATGGTATAGCATGGGCCCCGTAGATGCAATATCTACGGTGGTCGCATGTTTGCATGAGATCTTTTGAGCTCATGCGATCATGCGACTACCGTCAGATTCTTCTGGTGTTTCTTGTGGTGTTGTCGTGGGATTGACTGAGGTGGTGGATATTTGGTGGGTCTAGGTGTCTATGTGGAAAAGTGGTGGTATTTTCTAAAGAGCTTGTCGCATGATCACATAAAATCTTTTGAGCTCATGTGATCATGCGACCGGTGTTTTTTCAAGGCGGTGCAACTTTATTGGCGGGCTTTTTTCTGCAAAGAATGCTTGCAAGTGCGGGTAGCTGAGGATTGATGATTTCAGAGGTGGTTGCCGTTGGGAGAATTTGCAGAAGATCTAGACTATCATTTTGGGGTCCTTTCGAGGATCTAAGATTAGATTTGAGCATTCATGATAGCCCGACTTGCAGAGAAGTAGATGGATTGAGGTCTTTTATTTGCAGGCATGATCAAGTACAGAGATGGGCACGTAAGGGGAGATATATCTGATCAGTTGAGATATTTGTAGAATTGTATTTACAATCAGATTTGACTGCTAGGGTTGATTATTAAATTTTTTAATCTATAACCCTGGTTAGAATTTTGACTCCTGCCTGCGTGTAGTTGAGTGATGTATATAACATTTTTTAGAGCCTGTAGTGCTCAAAATTCACATTTTTGTAAAAGAGAAAGACTTTTCTTAGAAAACTATTTGTAGCATTTCTTCCTGCTCTTTGGTTTTCCACATCCTGTAAATTCTCATTGATAATGCAAATATTGCAAAGCATTATGTGACATTTTTTATGTCCCTATGCCTCCCTTGTTTGGCTTATCTCTTATTGGATTGAAGTTTATGAATGCTGTCAATAGAAATTGGGGTTCCTGGTCCCTCTCACTTTCTATGATTTTGTGTGTTACTGTGTCTAATCTGATTTAGATGTTTTTTGGGTATGCTATAGCCCCTAGCAGTCTTGTCTCATTCCTACACCTAGTTGCAGAGGAGGATGTTTGTTTGCAGGTCATAGGTTGAGTCTTTTGTTCAAGCCTTCCTATGAAATACTTATACAAACCTATCTAGTGAGTGGTGACTTATTAGACCTGATTCCTCCATTGATCTCATCCCTCTATACTAAGATCCAAACCCTAGTTTCGGTGCATCACCTAGTAGGTAGTTTGCTTTTAGTTATTTCCCTTTCATGCACTCCTTCTAACCCTTTCCCTCAAAAGATTTACTTTCCTGTCTAGAAGAAAACTAAGGTGACTATCCAAGAGGAACCAGCCTAGAACTTGGAGGTCTCATCTCGGTTAGCAAAGGTCCCACAACCTTGAGATGATTCCCTTGTTATACTAGATTATCAAGACCAAGAGAGCTTGAGATCAGAGGCGCAAATTCAATGTATAACAGATATCAATTAAGGGCTAAGAAGATGTGAAACTCAAAAATGTAAGTTGCTACATATAGATCAAATTTGTTGTTACTTTCTAAAAATTGTGGCAAACAAAATCTCTTAATAGAGTAGACCTAACCGTATTTTGTAAATTTCTTAACCGAGTGCACACTTAACAATGTTACTTAAATCCTCTAAAAAGGTAGATCTTAATAGGTCTTAAATGTTACTCCTAACAAGGTAAGATCATCAGAAATGATCAAAATTGTAAGCCCTAACAAACAACTTTATTATTGCAATAGTGAAGCTTTGTGGGTGTCATCCCCACCGCAATTTTTACCTTCTAACAAGGGTTTTCATGATACCAAAATACATGTGTCAAGTGTATGAAGTTTCATGAATGTTTACATATTAGATTAGAAGCATTTCATATTTTAGTTATGTTATGAATGAATGAAAATGTAATATGATAGTAGGTTAATGAGAGACATTTTTTTAAGGATTAAGATCAAAAAAAATTTAGGGTTACTAATTCACCCCTCCCCTCTTGGTAACTCACCTTTCCACAATCCCAACAGACATTGGAGAAAAAAAAAATTTAAATTGTTGAAACAAAAGGTGACTGAATATCCTATGTTAGCCTTACTTGATTTCAGTAAAGTATTTCAAGTTGACTATGATACAAGTGGAAATGCAATTGGAGCACTACTAAGTTAAGAAGGAAGGTCTATTTCTTATTTTAGTGAAAATTTGAATGATGCAAAAAAGAGATATTCAATGTATGATAAATAATTTTATGTCATAGTTCAAGCCTTAAATAAGTGGAGACATTAAATGTTACCTAATGATTTTTTGTTGTATACATATCATCCAACATTGCAATATTTGAACAACCAAGGTAAGTTGAATTATAGACACATGAGATAGGTAGAATTATTTCAAAGCTATACTTTTGTTCTGAAATATAGGAGTGGGAAGTTAAATCAAGTTGTTGATGCTTTGAGAAAAAGAATAAATTCACTGATAGAGATTGAATTTGAAGTGTTAGGACTTGATGAATTTAAGACTTTGTATGAGGAAGACCCTAGTTTTTAAAAACTTTGGAAATATTTTAAAGAACTAGTTGTAGTAGATCGAACCAAGTTGTTTGATAACTTCATTCAAGATGAGATGCTATTTGGGGTAAATCAGTTATGTGTGCCTAGGAGTTCTATAAGAGACAATCTTTTAAAATAAAATCATGGTGGTAGATTAGAAGGATAATTTGGTATTGACAAGACAATGGCTTTGGTAAGTGAGAATTAATTTTGGCCTTAAATTCATAAGGATGTAAGGAAATATTTTCAAAATTTTAGATTTTGTCAAGTTGCAAAAGGATGTATTTAAAATGTTGGATTGTATAAACCTTTGATAGTACCAAATAGACCTTGGGAAGACTTAATTATGGATTTCATACTTGGATTGACTAAGAAACAATGAGGGAATAATTCCATATTTGTGGTTTAGCACATATTTTCTAAGATGGAACATTTCATACCCTATAAGAAGACAACATATGTAGTACATGTTGCAAACCTATTTTTCAAAGTTGTGAGATTGCATGAATTATCTAGAATTAATATTTTAGATAGAGATACTAATTTTGTTGGTTACTTTTGGAGGACACATTAGAGGATGATGAAGATATACTTGAACTTTAGTTCTACATTTGTCCCTTAGAGAAATGGACAAACAAAGGTAGTGAGCAAAATGTTGGGAAACTTGTAAAGATGTTTGGTTGGAGGGAAAGCTAGAAATTAGGATTTGATAATTACTCAAGAAAAGTTTACATATAACAATTTAGTAAACAAAAGTATAGGGAAGACACCATTTGATCAAAATTGAGGGAAATCAATCATGAGGATAAAAGAAGTGCAGAAGTAGAATAATTTGTAGAACATGTGAATTTATTATATAATCAAGTGAAATGATATTTGGAAGAAATGAACTAGAAGTATAAGGAGAAATTAGATGAGAAGATGAGACATAATGAATTTAAAATTAGATATGAGTTGATGGTATGTTTTTGATGCAGGAGCATCCTAGGTGTAAGAGCAATTTTGCATCACCCAAAAATATTTCTACTTTCTTTTCAATAAGGACTATCTTGTGTAGAGCTACTATTTCTAGAAAGTTGCTATTTTTAGTAATTTTTCATTCATGCTCAGAATGGTCTATTTTCTTCCCTGGAGGTTCACTTTGGTTATATCAGCCTTCCAGTAAAGTTTCATTGCCAGATCAAGTCTAGTTTTGTAGATATTGAAAATTTTTGGTATTGGTAGCAAGGTACAGAAACTTTGAGCTCAATTTTGAAGGCTTTAGAGGCCTCGGATGAGGTTGAAACTTTGGCTGAATGAAGCTTGCTTATTGAAATGTTGTAGAGCGCTTCATGCCCTTTCTAAAATGGGGTTATAATAGTTAATCGGGTCAACGGGTGATGACTTATGGTCTCCGGAAGTTGGGTCACCTAAAATGGCAGAAAATTATTTTCCTTCACAATTTCTATTTGGGTTTCAAAAGTTATTTTGAGCCGACTTTCATGTAATAAATTGTAAAATAAAATAATTCTAAGTTTGGTCGGCCTTATTGGTTAAAATTGTGGAACCTTCCCACGCGGTGGAAAATTGCCTATATAAGGAAGGCCCGTAGTGTTGTCTCAAGTAGTTTGGGGGAGTTTGGTGTAGATCTAGGTAATGATTCGAGGCTTTGTCCTACAAAAGATTGTAAAGGGAATGCCCATGAGGCTTTGCATATTGTAATTCTGAAATTTTTAATTCCACATTTATGGAGATAATAAGAAGCCCATTTTCTGTTCTTGCAAATTGTTGTTGTTTCTCTGTTTCTGTTATGTGTTTGTGGTATTAAGGGGAGCACCCTTCATCAAGTGGTATTAGAGTAGGAGTTCCTGAGTGTGTAAAGAGATTGCCGATTGTGAGATAGTTTGCACCAGGATCGTGCGTTAGGGTTTTTGTGTAAATAGATAATCGATTGTCAGGAAGTTTGCACTAGGACCATGGGTTAGCATTTCTATGTAAACAGATCACCGACTATGACATAGTTTGCACCAGGAGCATGATTAGGGTTTCAGCGAGAAGTGTGAAAATGCCTCCACGAAGGGAATGTGGTGGAAGAGTTGGTGTTGTAACACCTAAGGTTAGGGAACTGCAGAGACAAGTGCAAGCATTGTAAGAGGAGATTCACAAAGGAATGAATCTTAATATCAGAGATGAAAGCGAGGATGAAGCCAAACAAGAAGATCAAGAAGGAGAAGTTGAAGTTATGAACTAGGAGGAAGAAAGACTTTTCTGAGCCATCTCAAAGATTGAGAAAAGACCTAAAATTGAGGTTTTGACATTTTTAGAAAATCTTAACCAAGAGGAATTGATCGACTGGATCAATGAATGTGAAGAATATTTTGAGCATGAAGATATCGAGGATCCTGATCGGGTCATGTTTGCGAAGGCAAGACTGAAAGGTCATGTGAAGATCTAGTGGCAAGAGATTCAATTGGAGTGAAATAGAAGAGGAAAGGATAAAATCAGAAGATGAGATTTAATGGTGGATAAATTGAAGCAACAGTTCTTGTTGATTATGAGCTTGTCCTACTGAAGAAAATGCAAAGTTTGAAGCAAGCGAGAAGATCTGTTCAGGAGTATACATAGGAGTTCTATCAAATACTCATCAAAATAAGACATGTGGAAGCTAATAAGGAGAAAATTCCCTATTACCTTAATGGGTTGAGGCCAAGCATTCAGAAGGAGCTAAATCTGGTTCAAATGAACAGTATTGAAGTGGCATACCAGTTTGCCCAAAATGTAGAGGAAAAGTTGAACAAGAAGTTTGAGAGCAGATAAAGCGGAAGAGGTCATGATGGAAGATCTGGTGGACGGTCATATGCAGACCAAAATGAAGATCTGAAAAAGTAGGATGAGGCTAGTAACAGTCAAAATTAGAGTAGAGATAATTTCAATCGTTTTCATGATTAGAATAATAGAGATCAGAGAGGAAGAGGAAGAGGACAAGGAACCAGAAGAGGAGGCTTCAGTGGAACATGTTTTCACTATGGAGAAGGTCATAGGGCATTTGAATGTCCTCAACGCCAAGGAAGGATGGATAGGAGGAATGAAGGAAATGCCAAAGTTGCACATGTAGATGAAGATGCTAGATCATCAAATTTTGAAGACACTGAAAGAGGATAAACGCTGATCAATAGAAGAGTCCTACTGAGTGGTGAGAATGAACTTGAGCAAAGGAGGAGCGTATTTCATACCAGGTGCAAGTGTGAGGGTAAGTGTTGTGATGTGATTATTGATAGTGGTAGTACTAATAATTTAGTGTCAGAAGAGATGGTGAAAAAGTTGAAGCTTAAGAGGCAAAAACATCCACATCCATATCGAGTTGCCTGAGTGCAAGATGACCACAAAGTCATGGTCAGTGAATAGTGCCTAGTGAAGTTCAAGATCGGCAGGTACCAAGATGAGGTGCTATGTGATATCATATCTATAGATGCATGTCATATGTTGTTGGGTAGACCTTGGTAGTTTGACAGGTGTGTTGTACATGATGGTCGTGCGAATACCTATTCCCTGATAAAGGATGGACTGCAACGTAAGCTAAAACCATTGAAGGAAATAGAAGAAAAGGTATGTGGTAATGCAAGAATAATTTTTGTTGATAGAGGAAATTTCTTAGATGGTATGCAGCATGAGCATATGTGTTTCACCTTAATTCCAAAGGCTGGGAAAGAGGAAGTAGAAGATGTACCTGTAGAAGTTGTAGATTTATTGAATGAGTTTCAGGATATTGCATCCAATAATGTGCCTGATGGATTACCACCAGTAAGAAAGATCAGTCGTCAGATGGAATTGATTCCAGGAGCTAGTTTTCCAAATAAGGAAGCACACAGAATGACACTAGTAGAAAGTGTAGACTTGAAGACAGATTTGAAGTTTAGTTCATCACATCATCCACAAATTATATATGGAAGTAGTCCTAGAACTGCATCTGAGTTGAGAAAGATAAATAAAGGAGACATAAGTAGTGCTAAAGCTCAGGATTTTGTAGAACACTTGAAGAGCATCCATGAGGAGTTGAGGAAGCACATTACCAAGATGAATGCACGGTATAAGGTTAAGGAAGATGAGAAAAGGAGGCATAAAGAATTTTAGGTTGGAGATGAAGTCATGGTTCATTTTTGGAAGTAGAGATTTCCAGTTGGTACATATAAAAAGTTGAAAATGAAGAAGTTTGGGTCATGTAAGATACTGAAGAAGCATGATTCTAGAAATGCCTATGAGGTCAAGTTACGTACTGAGCTGAATATTTCAACAGTGTTTAACATTTCATATTTGATAGAGTATCATAAAGGAGGTGTTGAAGATGCAATCATAGTAGCACATGGGAGTATTCCAACAACTATTTCAACTATCAAGGAGATTGAGGATATATTGGATAGTCATGTTGGCAGAAGCACAAGGAACATGACATATGAAGAATATTTGGTTAAATGGAAAGGATGACTTGTTGAAGATTCATCGTGGCTGACAAGGGAGGAGGTTAACCATCTTGGTTTACCTCTTCACACCTTAGATGTGATGGGGTCAATTCTGAAATTACCCTAGGTGTCTAATGCAGGAGCATACTTGGTGTAAGAGCAATCTTGCATCACCGAAAAATATTTTTAGTTTCTTTTCAATAAGGGCTATCTTGTGTAGAGCTGCTATTTTTGGAAAGTTGCTATTTTAGTAATTTTTTGTTCATGCTCAGAATGGTCTATTTTCTTCCCTGGAGGTTCATTTTGGTTATATCAGCCTGCCAGTAAAGTTTCATTGCCAGATCAAGTCTAGTTTTGTAGATATTGAAAATTTTTGGTATTGGCAATAGGGTATAGAAACATCGAGCTCAGTTTTGAAGGCTTTAGAGACCTCAGATGAGGTCAAAACTTTGGCTAAATGAAGCTTTCCTATTTAAAGGCTGTAAAGCGCTTCATGTCCTTTCCAAAATGGGGTTATAATAGTTAATCAGGTCAACGGGTGATGGCTTATGCTCTCCGAAAGTTGGGTCACCCGAAATGGCAGAAAATGATTTTCCTTCAAAATTTCTATTTGGGTTTCAAAAGTTATTTTGAGCCGAATTTGATGTAATAAATTGTAAAATAAAATAATTTTATGTTTGGTTGGCCTTATTGGCTAAAATTTTGGAACCTTCCCAGGTGGTGGAAAATTGCCTATATAAGGAAGGCCCGTAGTGTTGTCTTAGGCACTTAGGGGGAGTTCGGAGTAGATCTGGGTAATGATTTGAGGCTTTTTTCTATAGAAGATTGTAAAGGGAATGTCCGTGTGGCTTTGCATATTGTAATTCTAAAATTTGTAATTCCACATTTGTGGAGATAATAAGAAGCCCATTTTATGTTTTTGCAAATTGTTGTTGTTTCTCTGTTTCTGTTATGTGTTTATGGTACTAAGGGTAGCACCCTTCATCAAGTGGTATCAAAGTAGGAGTTCTTGAGTGTGTAAACAGATCACCGATTGTGAGGTAGTTTGTACTAGGATTGTGGGTTAAGGTTTCTATGTAAACAGATCACCGACTGTGAGGTAGTTTGCACCAGGACCGTAGGTTAGGTTTTATGTGTAAACAGATCACCAACTATGAGGCAGTTTCCACCAGGACCGTGGTTAGGGTTTTAGCGACAAGTGTGAAAATGCCTTCACAAAGGGAACATAGTGGAAGAGTTGGTGTTGTAACACTTGAGGTTAGGGAACTGCAGAGACAAGTGCGAGCATTACAAAAGGAGATTTGTAGAGGAATGAATCTTAATGTCAGAGATGAAAGCGAGGATGAAGCCAAAGAAGAAGATAAAGAAGGAGAAGTTGAAGTTATGAACTACGAGGAAGAAAAACTTTTTCGAGCCATCTCAAAGATCAGGAAAAAACCTAAGATTGAGGTTCTGACATTTTCTAGAAATTTTAACCTAGAGGAATTGATGGGATCAAATGGTGGATAAATTGAAGTGACAGTTCATTCCTATTGATTATGAGCTTGACCTACTAAAGAAAATTCAAAGTTTGAAGCAAGCGGGAAGATCTGTTCAGGAGTATACAGAGGATTTCTATTGAATCCTCATCAGAACGGGACATGTAGAAGCCGATAAGGAGAGAGTTTCCTGTTACCTTAATGGGTTGAGGCCGAGCATTCAGGAGGAGCTGAATCTAGTTTGAATGAACAATATTGAAGAGGCATACCGGTTTGCCCTAAAACTAGAGGAAAAGATGAAGAAGTTTGAGAGAAAACAAAGCGGAAGAGGTCATGATGGGAGATATGGTGGATGGTCATATGGAGATTGAAATGAAGATGTAAAAAAGTAGGATGAATCCAGTAATAGTCAGAATCAAAGCGGAGATAATTTCAATCATTTCCATGATCAGAATAATAGAGATCAGAGAAGAAGAGGAAGAGGACAAGGATCAGGAAGAGGAGGCTTCTGTGGAACATGTTTTCACTATGGAGAAGAAGGTCATAGGGCATTTGAATTTCCTTAATTCCAAGCAAGTATGGATAGGAGGAACGAAGGTGAGGCCAGAGTTGCACATGTAGATGAAGATGCCAGATCATAAAATTCTGAAGACGTTGAAAAATTAGAAACACTGATCAACAAAAGACTCCTACTGAGTGGTGAGAATGGACCCAAGCAAAGGAGGAGCCTATTTCTCACTAGGTGCAAGCGTGAGGGTAAGTTTTGTGATGTTATTATTGATAGTGGAAGTACTGATAATTTGGTGTTAGAAGAGATGGTGACAAAGTTGAAGCTCAAGAGGTAGAAACATCCACATCCATATTAGGTTGTCAGAGTGTAAGATGACCACAAAGTCATGGTCAGTGAACAGTGCCTAGTGAAGTTCAAGATCGGCGGGTAGCAAGATGAGGTACTATGTGATATCATATCTATGGATGCATGTCATATGTTTTTGGGTAGACCTTGACATTTTGACAGGTGTGCTGTACATGATGGTCATGCGAATACCAATTCCTTGATAAAGGATGGAGTGTGACATAAGCTAAAACCATTAAAAGAAATAGTAGAAAAGGTATGTGGTAATGCAAGAATAACTTTTGTTGATAGAGAAATTTTCTTATATAGTATGCGGCATGAGCATATGTGTTTTACCTTAATTCCAAAGGTTGGGAAAGAAGAAGTAGAAGATGTACCTGTAGAAGTTGCAAATTTTTTGAATGAGTTTCAGGATATTACATTCAATAATGTGCCTAATGGATTACCACCAGTAAGAAAGATTAGTCATCAGATGGACTTAATTCCTGGAGCCAGTTTGCCAAATAAGGTAGCACACATAATGACACTAGTAGAAAGTGGAGAGTTGAAGATAGATTTGAAGTTTAGTTCATCACATCATCCACAAATTGTATATGGAAGTAGTCCCAGAAATGCATCTGAGTTGAGAAAGATACATAAAGGAGAGATAAGTAGTGCTGAAGCTAAGGATTTTGCAAAACACTTGAAAAACATCCACATGATGATGTAAGGAAGCACATTACCAAGATGAATGCCCAGTATAAGGCTAAGGTAGATGAGAAAAGGAGGCATAAGGAATTTTAGGTTGGAGATGAAGTCATGGTTCATTTCCAAAAGGAGAGATTTCCAGTTGGTACATATAACAAGTTGAAAATGAAAAAGTTTAGGCCATGTAAAATACTGAAGAAGCATGATTCTGGAAATGCCTATGAGGTCGAGTTTCCTACTGAGCTTAATATTTCACCAATGTTTAACATTTTAGATTTGATAGAGTATCATGAAGGAGGTGTTGAAGATGAAATCACAACAACATAGTGGAGTATTCCAGCAACTATTTCAACTATCAAGGAGATTGAGGATATATTGGATAGTCGTGTTGGCAGAAGCACAAGGAACATGACATATGAAGAATATTTGGTCAAATGGAAAGGATGACCTGTTGAAGATTCATCATGGTTAACAAGGGAGGAAGTTAACCATCTTGGTTTTCCTCTTCACGCCTGAGACGTGAAGGGGTCACTTCTCAAATTACCTAGGGTGTTTGATGCAAGAGCATCCTGGGTGTAAGAGCAATCTTGCATCACCCAAAAAAATTTCTAGTTTCTTTTCAATAAGGGCTATCTTGTGTAGAGCTAGTATTTCTGGAAAGTTGCTATTTTTAGTAATTTTTCATTCCTACTCAGAATGGTTTAGTTTCTTCCCTGGAGGTTCATTTTGGTTATATCAGCTCGCCAGTAAATTTTCATTGCCAGATCAAGTCTAGTTTTGTAGATATTGAAAATTTATGGTATTGGCAGTAGGGTACAGAAACTTCAAGCTCAATTTTGAACACTTTAGAGGCCACAGATGAGGTCAAACCTTTGCCTAAATGAAGCTTTCTAATTTGAATGTTGTAGAGCACTTCATGCCCTTTCTGAAATGGGGTTATAATAGTTAATCAGGTCAACGGGTGATGACTTATGGTCTCCGGAAGTTGGGTCATCCGAAATGGCGGAAAATGATTTTCCTTCAAAATTTTTGTTTGGATTTCAAACATCATTTTGAGCCAACTTTGATGTAATAAATTGTAAAATAAAATAATTCTAAGTTTGGTTGGCCTTATTGGCTAAAATTTTTGAACCTTCCTAGGCGGTGGAAAATTGCCTATATAAGGAAGGCCTGTAGTGTTGTCTTAGGCAGTTTGGGGGAGTTCGGGGTAGATCTGGGTAATGATTCGAGGCTTTTTCCTCTAGAAGATTGTAAAGTGAATGCCTATGGTGCTTTGCATATTGTAATTCTAAAATTTGTAATTCCACATTTGTGGAGATAATAAGAAGCCCATTTTCTATTGCTGCAAATTGTTGATGTTTCTCTATTTCTGTTATGTGTTTGTGGTATTAAGGGGAGCACCCTTCATCAAGTGGTATCAGAGTAGGAGTTCCTAAGTGTGTAAAGAGATCGCTGATTGTGAAGTAGTTTTCACTAGGATCATGGGTTAGGGTTTTTGTGTAAACAGATCACCGACTATGAGGCAGTTTGCACCAGGACTGTGGGTTAGGGTTTCTATGTAAACATATTGTTGACTGTGAGGTAGTTTGCACTAGGACCGTGGTTAGGATTCTAGCGAGAAGCAAAAAAATGCCTCTATGAAAGGAACGTGGCAGAAGAGTTGGTGTTGTAACACTTGAGGTTAGGGAACTGCAGAGACAAGTGCGAGCATTGCAAGAGGAGATTCGCAGAGGAATGTATCTTAGTGTCAGAGATGAAAGCAAGGATGAAGTTGAAGAAGAAGATCAAGAAGGAGAAGTTGAAGTTATGAACCAAGAGGAAGAAAGAATTTTCCGATCCATCTCAAAGATTGGGAAAAGACCTAAGATTGAGGTTCTGACATTTTCAGAAAATCTTAACCCAAAGGAATTGATCAACTAGATCAATGAATGTGAAGAATATTTTGAGCATGAAGATATCGAGGATCCTGATTGGGTCAAGTTTGTGAAGGATAGACTAAAAGGTCATGCGAAGATCTGGTGGCAAGAGATTCGATTGGAGTGAAATAGAAGAGGAAAGGATAAAATCACAAGATGGAATCCAATGGTGGATAAATTAAAGCGACAATTCATTCTTATTGATTATGAGCTTGACCTATTGAAAATAAATGCAAAGTTTGAAGCAAGCGGGAAGATCTGTTCAGGAGCATATAGAGGAGTTATATCGAATCCTCATCAGAACAAGACATGTGGAAGTTGATAAGGAGAAATTTTCTTGTTACCTTAATGGGTTGAGGCCGAGCATTAAAGAGGAGCTGAATCTAGTTTGAATGAACAGTATTGAAGAGGCATACCAGTTTGCCCTAAAAGTAGAGGAGAAGATGAAGAAGTTTGAGAGCAGACAAAGTGGAAGAGGTTGTGATTAAAGATCTGGTGGATGGTCATATGGATATTGAAATGAAGATTTGAAAAAGTAGGATGAGGCTAGTAACAGTCAGAATCAGAGCAGAGATAATTTCAATCATTTCCATGATCAAAAAAATAGAGATTAGAGAGGAAGAGGAAGAGGACAAAGATTGAGAAGAGGAGGCTTCCGTGGAACATGTTTTCACTATGGAGAAGAAGGTCATAGGGCATTTGAATGTCCTCAAAGACAAGGAAGGATAGATAGGAGGAACAAAGGCTAGGCTAGAGTTGCACATGTAGATGAAGATGCCAGATCATAAATTTCTGAAGACACTTAAAGAGGAGAAACGCTGATCAACAAAAGAGTCCTACTAAGTGGTGAGACTGAACCCAATCAAAGGAGGAGCCTATTTCGCACCAGGTGCAAGTGTGAGGGTAAGTGTTGTGATGTGATTATTGATAGTGGTAGTACTGATAATTTGGTGTCAGAAGAGATGGTGACAAAGTTGAAGCTCAAGAGGCAGAAACATCCACATCCATATCGGGTTTCCTTGATGCAAGATGACCACAAAGTCATGGTGAGTGAATAGTGCCTAGTGAAGTTCAAGATCGATAGATACCAAGATCAAGTGCCATATGATATCATATCTATGGATGCATGTCATATGTATATTAGATAGTCATGTTGGTAGAAGCATAAGGAACATGACATATGAAGAAAATCTGGTCAGATGGAAAGGATGACCTATTGAAGATTCATCATGGCTGACAAGGGAGGAGGTTAACTATCTTGGTTTTCCTCTTCACACCTAAGATGTGATAGGGTCACTTCTCAAATTACTCTGGGTGTCTGATGCAGGAGCATCCTAGGTGTAAGAGCAATCTTGCATCACCCAAAAATATTTCTAGTTTTTTTTCAATAAGGGCTATCTTGTGTAGAGGTGCTATTTATGGAAAGTTGCTATTTTTCGTAATTTTTTGTTCATGCTCAAAATGGTGTAGTTCCTTCCCTAGAGGTTCATTTTGGTTATTTCAGCCTGCCAGTAAAGTTTCATTGCTAGATCAAGTCTAGTTTTGTAGATATTGTATAGAAACTTTGAGCTTAGTTTTTAAGGCTTTAGAGGCCATGGATGAGGTTGAACCTTTGGCTCAATGAAGCTTTCCAATTTAGATGTTGTAGAGTGCTTCATGCCCTTTCTGAAATGGGGTTATAATAGTCAATCAGGTCAATGGGTGATGACTTATGGTCTTTGGAAGTTGGGTCATCTGAAATGGTGGAAAATGATTTTCCTTCAAAAATTTTGTTTGTGTTTCAAAAGTTATTTTGAGCCAAATTTGATATAATAAATTGTAAAATAAAATAATTCTAAGTTTGGTCAGCCTTATTGAGTAAAATTGTGGAACCTTCCCAGGTGGTGGAAAATTGCCTATATAAGGAATGCCCATAGTGTTGTCTTAGGTAGTTCGGGGGAGTTCGAGATAGATATGGGTAATGATTCGAGGCTTTTAACTATAGAAGATTGTAAAGAGAATGCCCATGGGGCTTTGCATATTGTAATTTTGAAATTTGTAATTCCACATTTGTTGAGATAATAAGAAGCCCATTTTCTATTGTTGCAAATTGTTGTTGTTTCTCTGTTTCTGTTATGTACTTGTGGTATTAAGAGGAGCACCCTTCATCAAGTGGTATCATAGTAGGAGTTACTGAGTGTGTAAAGAGATCACCGATTGTGAAGCAATTTGCACTAGGATCATGGGTTAGGGTTTTTGTGTAAACAGATCATCGACTGTGAGGTAGTTTGCACTAGGACTGTGGGTTAGGGTTTTTGTGTAAACATATTGTTAACTGTGAGACAGTTTGCACTAAGACCATGGTTAGGGTTTTAGCAAGAAGCACAAAAATGCCTCTATGAAGGGAACATGGTGGAAGAGTTGGTGTTGTAACACTTGAGGTTAGGGAGATGTAGAGACAAGTGTGAGCATTGCAAGAGGAGATTCGCATAGGAATGAATCTTAGTGTCGGAGAGGAAAGCAACAATGAAGCCAAAGAAGTTGAAGTTATGAACCAAGAGGAAGAAAGACTTTTCCGATCCATCTCAAAGATTGGGAAAAGACCTAAGATTGAGGTTCTGACATTTTTTAGAAATCTTAACCCAGAGGAATTGATCGACTAGATCAATGAATGTGAAGAATATTTTGAGTATGAAGATATCAAGGATCCTGATCGGGTCAAGTTTGCGAAGGACAGACTGAAAGGTCATGCGAAGATCTAGTGGGAAGAGATTCAATTGGAGTGAAATAGAAGAGGAAAGGATAAAATCACAAGATGGAATTGAATGGTGGATAAATTGAAGTGACAGTTCATTCCTGTTCATTATGAGCTTGACCTATTGAAAAAAATGCAAAGTTTGAAGCAAGTGGAAAGATATGTTCAAGAGCATATAGAGGAGTTATATTGAATCCTCATCAGAATAGGACATGTAGAAGTTGATAAGGAGAAAGTTTCTCATTACCTTAATGGGTTGAGGCTAAGCATTCAGGAGGAGCTAAATCTAGTTCTAATGAACAGTATTGAAGAGGCATACCAGTTTACCCTAAAAGTAGAGGAAAAGATGAACAAGAAGTTTGAGAGAAGACAAAGCGGAAGAGGTCATGATGGAAGATTTGGCGGACAATCATATGGAGATCGAAATGAAGATCTTAAAAAGTAGGATGAGGCCAGTAATAGTCAGAATCAGAGTGGAGATAATTTGAATCATTTCTATGATCAGAATTATAGAGATCAGAGAGGAAGAGGAAGAGGACAAAGATCCAGAAGAGGAGGCTTTCGTGGAACATGTTTTCACTATGGAGAAGAAGGTCATAGGGCATTTGAATGTCCTCAAAGCCAAGGAAAGGTAGATAGGAGGAACAAAGGCTAGGCCAGAGTTGCACATGTAGATGAAGATGCCAGATCATAAAATTTTGAAAACGCTTAAAAAGGAGAAACGCTGATCAACAAAGGAGTCCTACTAAGTGGTGAGAATGAACCTAAGTAAAGGAGGAGCCTATTTCACACCAGGTGCAAGTGTGAGGGTAAGTGTTGTGATGTGATTATTGATAGCGGCAGTATGGATAATTTGGTGTTAGAAGAGATGGTGAAAAAGTTGAAGCTCAAGAGGGAGAAACATCCACATCCATATCAGGTTGCCTCGGTGCAAGATGACCACAAAGTCATGGTGAGTGAATAGTGCCTAGTGAAGTTTAAGATCGATGGGTACCAAGATTAGGTGCTATATGATATCATATCTATGGATGCATGTCATATGTTGTTGGGTAGACTTTTGCAATTTGACAGGTGTGCTGTACATGATGGTCATGCGAATACCTATTCTGAGATAAAGGATGGAGTGTGACATAAGCTAAAACCATTGAAGGAAGTAGAAGAAAAGGTATGTGGTAATGCAAGAATAACTTTTGTTGATAAAGGAAATATTTTACATGGTATGCGGCATGAGCATATGTGTTTTACCTTAATTCCAAAGGCTCAGAAAGAGGAAGTAGAAGATGTACCTATAGAAGTTACAGATTTGTTGAATGATTTTTAGGATATTGCATCTGATAATGTGCCTGATGGATTACCACCAGTAAGAAAGATTAGTCATCAAATGGACTTGAGTTCAGGAGCCAGTTTGGCAAATAAGGCAGCACACAGAATGATGCTAGTTGAAAGTGGAGAGTTGAAGATAGATTTGAAGTTTAGTTCATCACATCATCCAAAAATTGTATATGGAAGTAGTCCCTAAAATCCACTTGAGTTGAGAATGATAGATAAAGCAGAGATAAATAGTTCTGAAGTTGAGGCTTTTGTAGAACACTTGAAGAACAACCATGAGGAGGTGAGGAAGCACATTACTAAGATGATTGCACGGTATAAGGCTAAGACAGATGAGAAAAGGATATATAAGGAATTTCAAGTTGGAGATGAAGTCATGGTTCATTTGTGGAAGGAGAGATTTCCAATTAGTACATATAACAAGTTGAAAATCAAGAAGTTTGGGCCATGTATGATACTAAAGAAGCATGATTCTGGAAATGCCTATGAGGTTGAGTTGCCTACTAAGCTGAATATTTCACCAGTGTTTAACATTTCAGATTTGATAGAGTATCATGAAGGAGGTGTTGAAGATGAAATCACAACAGTATAGCGGAGTATTCTAGCAACTATTTCAACTCTCAAGGAGATTGAGGATATATTGGATAGTTGTGTTGGCAGAAGCACAAGAAACAAGACATATGAAGAATATCTGGTCAAATGGAAAGAATGACCTATTGAAGATTCATCATGGCTGACAAGGGAGGAGGTTAACTATCTTGGTTTTCCTCTTCACACCTGACACATGACGGGGTCACTTCTCAAATTACCCCGGGTGTTTGATGCAGGATCATCCTGGGTGTAAGAGCAATCTTGCATCACCCAAAAATATTTCTAGTTTCTTTTCAATAAGGGTTATCTTGTGTAGAGTTGTTATTTCTGGAAAGTTGCTTTTTTTATTAATTTTTCGTTCATGCCCAGAATGGTCTATTTTCTTCCCTGGAGGTTCATTTTGGTTATATCAGCCTGCCAGTAAAGTTTCATTGCTAGCTCAAGTCTAGTTTTGTAGATATTGAAATTTTTTGGTATTGGCAGCAGGGTACAAAAAATTTGAGCTCAATTTTGAAGGCTTTAGAAGCCCCGAATGAGGTTGAAACTTTGACTAAATGAAGCTTTCTTATTCAAAAGTTGTAGAGCGCTTCATGCCCTTTTCGAAATGGGGTTATAATAGTCAATTGGGTCAATGGGTGATGACTTATGGTCTCTAAAAGTTGGGTCACCTGAAATGGTGGAAAATAATTTTTTTAAAAAATTTATGTTTGGGTTTCAAAACTTATTTTGAGCCGACTTTGATGTAATAAATTGTAAAATAAAATAATTCTAAGTTTGGTCGGCCTTATTGGCTAAACTTCTGGAACCTTCCCAGGTGGTGGAAAATTCCCTATATAAAGAAGGTCCGTAGTGTTGTCTTAGGTAGTTTGGAGGAGTTTGGGGTAGATCTGGGTAACGATTCAAGGCTTTGTCCTATAGAAGCTTGTAAAGGGAATGCCCATGTGGCTTTGCATACTGTAATTCTAAAATTGGTAATTCCACATTTGTGGAGATAATAAGAAGCCCATTTTATGTTCTTGCAAATTGTTGTTGTTTCTCTATTTCTATTAGGTGTTTGTGGTATTAAGGGGAGCACCCTTCATCAAATGGTATCAGACCAGCAGTTCCTATATTTGTAAACAGATCATCGATTGTGAGGTAGTTTGCACCAGGATCGTGGGTTAGGGTTTCTATGTAAATAGATCATCGACTATCAGGTAGTTTGTACCAGGACCGTGGGTTAGGGTTTCTCTGTAAATAGATCACCGAATGTGAGGCAGTTTCCACCAGGACCATGGTTAGGGTTTCAGCGAGAAGAGTGAAAATGTCTAGTGAAGTTCAAGATTGACTGGTGTAATACCTCAAAATTGGCACCTAATCATTTCAATCAATTTTGGTGCATTTCTTCAATTTTCTATGTCATCAAAGTCCTATCTCACTAGGCAATTTTCTCTCTCCTACTTGGCTCTATTTGACTTGATGTCAATTGCAAAGACCCTAAATTGCAATAATCAAATACTAAATTAATTCCTAAAGTCTTTAACTTATATTAGCTAAATTATCCCTATGATAAATTAATTTAATTCTAAAGTCCTAAGTTCTTTCTAATTAAATTAAATCTACCCCCTTTAGCTAATTACACATAAAAAAGAAATTAATATTATTTAGTTTTTTGAATGGACACCTCTTTATTTGAATTTAATTATTCAAATTATTCAAAGAGTCATACCCCACATGTGGCAAAAATTCCATTCTTTAATTAAATAATTGCTTGCATATTTGTCTCATTCTCCAACAAACAAGTGAAGAGTCTCAAAGAGGAATGAAGAGTCAGGAGTTTCAAAATCAAGAAACTCTTCATTCCCCTTTTGGCATTTCTATTTAAAGAGTTTGTTTTCCCTTTCCAAACATCAAACTTTTGAGAGCACATAGATGATAGCGAAATTCTACTACATCTCTTGAGACTCAAGCTTTTGAGTGCATTATTTTAGTTAGTTCATTTAGCATAATATTGCATTTTCTCTCATCTAATTAGTTTGCTTACTTTTTCTTAATCTAGTTGCATTCTTATTTGAAAATACCAAAAAGAATATGCATTCTCATTTTAGATTAATTTCATTCATACTAGTTTAATTGAAATTTTATTTCTTGCATATGCTTTTCTTTTAAATCCTCCATTGTAGAATCAGTCTTATGATTGTTGGTTTTCAATCTGAGAGCAATTTTAAACACCCCGACTACATAGGAGGCAACATGTCACTTCACAATAGATTTCAGATTGAATAATTCATATTCTTTCCCATAATTCAATCATGTGAGTAAAGAATATGTTTCCTATGTGTTGTATTTGAGGTCCACATTCAATCATACACATTTTGGCACCCATCGTGGGGTAGAAAAGATCAATTTCTAACCTCATTCTTGATTGGTTTTTCAGTTTTAGTGTTGGTTCCAGGCCTTGTATGGCCATGTAAAGCTTGGAAACCCTATAATATAGTAATGGATGGATAGAATAATGAATCCTATTTCTCATTCTTTTGGTTTGGCTCATTTTTATAAAGAAATGAATAAATTATGATCATTTTGGTGAAAGTGGGTATTTGCAGATTTGAGATTCCCTAAATATAGTCAGATTGAAACATTTGGTACGAAAAAATTGTGAAGAAGAAGGACCTATAATAATATTCATTGGAAACATAAATGAATTATCTTTCATTTCCTTTTTTTTTGAGTCATTTTTATGCAGATTTGTGAAAGTTATGGACATTTGAGTGAAAACTAGTTTTTAACAATCTGTATTGGAGTTGCAAGCAATGATTTATTCTTAGAAAATAATTTATGAATGGGAAAAATAAATGTCTTACATATTTGGAAAATATATTCATTAATAGTTACTATGAAATTGGTTTGGTTTCATTTGGATTCTTTTTGAGAAAGATATGAGATTCCCTAGGCAGGGTTTGGTATTTTAAATCTGAATTATGACAGGGATGTGGATCAGAATTTGCAGTCTGAAAAAGCAATTGTTTGAGGAATCAAATGAGGTTATCAGACCTTAAGATTTTATGAGGTGATAGATATGGTAATTAAATTCAAACTTTATGTTTTCCAAAATTTTTGGTTTGGAGTTTTGGTGGGTCAAATAAATCAATATTTAAAGACTATCTTGAAGACAACAATGTTACATATGTTAAATCAAACTCCTAACAATTGATTTTCATATCTAACCATCTTAGGGTTTGCATAAGTTGGATATAAATTGCATATCTTGTTTTCTTATCTTGATCATTTGAAGGTTCATGACTTTCTTTCATGGAAAATTCTTAAAACAAACAAACAAAAAGGTAAAATCTACTAAGCGCGTTGCGTTGGACTTGAGGTATTTTGTTACATCTCTACAACATTTAGATTTTGGAAATAAGAATGAACCTCTCATGTGTTTGACTTGAGTGTTTACATGCTTTTATAGAACACATTTCAATTGATGCTCTTAATGGGAAATGAAAGAACATAGATTTGTTTTTAAAAGTTTGTGTAAGTGAATACTTGCGTTTAAACCATAAGTAATTCTTGGTTTCCAATATCAAATATCCCATTGAGTGATTGAGGGCATGGATTCATTCCTTGTTTGCATAGGGAGTTAAATGCACCACTTTGTAGACTCAATCTATGTTTTCTTGAAAAGTTAAATATTTCATTGATTCAACCCTTTTTCATTTGTGAGTAGTATTGATAAGCAATTTTAGAGTACTTTTGATTGAGCTTGTTAGCTAAATTGGGTGTTGGACTCGCTTATTTCTAATCGCCCCTCATTACCACCCTTTGGATGCAAGGTTAGCATTCATACATAGGGGAGGGGTCTACTTGAAAAGAGCATTAAGTGTTCCACAAATTTTCTCCCTTTTTATGCTTTCTTGATCTCATTAGTTTTCTAAGGTGTAGACTCGCTTTGAGTTTGTGTGAGGAGTTAAATGTTCCACTTTTTGGACTCACTTCACATTTACTTGAAGATTTAAGTGTTCCACCTTTAGTGCTTTCCAATACTTTTGATAGTGAATTACTTAATTTTTTATTTTTAGAAGGCTTTCTTGGGGATTTCATCACCTCAAGGGATGACTTTAACTCCCATGTTTCGGCGGAGTATAAATATCGGGAGGTGAATCCAAAGACACCTCTCTTGGGAATGAGTTAGATTTCACTCTTGGCTAAGTCTCAAAGAACTTTATACCTTTGAGAAGTGAAGGAGAAGATTTGGGTTACCGTCTCCCCCCAGTCATGTGATTTTGGATTCTTCTCATCTATGGATTTGTGCCTCACGTACCTTGCGTATATCAAGGACTCCTTTTAGAAAAGCCATGTATATCCCTATAGACAACTTGATAGGATGTTGTTGTGTTCTAAGTGCTTGCTAAAACATTTTCAAGAACATACACACGTAGTTCTTAAGGAGTAGAGATACTAAGTCACTATTCTTGTTGATGTGCAAGGTTGTTTTTCCCCTTGCTCATTGTTTGAAGACAATTGCTTGCTTGAACTCCTTGATTGTTGTCTTATGTGCTTGATCAATGACATAAATCTAGTCTGCCTTTTGTCTGAGGTTTTTTTTTCTGCTTTCTTGTCATTCGCTATCAGAAACTAGTTGTTTTGAGTTAGGAATCGATCGATCTTTGCTTTGACTCATGTCATCTCTTATTGGTTTACATTATCTATTTATGCCTTTTGTATCTTGTGTTGCGATAGTCTATCTCGGCTGTTCTAGCCCCCTCTTTTGATGATTCATACCAGATTCATCTCGCATCTTGGCTGTCCCTTATCTCTTTTGTGTTGTTCTTAGAGACAAATTCTAGCATTATCCTGAGTCTCCTCTCGTCACATCTTCATTTATGACTGTCACGACTCAAATTGGCAAGACTTTCCCCATTCAAAATACTGATCAAGATAGAAGAAAATCTCCTAATCAAGACATAAGTCATCTCGAATATGTTATGAAATTTAAACTTTGTGAGAGATCCTCACATTCCTCCTTGTTCCAAGAGTATTATAATCCATTGTTTTAGATACAGTCTGACTTATTATTTCAAGAATATTATAACCTATTGTTTGAAGACCAGCAAGACTCTGAAGGGTCACTTTCTAAAATTGAACCTATCGACTATTTCATGATCTCTTAGAATAATACCAACAATATGGGAAATCCATTCCACTTCCCAAGGGGAGGTAAATTCAATGCTAGCCATAAGAAATATACAAATGACCAAGGTCAAGGTCAGTCTCGAAATGACAAGAGTTATGATCAATCCCACAAATTTTGATATTCAGTCAACATCCGGGACCTTTTCAATTTGAAACAATGACAAGGGGAGCCTCTCCTAACATTTCTCTAGAGATGGAGACAACTATGCATGAAGTATCCACATGAATTATCCGAGTCTGAAAAGCTCAATATCCTCTTGGACAATCTTGTCCCAGATTTTGGATACCAAGTACAATTGCAAGGTCCCCTCAACTTTATCAATATGATTAGGTGGGCTATGAGGATAGAAGCATTTATGGTCAAGAAGGGAGAATTGACTTTGAACAAAGACAACAAGCAATGACCTTCTCCCTCGAACATGGATAAGGATAATATTGTCAATAGAAACATAGATGTTATGGATGATAGGGTTGTTGACAATGTGATGCCAAAACCCTCAAAGTCTATCTTTAATCTTAGCTCTAGCATACAAATGATCAAAGCCACTGAGAAGGCTATGACAGAAACTCAACCACCCTCAAGATTTACTAGAAACAAACCTTGGCTCTCTCAACCTGAGCATGACTCCACTTCCTTGGGGAAACCTCTCAATGTGGTTTATAGGACTTTGGTACAAAACCATAAGAAGAATTCAGATCATCAGGAATTTAAAGACTCCTTTCCTCCTCATGGGAAAAGTGAATTATCCAAGTCTAAAGGTACCAAAAATGTGGTCAACTATACGTATGATACTAGCAACATTGTCACCAATGAGATTGAACCTGTTGATGTTGAATACTGTGACATGATCATTGCTCCAGGGAGCAAGGATACTCCTAAACCCAACACTCCCTTTATCTTGTGAGGCCCTGTGCCTCCCTCTTATAACTCCACATAGTCTCCAGCTTGTGTGAATGCTATCACTCGATCTCATGTGAAGATTGTTCTCAAAGGTCCTAAACCTTTGACATCCAGACCAAAACTATCTATGGATAAAACCCTCACTGAGGTAAACATCCCCAAAGATCTCAATCTCAACTAGTTTCAATCTATGGTGGGTCACTTGACTTCACCTCATTATTTATCCTTCTCTGAAGAAGATGATCACTTGATGAGCCACCCACATAATGCTCTCCTGCACACTAAAGTTATGATAGGCCCCAAGAGTATCCCTCACATCCTCATTGACAATAGTGTTAGCCAAAATACTTTCTCTGCTAAGATGCTTACCCAAATGATAGACAACTTTGTTCCCACCAATAGAGAGTCCACTGAGTTCTATGATGCTAAGCTAAAAGAAATAGAAAAGACCTCGAAGATCAAAGATATTGGCATGGGGGAATATCAGTTTGAATCCATGTTGACATTGACAACTCTCCCTCCATCTCCACATTCCTATGAGGAACCTTCTGAAGATGGATTTGGTATTAGCTATCAGAGCTATGAGCTTGACCAACCTAGCTACAACTTGCACTCACATGAAGAAACACAGATTCAGCCTATGACATATGAAAGACCTTTGAATGATCAAAATTCTGATTCAGACTACCAGAAAGAGTCTTATCTATCTTCTCAAGTGCTTCAAGAACATGATCTTGGTCCTCACTAGGAGGATTTTATACACTCTACTGAATAGATTTCTACTATTGCAGCTACTACTGAATATGTCATTGCCTCTAATGGCACACATACTAATTGGGAGCAACTGTTGGATGCTTCCCTTATCTTGGGTATGCCTCAAGGTATGCCTATTCTAGATTGTTCCACCACTTCTGCTATTGAACAGACTCCTACTGTTGCCAACTCCAATGGCACACATACTAATTGGGAGCAACTATTGGATGCTTACCTCCTCTTGGGTATGCCTCAAGGTATGCCTATTCTAGATTACTTTGCTGCTTCTACCATTGAACAAGATCCTACTATTAAAGAAACACTTCCTATATTAGATGACAACAATGAAGAAAGTCTACCTTCGACTATGTCTCTAGCTGAATGGGACTCTATATCAAATACTACTATGGAAATACCAGTTGATGATATGCACCTATATGCTAGTCTTAACAACTCAGAAAGAGGAGAAAGTTATGATCCTCCAGATCAAGCTATTGACGATGATCCTTTCCACCTTCCTATGGAGATCATTCCTATGGCTCCTAGGCCATCTACTCCAAGCTACACTCCTACTGCTCCTGTAAATCATGGGTATGTAAGACCCCATTCTATTATAGCATCATGGAATATTGGTAGATCCAGAATTGAAATGGTTCCTATTCATTCACTCTTACCACCTGAAAGGGGACCTAACTCTTGGAATAGGTCATCTTGGTTAGGCTCACATAATATTCCTCCAAACCTATCTGACTCTTCTAAGATGACTCACAATAAACAACGCTCTATGGAAGATTACTTTCTTGATCTATTTGATGCATTCATGAATGATGAGGATGATACTAATATATTTGCACTTGAGCCCATCACATCAACTTCTCTTCCCTCTTCATCTCCAAGAAAAGTGGTCTATCCACTTCCATTTCCACCTCTCCACCTGAATCAGTCATATAAGCCTCTTCCATCCACCATTCCTGAGTCTTTGGGAAGTAACTTGGATGTGCAACATAAAAACAAAAATAATGATAATCCACTTATATCTCAAGGTCACCATGTCCCATCTAATCAACACATGACTATGAAGAAAGGAAAGCAATAGAGGTGTTCAAAAGACCGCAAAGGTCCTCAAAGAGAAGAAAACAATCAAAAGCCAGAAAATAAAATAAAAAATGGATCTTGAAATCCATTCTACAGGCATTGTCATCAAAAGCACCTCAAAGTAAAGAAGAAAAAAATCAAAATCTATGTGGATTCCAAAGAAAGGAAAAATCAAAGTTGTCATTTGAGCTTCCAAAGTTCTCATACTTCCTTCCATTCCATCACCCTTGCCTCTCATACTTTACCCTCTTCACTCCATCTTGCCTTGTCCCAAAGTGCATATCAGCATCTCCTCATTGCTAATGACATGACTAAGAGAAACCTAGAACGTACTCTCCCTAAGTGTTTAGAGCATGGGAAATATGATAAAGAGTTAAGGTGTGTCCATGAGGATATTTGTGGGTCTCACTTAAGTGATCTTTCCTTGACTATGGATCTCTTGACAGTTGGACACTACTGGTTGGCTCTCCTATTACTGCTACAACATCTAGTTTTGATTCTGCTAACTACTACTACAAGTGATTATGTTTCCAGAGATCACCATTGAAGGAGAGAAACTCAAAGAGCCAATCAACGCTCTTCATCTAAAGAAATTCTACAACTGAGACATTGCTCGTATGCTCATGTACATACTTATTGGTCCTAAAAAAATTCTAAAAATGGTATATTGCAAAAATCCTAAAAACTGCAAAATGTCCTGAAAAAAATGATCATCTTAGTGAAAACCTGGTAACCAGGCACTTTGATGTATCTATTATCTTGGTGAAAACCTAGTAAACAGGCGCCTTGATAATAATCAAAAAAATGGAAAATTGAAAAAAAATACCAAAAAAAATGAAAAGATAAAAAATACAAAAAAAAGAAATATTCAAAAATACAAAAAAATTAAAGAAAAAGAAAAGTACAAAAAAATTGAAAAAGAAGAAAATGTGCCATTGATGAAAACCTGGTAAACAGGTGTCATGGTAGCAAAAATAGAATCTCTACCAAGATGGTGAAAACCTGATAAATAGGTGCCTCTTGTTTCCTGAAGCTACATCTCATCTCAATGTTGCTTAGCTTTTAGTTTCCTGCTTTAGTTTGCTTTCCCACTTTCCCGCTTTAGTTTGTTTCCTGCTTTTAGCTCATTTCCTACTTTAGTTTTCCAGCTCATGCTCTTGCCTTCAGTGGTCTTCGAGATTTCCCTTGACTCTTCATGGATTGGAACTGGTTCACACTTGGGGGCATCTTCCTATTCTAGGGGGCATTGTCCTATTGCTTTCAGAAGTTTTTGCATCGGTCACCAACAGTTCTCGCTGCATCTTCCTGCCGATGCCTAGCTACTTTCGAGATTTCTCTCCTTGAGTATCTCTTGTGTATCTGTCACTAGTGGTTCTCACTGTGCTTGCCTACTGATACTTAACTTTCATTCAATCTCTCTCTTTTGGGATCTCTTCCTTACATCAGTCACCAGTGGTTCTCACTGCGTCTGCCTGCTGATGTTTCACTCATGCTTTATTCTCTCTTTTGAGAATCTTCCTTGTATTAGTCACTAGTGGTTCTCACTACATTCGCCTGCTGATACTTGGTTTGTGCTCTGATATCTTCTTGAGACTTTGTCTCTCATGATGGTCACCAATGGTTCTCACTGCATCTACCTACTATCGCTATCTTGTCGAGACTTCAAATGTTGTTTGCTTCCGATTCGACTTCAATCCACTTGAACACAAACTGAAACTGAAACTAAAACTAACTTTGTGTTCCTTTGAAGCATGCTGAGCTTTTCCTTTGCTTATTTATTTGTTTTCTTTTTCTTTTCTTTTTGCTTGTTGGTTTAGTTCCAATGATCCAAAGAATCTATCTAAGAGGGGTGTCCGTCTGTAAGAGCCTTCATCTCATATTGGATAACCATGCGTACCTTGACTCCTTTTATATGGACACTTTGGTGAGGTTGGTTCTTCTCCTTGTTTGTTTTGAGTGACTTCTTTCTGCTACAAGTGAAATTGCTAATGCTCATCTTGCTAAGTGAATGTAAGGGTCACTGTGAGCACTCTTTGGCAAAAGAAGGAACTCCTACATGTTTGGTGTGTTTTTCGCAAGCAACATTCAGGTCATTCTAGAAAATGTTCTTTGATACTTTTGTTAACTTGCTAAATCAAAAGGAATAGGTGTTCAGGTCATTCTAGCTTCTTGTGCCTTAATGCTTACACCTCATTCTGACAAATCTAAGACTTATGTCATATTCATATTCCCATAATAGTGATATCAATGAGGGTTGTGTGGCATCTTGCATTTGTCTGAACTTAAAAGGCTCTATGATGACAAATACGGTAAGTCCAACAACCAAGTTGTAGGATTTCATCCGCTCATTTTGGGTTTGCATTTTCCAGTCTAGGCTTGCACTTTCTAGGCTTGCATGTTCATTTTAGGCTTGCATTTGAGATAGTGTTTGGTGCTCTCTTGATTGTCTTCTTTTCATCAAATTTTCTCATCTTTCATCCTGGGTTCATCATGATTGCACAAGTTTTCAGGATCGAAATCAAAATCTGACATCTCTAGATAGCTCGAAATCGTGTTTTAAATTCTGAGACCCTTTGGGATCGGACGCTTGTGCAGTCAGCTTTTTGGCATCATTTTCTTGCCAGATCCTCATCTTTGCATCATGTTCTTGAGATCTTTGCTCTTTTCATCAAAGTCAACTCTAGTCAAATTTGGTCAACCATGGTCAAACTTGGTCGACAGGACCTTTGGATCGCTTCAAACTACTTCTAATCTGCTTTATCTTCTGGATCTTTGATCTTATCCTTATTTGCAACCTCTTACTGTCAATCATCTTCTGACATGTCACCTTTTGATTTCGCTCCTGAGGGGGAAAGATGATTGCATCATTGAATCTTGTCAAATCAATTCTTGAATCAGTTTGATCTAAATCATTAATTTTCATTGCTTGGGGCATCTCGGTGTCTCACATTTGCTTATCTCATCATCTATCTTTTAGGTATCTGAGCAATCTAACTCGGATCCTCAAGAATCAAGCTTCATTTTGGAGAGGATTCTCAAAATCTTTTAGGTATTGGGGCAATCTAACCCTAATCCATGGGAGTCAAGCTTCGTTCTAGAGATGGCTCTCAAAATCTCTTTTATACCATTATCTGGGCAATATAACCCAGGTCTCAGAGGGCTAATCTTCATATTGGGGAAATCTAACCCTGATTATGGAGATAGTCCTAAATCTGCATCTTCATCAATTGGTATTGGGGTAATCTAACCCTGATTTCAGTTCTCTTCTAAGACCATTGTCTTCGCAATCTAACTTGGACTTAAAAAATTCTCATCATCTGTCACTTCAGACTATTCTTTGAATCAACACGTTGTTCTCACATCAATTCAAAGAGGGGCAAATGTAATACCCCAAAATTAGCACCTAATCATTTCAATCAATTTTGGTGCATTTCTTCAATTTTCTATGTCATCAAAGTCCTATCTCACTAGGCAATTTTCTCTCTCCTACTTGGCTCTATTTGACTTGATGTCAGTTGCAAAGACCCTAAATTGCAATAATCAAATACTAAATTAATTCCTAAAGTCTTTGACTTATATTAGCTAAATTATCCCTATGATAAATTAATTTAATTCTAAAGTCCTAAGTGCTTTCTAATTAAATTAAATCTACCCCCTTTAGCTAATTACACATAAAAAAAGAATTAATATTATTTAGTTATTCGAATGGACACCTCTTTATTTGAATTTAATTATTCGAATTATTCAAAGAGTCATACCTCACATGTGGCAAAAATTCCATTCTTTAATTAAATAATTGCTTGCATATTTGTCTCATTCTCCAACAAACAAGTGAAGAGTCTCAAAGAGGAATGAAGAGTCAGGAGTTTCAAATCAAGAAACTCTTCATTCCCCTTTTGGCATTTCTATTTAAAGAGTTTGTTTTCCCTTTCCAAAGATCAAACTTTTGAGAGCACATAGATGATAGCAAAATTCTACTACATCTCTTGAGACTCAAAGCTTTTGAGTGCATTATTTTAGTTAGTTCATTTAGCATAATATTGCATTTTCTCTCATCTAATTAGTTTGCTTACTTGTTCTTAATCTAGTTGCATTCTTATTTGAAAATACCAAAAAGAATATGCATTCTCATTTTAGATTAATTGCATTCATACTAGTTTAATTGCAATTTTATTTCTTGCATATGCTTTTCTTTTAAATCCTCCATTGTAGAATCGGTCTTATGGTTGTTGGATTTCAATCTGAGAGCAATTTTAAACACCCTAACTACATAAAAGGCAAGATCATGTGAGTAAGGACTATGGTGTGTGTGTGTTGGATTTGAGGTCCACATTCAATCATACACAACAGGTACCAAGATGAGGTGCTATGTGATATCATATCTATGGATGCATGTCATATGTTGTTGGGTAGACCTTGGTAGTTTGACAAGTGTGCTATAAATGATGGTCATGCGAATACCTATTCCCTAATAAAGGATGGAGTGCAACATAAGCTAAAACCATTGCAGGAAAAAGAACAAAAGGTATGTGGTAATATAGGAATAACTTTTGTTGATAGAGGAAATTTCTTATATGGTATGCAACATGAGCATATGTGTTTTACCTTAATTCCAAAGGCTGCGAAAGAGGAAGTAGAAGATGTACTTGTAGAAGATGCATAATTATTGAATGAGTTTAAGGATATTGCATCTGATAATGTGCCTGATGGATTACCACTAGTAAGAAAGATCATTAATCAGAAAGACTTGATTCTAGGAGCCAGTTGCCAAATAAAGCAGCACACAGAATGACAGTAGTAGAAAGTGGAGAGTTGAAGATAGATTTGAAGTTTAGTTCATCACATATCCACAAATTGTATATGGAAGTAGTCCTAGAAATGCGTCTAGGTTGAGAAAGATAGATAAAGGAGAGATAAGTAGTGCTGAAGTTGAGAATTTTTAAGAACACTTGAAAAACATTCATGATGAGGTGAGGAAGTACATTACCAAGATGAATGCGTAGTATAAGGCTTAGGCAAAAGAGAAAAGGAGGCATAATGAATTTAAGGTTGGAGATGAAGTCATGGTTCATTTGCAGAAGGAGAGATTTATAGGTGGTACATATAACAAGTTTAAAATGAAGAAGTTTGGGCCATGTAAGATACTGAAGAAGCATGATTTTGTAAATGCCTATGAGGTTGAGTTGCCTACTGAGCTGAATATTTCACTAGTGTTTAACATTTCAGATTTGATAGAGTATGATGAAGGAGGTGTTGAAGATAAAATCATAGCAGCACAGTGGAGTATTCCAGACACTATTTCAGCTATCAAGGAGATTGAGGATATATTGGATAGTCATGTGGGGAGAAGTGCAAGGAACAAGACATATGAAGAATATCTGGTCAAATGGAAAGGATGACTTGTTGAAGATTCATCATGGTTGACAAGGGAGGAGGTTAACCATCTTGGTTTTCCTCTTCACACTTGAGATGTGATGGGGTCACTTCTCAAATTACCTCAGGAGTCTGATGCAGGAGCATCCTAGGTGTAAGAGAAATCTTGCATCACCAAAAAATATTTCTAGTTTCTTTTCAATAAGGGATATCTTGTGTGGAGCTGCTATTTCTAGAAAGTTGCTATTTTTAGTAATTTTTTGTTCATGCTCAAAATGGTCTATTTTCTTCTCTAGAGGTTAATTTTGGTTATATCAGCCTGCCAATAAAGTTTCATTGCCAGATCAAGTCTAGTTTTGTAGATATTGAAAATTTACGGTATTGGCAGCAGGGTACAAAAACTTCGAGCATAGTTTTGAAGGATTTAGAGGCCCTGTATGAGATTGAAACTTCCACTAAATGAAGCGTTCTCATTTACATGTTGTAGAGTGCTTCATGCCCTTTCTAAAATGGGGTTATAATATTCAATCGGGTCAACGGGTGATGACTTATCATCTCTGAAAGTTGGGTCACCCAAAATGGTAGAAAATGATTTTCCTTCAAAATTTTTGTTTGGGTTTCAAAATATATTTTGAGCTGACTTTGATGTAATAAATTGTAAAATAAAATAATTCTAAGTTTGGTCAGCCTTATTGGCTAAAATTCTGGAACCTTCCCAGGCAGTGGAAAATTGCTTATATAAGGCAGGCTCGTAGTGTTGTCTTAGGCAGTTCGGGGGAGTTCGAGGTAGATCTAGGTAATGATTCAAGGCTTTTTCCTATAGAAGATTGTGAAGGAAATGCCCATGTGGCTTTGCATATTGTAATTTTGATATTTGTAATTCCACATTTGTGGAGATAATAAGAAGCCCATTTTTTGTTCTTGCAAATTGTTATTGTTTCCCTGTTTCTATTATGTGTTTGTGGTATTAAGGGGAGCACCCTTCATCAAGTGGTATCAGAGTAGAAGTTCTTGAGTGTGTAAATAGATCACCGATTGTGAGGTAGTTTCCACTAGGATAGTGGGTTAGGATTTCTGTGTAAATAGATCACCGACTGTGAGGCAGTTTGCACGAGGACCATGGGTTAGGATTTTTGTGTAAACATATCACTGACTGTGAGGCAATTTGCACAAGGACTGTGGTTAGGGTTTCAGCAAGAAGTGCAAAAATGCCTCCACAAATGGAATGTGGCAGAAGAGTTGGCATTGTAACACCTAAGGTTAGGGAATTGCAGATACAAGTGTGAGCATTGCAAGAGGAGATTCACAGAGGAATGAATCTTAATGTCAGAGATGAAAGCAAGGATGAAGTGGAAGAAGAAGATCAAGAAGGAGAAGGTTAAGTTATGAACCAGGAGGAAGAAAGACTTTTCTGAGCCATCTCAAAGATTAGGAAAAGATCTAAGATTGAGGTTTTGACATTTTTTAGAAATCTTAACCCAGAGAAATTGACCGACAAGATCAATGAATGTGAAGAATATTTTGAGTATGAAGATATCGAGGATCCTGATCAGATCAAGTTTGCAAAGGAGAGACTAAAAGGTCATGTGTAGATTTGGTGGCAAGAGATTCAATTGGAGTGAAATAGAAGAGGAAAGGATAAAATCATGAGATGGGATTGAATGGTGGATAAATTGAAGTAATAGTTCATTCCTGTTGATTATGAGCTTGACCTACTGAAGAAAATGCAAAGTTTGAAGCAAGTGCAAAGATCTGTTCAAGAGTATACAAAGGAGTTTTATCAAATCCACATCAGAATAGGACATGCGGAAGCTGATAAGGAGAAAGTTGCCCATCACCTTAATGGGTTGAGGCCGAGCATTCAGGAGGAGTAGAATCTGGTGGACGGTCATATGGAGATCGAAATGAAGATCTAAAGAAAGTAGGATGATGCTTGTAATAGTCAGAATTAGAGTGGAGATAATTTCAATCATTTCCACAATTAGAATAATAGAGATCAGAGAGGAAGAGGAAGACAACAAGGATCCGGAAGAGGATACTTTCATGGAACATGTTTTCACTATGGAGAAGAAGGTCATAGGGCATTTGAATGTCCTTAATGCTAAGGAAGGATAGATAGGAGGAACGAAGGCTAGGCCAGAGTTGCACATGTAGATGAAGATTCCAGATCATCAAATTCTAAAGATGCTGAAAGAGGAGAAATGCTAATCAACAGAAGAGTCCTACTGAGTGGTGAGAATGAACCTAAGAAAAGGAGGAGCCTATTTCACACCAAGTGCAAGTGTGAGGGTAAATTTTGTGATGTGATTATTGATAGTGGTAGTAGTGATAATTTGGTGTAAGAAAAGATGGTGACAAAGTTGAAGATCAAGAGGTAGAAAGATCCACATCCATATCAGGTTGCTTGGGTGCAAGATGACCACAATGTCCTGGTCAGTGAACAGTGCCTAGTGAAGTTCAAGATCGGCGGGTACCAAGATGAGGTGCTATGTGATATCATATCTATGGATGCATGTCATATGTTGTTGGGTAGACATTGGCAATTTGACAGGTGTGTTGTACATGATGTTCATGTGAATACCTATTCCCTGATAAAGGATGGAGTGGGACATAAGCTAAAACCATTGAAGGAAATAGAAGAAAAGGTATGTGGTAATGCAAGAATAACTTTTGTTGATAGAGGAAATTTTTTAGATGGTATGTGGCATGAGCATATGTTTTTTACCTTAATTCCAAAGGCTAGGAAAGAGGAAGTAGAAGATGTACCTGTAGAAGTTGCAGATTTGTTGAATGAGTTTCAAGATATTGCATTCGATAATGTGCCTGATGGATTACCACCAGTAAGAAAGATCAGTCATCAGATGGACATGATTCCAGGAGCCAATTTTCTAAATAAGGCAACACAGAGAATGACACTAGCAGAAAGTGGAGAGTTGAAGATAGATTTGAAGTTTAGTTCATCACATCATCCACAAATTGTATATAGTAGTCCCAGAAATGCATCTGAGTTGATTAAGATAGATAAATTAGAGATAAGTAGTGCTGAAGCTAAGGATTTTGTAGAACACTTGAAGAACATGCACGAGGAGGTGAGGAAGCACATTACCAAGATGAATGCGTAGTATAAGGCTAAGGCAGATGAGAAAAGGAGGCATAAGGAGTTTCAGGTTGGAGATGAAGTCATGGTTCATTTGCAGAAGGAGAGATTTCCAGTTGGTACATATAACAAGTTGAAAATGAAGAAGTTTGGGCGATGTAAGATACTGAAGAAGCATGATTTTGGAAATGCCTATGAGGTCGAGTTGCCTACTGAGCTTAATATTTCACCAGTGTTTAACATTTAAAATTTGATAGAGTATCATGAAGGAGGTGTCGAAGATGAAATCACAACAACATAGTAGAGTATTCCAGCAACTATTTCAGTTATCAAGGAGATTGAGGATATATTGGATAACCATGTTGGCAGAAGCATAAGGAACATGACATATGAAGAATATCTAGTCATATGGAAAGGATGACCTAGAGAAGATTCATCATGGCTAACAAGGGACAAGGTTAACCATCTTGGTTTTCCTCTTCACACCTGAGATGTGACGGGGTCACTTCTCAAATTACCCTGGGTGTCTGATGCAGGAGCATCCTTGGTGTATGAGAAATCTTGCATCACCCAAAAATATTTCTAGTTTCTTTTCAATAAGGCCTATCTTGTTTAGAGCTACTATTTCTAGAAAGTTGCTATTTTTAGTAATTTTTCATTCATGCTCAGAATGGTCTATTTTCTTCCTTGGAGGTTCATTTTGGGTTATATCAGCCTGCCAGTAAAGTTTCATTGCCAGATCAAGTCTAGTTTTGTAGATATTGAAATTTTTTGGTATTGGCAGCAGGGTATAGAAACTTCGAGCTCAATTTTGAAAGCTTTAGAAGCCCCGGATGAGGTCAAAACTTTGGCTGATTGAAGCTTTCTTATTTATCTATTGTAGAGCCTTCACACCCTTTCCGAAATGGGGTTATAATAATCAATCGGGTCAATGGGTGATGACTTATGGTCTCCGAAAGTTGGGTCACCTGAAATGGTAGAAAATGATTTTCCTTCAAAACTTCTATTTGGGTTTACAAAGTTATTTTGATGCGAATTTGATGTAATAAATTGTAAAATAAAATAATTCTAAGTTTGGTTGGCCTTATTGGCTAAAATTTTGGAATCTTCCCAGGCGGTGAAAAATTGCCTATATAAGGAAGGCTCGTATTGTTGTCTTAGGTAGTTCAGGGGAGTTTGGGGTAGATCTGGGTAATGATTTGAGGCTTTTTCCTATAAAAGATTGTAAAGGGAATTCCCATGTGGCTTTTCATATTGTAATTCCAAAATTTTTAATTCCACATTTGTGGAGATAATAAGAAGCCCATTTTCTGTTCTTGCAAATTGTTGTTGTTTCTCTATTTCTGTTATGTGTTTATGGTATTAAGGAGAGCACCCTTCATCAAGTGATATCAGAGCAGGAGTTCCTGAGTGTGTAAATAGATCACTGATTATGAGGTAGTTTGCACCAAGATCGTGGGTTACGGTTTCTATGTAAATTGATCACCGACTATGAGGCAATTTGCATTAGGACCGTAGGTTAGGGTTTCTGTGTAAATAGATTACTGACTGTGAGGTAGTTTTCACTAGGATCATGGTTAGGGTTTCAATGAGAAGCATGAAAATACCTCCATGAAGGGAACGTGGTGGAAGAGTTGGTGTTGTAACACCTGAGGTTAGGGAACTGCAGAGACAAGTGTGAGCATTCCAAGAGGAGATTCGTAGAGGAAGGAATTATAATGTCAGAGATGAAAGTGAGGATGAAGTCAAAGAAGAAGATACAGAAGAAGTTGAAGTTATGAACCAGGAGGAAGAAAGACTTTTTCAAGCCATCTCAAAGATCAAGAAAAGACCTAAGATTCAGGTTCTGACATTTTCAAGAAATCTTAACATAGAGGAATTGATCAACTAAATCAATGAATGTGAAGAATATTTTGAGTATGAAGATATCGAGGATCCTAATTAGGTCATGTTTGTGAAGGACAGACTGAAAGGTCATGTGAGGATCTAGTGGCAAGAGATTCAATTGCAACAAAATAGAAGAGGAAAGGATAAAATCAAAAGATGGGATCAAATGGTGGATAAATTGAAGTGACAGTTCATTCTTGTTGATTATGAGCTTGACCTACTAAAGAAAATGCAAAGTTTGAAGCAAGTGGGAAGATCTATTTAGGAGCATACAGAGGAGTTCTATTGAATCCTCATTAGAACAGGACATGCAGAAGTTGATAAGGAGAATGTTGCCCATTACTTTAATGGGTTGAGGAAAAGCATTCGAGAGGAGCTGAATCTGGTTTGAATGAACAGTATTGAAGAGACATACCAGTTTTCCCTAAAAATAGAGGAAAAGATGAACAAGAAGTTTGAGAGAAGACAAAGTGGAAGAGGTCGTGATGGAAGATCTGGTGGACGGTCATATGGAGATTGAAATGAAGATTCAAAAAAGTAGGATGAGGCTAGTAATAGTTAGAATTAGAGTGGAGATAATTTCAATCATTTCCATGATTAGAATAATAGAGATCAAAGAGGAAGAGGAAGAGGAAAAGGATCCATAAGAGGAAGCTTCCATGGAAAATTTTTTCATTGTGGAGAAGGTCATCAAATTTTGAAGTTGTTGAAAGAGGAGAAACACTGATCAACAAAAGAGTCCTACTGAGTGGTGAGAATGAACCTAAGCAAAGGAGGAGCCTATTTCGCACCAGGTGCAAGTGTGAGGGTAAGTGTTGTGATGTGATTATTGATAGTTGTAGTACTAATAATTTGGTGTCAGAAGAGATGGTGACAAAGTTGAAGCTCAAGAGGCAGAAACATCCACATCCATATCGGGTTGCCTGGGTGCAAGATGACCACAAAGTCATGGTCAGTGAACAGTGCCTAGTGAAGTTGAAGATCGACGGGTACCAAGATGAGGTGCTATGTGAATCATATCTATGGATGCATGTCATATGTTGTTGGGTAGACCTTGGTAGGTTGACATGTGTGTTGTACATGATGGTGTGTGAATACCTATTCCTTGATAAAGGATGGAGTGCGACATAAACCAAAACCATTGAAGGAAATAGAAGAAAAGGTATGTGGTAATGCAAGAATAACTTTTGTTGATAGAGGAAATTTATTAGATGGTATGCAGCATGAGCATATGTGTTTTACATTAATTCCAAAGGTTGGGAAAGAAGAAGTAGAATATGTACTTGTAGAAGTTGTAGATTTGTTTAATGAGTTTTAGGATATTGCATCTGATAATGTGCCTGATGGATTACCACTA
The DNA here is from genome assembly GCA_027943335.1 of Chamaecyparis obtusa. Taxonomy (NCBI): domain Eukaryota; kingdom Viridiplantae; phylum Streptophyta; class Pinopsida; order Cupressales; family Cupressaceae; genus Chamaecyparis; species Chamaecyparis obtusa. The sequence continues at coordinate 74,995 of BSBK01000073.1, forward strand.
GTAAGAAAGATCAGTCATCAGATGGACTTGATTCCAGGAGCCAGTTTGCCAAATAAGGTAGCACACAGAATGACACTAGCAGAAAGTGGAGAGTTGAAGACAAATTTGATGTTTAGTTCATCACATCATCCACGAATTGTATATGGAAGTAGTCCCAGAAATGCATCTAAGTTGAGAAAGATAGATAAAGGAGAGATAAGTAGTGCTGAAGCTGAAGATTTTGTAGAACACTTGAAGAACATCCATGAGGAGGTGATGAAGTACATTACAAAGATGAATGTGCAGTATAAGGCTAAGGAAAATTAGAAAAGGAGGCATAAGGAATTTCAGGTTGGAGATGAAGCCATGGTTCATTTGCGGAAGGAGAGATTTCCAGTTGGTACATATAACAAGTTGAAAATGAATAAGTTTGGACCATGTAAGATACTGAAGAAGTATGATTTTGGAAATTCCTATGAGGTCGAGTTGTCTACTGAGCTTAATATTTCACCAGTGTTTAACATTTCAGATTTGATAGAGTATCATGAAGGAGGTTTTGAAGATGAAATCACAGTAGCACAATGGAGTATTCCAACAACTATTTCAGCTATCAAAGAGATTGAGGATATATTGCATAGTTGTGTTTGTAGAAGAACAAGGAACAACACATATGAAGAATATCTGGTCAAATGGAAAAGATGATTTGTTGAAGATTCATCATGGCTAACAAGGTAGGAGGTTAACCGTCTTGGTTTTCCTCTTCACACCTGAGACGTGACGCAATCACTTCTCAAATTACCCCGAGTGTCTGATGCAGGAGCCTCTTGGGTGTAAGAACAATCTTGCATCACCCAAAAATATTTCTAGTTTCTTTTCAATAAGGGCTATCTTGTGTAGAGCTACGATTTCTGGAAAGTTGTTATTTTTAGTAATTTTTTGTAAGTGGTCAAAATGGTCTATTTTCTTCCCTAGAGGTTCATTTTGGTTATATAAGTCTGGAAGAAAAGTTTCATTGCCAAATCAAGTTTAGTTTTGTAGATATTGAAAATTTTCTATATTGGCAATAGGGTACAGAAACTTTGAGCTCAATTTTGAAGGCTTTAGAGGCCCTGAATGAGGTTGAAACTTTGGCTAAATGAAGCTTTCTTGTTTAGATGTTGTAGAGTGCTTCATGCCCTTTTTGAAATGGGGTTACAATAGTCAATTAGGTCAACAGGTGATGACATATGGTCTCTAGAAGTTGGGTCACCCAAAATGGCGAAAAATGATTTTCCTTCAAAAATTTTGTTTGGGTTTCAAAAGTTATTTTGAGCCGACTTTGATGTAATAAATTGTAAAATAAAATAATTCTAAGTTTGGTCTACCTTATTGGCAAAAATTTTGGAACCTTCCTAGGTGGTGGAAAATTGTCTATATAAGGAAGGCTCGTAGTGTTGTCTTAGGTAGTTTGGGTGAGTTTGGGGTAGATTTGGGTAATGATTCAAAGCTTTGTCCTATAGAAGATTGTAAAGGGAATGCCCATGTGGCTTTGCATATTGTAATTCTAAATTATGTAATTCCACATTTGTGGAGATAATAAGAAGCCCATTTTCTATTGTTGCAAATTGTTGTGGTTTCTTTGTTTCTATTATGTGTTTGTGGTATTAAGGGTAGCAGCCTTCATCAAGTGGTATCAGAGTAGGATTTCTTGAGTATGTAAACATATCACCGATTGTAAGGTAGTTTGCACTAGGATCGTGGGTTAGGTTTTCTATGTAAACAGATCGCCGACTGTGAGGCAATTTGCACTAGGACTGTGGGTTAGGGTTTTTGTGTAAACAAATCACTGACTATGAGGTAGTTTGCGCTAGGACCATGGTTAGGGTTTCAATGAGAAGTGCTAAAATGCCTCCATGAAGGGAACATGGTAGAAGAGTTGGTGTAGTATCACTTGAGGTTAGGGAACTGCAAAGATAAGTGCGAGCATTGCAAGAGGAGATTCATAGAAGAATGAATCTTAATGTCAAAGACGAAAGCGAGGATGAAGCCGAAGAAGAAGATCAAGAAGGAGAAGTTGAAGTTATGATCCAGGAGGAAGAATGACTTTTCTGAGCCATCTAAAAGATTGGGAAAAGACCTAAGATTGAGGTTCTGATATTTTCTGGAAATCTTAACCAAGAGGAATTGATCAATTGGATCAATGAATGTGAAGAATATTTTGAGTATGAAGATATCGAGAATCTTGATCGGGTCAAGTTTGCGAAGGACAGACTGAAAGGTCATGCAAAGATCTGGTGGCAAGAGATTCAATTGGAGCGAAATAGAAGAGAAAAGGATAAAATCACAAGATGGAATCAAATGGTGGATAAATTGAATTGACAGTTCATTCTTGTTGATTATGAGCTTGACCTACTGAAGAAAATGAAAAGTTTGAAGCAAGTGAGAAGATGTGTTCAGGAGTATAGAGAGGAGTTCTATTGAATCCTCATCAAAAAAGGACATGCAGAAGCTGATAAGGAGAAAGTTGCCCATTACCTTAATGGGTTGAGGCCAAGAATTTAGGAGGAGCTGAATCTAGTTCAAATGAATAGTATTGAAGAGGCATACCAGTTTTCCCTAAAAGTAGAGGACAAGATGAACAAGAAGTTTGAGAGCAGACAAAGTGGAAGAGGTCGTGATGGAAGATCTAGTGGATGGTCATATGGAGATCAAAATGAAGATCCAAAAAAGTAGTATGAGGCCAATAACATTCAGAATTAGAGTAGAGATAATTTCAATTATTTCCATGATCAGAATAATAGAGATCAAAGAGGAAGAGGACAAGGATCCAGAAGAGGAGGCTTCTGTGGAACATGTTTTCACTATGGAGAAGAATGTCATAGGGCATTTGAATGTCCTCAACATCAAGGAAGGATGGATAGGAGGAATGAAGGCCAGGCTAGAGTTGCACATGTAGATGAAGATGCTACATCATCAAATTTTGAAGACACTGAAAGAGGAGAAATGCTGATCAATACAAGAGTGCTACTAAGTGGTGAGAATGAACCTGAGCAAAGGAGGAGCCTATTTCACACCAGGTACAAGTGTGAGGGTAAGTGTTGTGATGTGATTATTAATAGTGGCAATACTAATAATTTGGTGTCAGAAGAGATGGTGACAAAGTTGAAGATCAAGAGGCAGAAACATCCACATCCATATTGAGTTGTGTGAGTGCAAGATGACCACAAATTCATGGTCAGTGAATAGTGCGTAGTCAAGTTCAAGATCAGCGGGTACCAAAATGAGGTGCTATGTGATATCATATCTATGGATGCATGTCATATGTTTTTGGGTAGACCTTGGAAGGTTGATAGGTGTGATGTACATGATTGTCGTGCAAATACCTATTCCCTAATAAAGGATGGAGTGTGACATAAGCTACCATTGAAGGAAATAGAAGAAAAGGTATGTGGTAATGAAAGAATAAATTTTGTTGATAGAGGAAATTTCTTAGATGGTATACGACATGAGCATATGTGTTTTACCTTAATTCCAATGGTTGAGAAAGAGAAAGTAGAAGATGTACCTATAGAAGTTGTTGATTTCTTGAATGATGTTTAGGATATTGCATCCAATAATGTGCTTGATGGATTACCACCAGTAAGAAGGATTAGTTATTAGATGGACTTGATTCTAGGTGCCAGTTTGCCAAATAAGGTAGCACACAGAATGGCACTAGAAAAAAGTGGAGAGTTGAAGACAAATTTGAAGTTTAGTTCATTGCATCATCCACAAATTGTATATGGAAGTAGTCCCAAAAATGCATCTGAGTTGAGAAAGATAGATAAAGGAGAGATAAGTAGTGCTAAAGCTGAGGATTTTAGTAGAATACTTGAAGAATATCCATGAGGAGGTGAGGAAGCACATTACCAAGATGAATGCACAGTATATGGCTAAGGCAGATGAGAAGGAGAGATTTCTAGTTGGTATATATAACAAGTTGAAAATGAAGAAGTTTGGGCCATGTAAGATACTGAAGAAGCATGATTCTGGAAATGCCTATGAGGTCAAGTTGCCTACTGAGCTGAATATTTCACTAGTGTTTCACATTTCAATTTTGATATAGTATCATGAAGGAGGTGTTGAAGATGAAATCACAATAGCACAGTGGATTATTCCAGCAACTATTTTAGCTATCAAGGAGATTGAGGATATATTGGATAGTTGTGTTGGTAGAAGCACAAGGAACAATACATATGAAAAATATTAAAAACATCAAATTTTGAAAATCCATTATGATGCAAATTAGTTTTTGGATTTGATTGTGTGAGTTTTTTAGCAACAAAAAACTCACACAATCAAATCCAAAAACTAATTTGCATATGAAGAATATCTGGTCAAATGGAAAGGATGACCTTTTGAAGATTCATCATGGTTGACAAGGGAGGATGTTAACCATCTTAGTTTTCATCTTCACACTTGAGACATGATGGGGTCACTTCTCAAATTACCCTGGGTATCTGATGCAGGAGCATCCTGGGTGTAAGAGCAATCTTGCATCACCCAAAAATATTTCTAGTTTCTTTTCAATAAGGGCTATCTTGTGTAGAGTTGTTATTTTTGGAAAGTTGCTATTTTTAGTAATTTTTCATTCATGCTCAGAATGGTCTATTTTCTTCCCTGGAGGTTCATTTTGGTTATATCATACTACTAGTAAATTTTCATTGCCAGATCAAATCTAGTTTTGTAGATATTGAAAATTTTCTATAGTGGCAGTAGGGTACAGAAACTTCAAGCTCAGTTTTGAAGGCTTTAGAGGCCCTAGATGAGGTCAAAACTTTGGCTGAATGATGCTTTCTTATTGAAATGTTGTAGAGCGCTTCATGCCCTTTCTGAAATGGGGTTATAATAGTCAATCAGGTCAACAGGTGATGACTTATGGTCTCTGGAAGTTGGGTCATCTGAAATGGCGGAAAATGATTTTCCTTCAAAATTTCTATTTGGGTTTCAAAAGTTATTTTGAGCCGACTTTGATGTAATAAATTGTAAAATAAAATAATTCTAAGTTTGGTCAGCCTTATTGGCTAAAATTCTAGAACCTTCCCAAGCGGTGGAAAATTGCCTATATAAGAAAGGCCCGTAGTGTTATCTTAGGCAGTTCGGTGGAGTTCGGGGTAGATCTGGGTAATGATTCGAGGCTTTTTCCTACAAAATATTGTAAAGGGAATGCCCATGTGGATTTTCATATTGTAATTCTAAAATTTGTAATTCCACATTTGTGGAGATAATAAGAAGCCCATTTTATGTTCTTGCAAATTGTTGTTGTTTCTCTATTTCTGTTATGTGTTTGTGGTACTAAGGGGAGCACCCTTCATCAGTTTGAGGAAATGAAGGTTTTTAGTTGGAACAAACAATAAATTAAATATGATGAAGTTTGGACCTTATAAGATCTTGAATAAATTTGATTTAGGTAATGTATATGACGCTGAGTTTGTAGATACTTTAGGTATATCACATATATTAAATATTGTAGATCTTTATCACTATCATGAGGTAGAATTTAGAGATGATAATAAACCTGATTTAGAGAAGCAGTTTCCTAAGAAACAGTCAGATGAAATTGAAGACATTTTGGATAGCAAAGTTTGCAGAAGCATGTGTGGAAGATTGCATCATAAATATCTTGTAAAATGGAAAGGAAGACCAGTTAAGGATTCTTCTTGGATATCTCAAGTTGAGGTGGACCATCTTGGTTTCCCTCTAGCCCCATGAAAGTGGGAGGCTCACTTTTCAATAAACCCTAGACGTCTGATGTAGGAGCATCCTTGGGTTCTTGGCAATCTTGCATCAAACCAAAAATCATTTTTCTTTATATTTTGTTCCTATTCAGTTTAGTCTTTGTGTTTTATTCATCATCATTCTATGTTGGATCCTTTTATCATGTGTACTTAATGGAACATTCCTTGGCTCATTTTTTATCTTCCTTTAGGTTTTCACTTTGATTCATTTCTTCATTGTGGATTTTTCTTTTGATGCAAGAGCATCTCGGGTCTTTGGCAATCCAGTGTCACCAAAAATAATTTGGAGTTTGTCTGTGTTGCTCAGTTCCTACTTTGACTGAGTTGGTTGGTAGTTGGTCAGTTTCCTTTGGTTACTAAGTGTGGTCAGTTCTCTCTTGGGTGGTCGGTTATTTCACTGGCCCTCGGCATTGCCTATCTACTGCTCGGTTATCTTTCTTACCGATGAGTTTAGTTTGAGTTCTTATTGTGGCCGACTTGTACATTTATATTGGATCATGGATTTAATGTTGGAATCTATTATCGGGAAGTGTGTGGTCCCAGATTTGACCATTCCTTCCATTGATTATGGATCTGAAAGCCGACATAGCTTGGAAGCTTCTTGTATAAATGTAGATGTTTGGTTGTAGATTAGGAGTCAGTTTTTGGATAGAAGATAATAGACATTAGATTGGAGATTTTGGAATAGATCCTTGCATGTTGAGGACTTTTGAGATTCATTGTAATATCTGGCCCTAACCGGGAAGGCCTTACAACCTGGCATGTATGGTTCTATTTGATGATAATATATGAAAGATCTAGCATTCTCTCTCTCATGGTTGTTGTTTGTTGCTTTTTCATGTGTTGTGTAGGCTTGGATCATTAGGGTGTGCCATTGTTGGACCCTCATGCATCATGCCCTTCTGCCAGGTGGTATCAGAGTGAGGTGAGGTCTTGATCTAGTTCTACGGATCTAGGTTTGTAGGTTCCTCTTGAAGCCCTAGTTGAATTATTGTGGAGTAGAAGATTATGATCTGACTTGCAATTGTAGAGGGTTGTCAAGATGGTTTGTGGGAGGTGAGATGCAGATCCAAGATTAGCAGATATGCTAAGGTAGATTGTTGCTAGGTTAGAAGCTGTTGAAATAGCCCAAAGAAGAGGCAGACATCTTGAAGATGTTAGTGATGATGAAGTTGAAGAAGAACAAGCGAATGCAAAACCTGCACCTATTATGGATCAAGTTGAAGAAATATTTTTGAAGGCTTTGACAAGTCTGAAGTCTACACCACATTTCAATCCTCCTAAGTATGGTGGAAAGCTAGATTCTGATGAATTGGTGGACTGGATCACCAAGATGGAAAAGTACTTTTAATATGAAAACATTCCTAAGGATAAGAAGGTGAAGATTGCAACCACAAAGTTGAAAATTCATGCATCCTTATGGTGGGAACATCTACAGCTAGATAGAAAAAGGAAAGGCAAAGACAAAATCAAGGTATGGAGTAAAATGGTGAAAAAATTGAAAGGAAAGTTCTTACCTTGTGACTGTTAGATTAACCTAGTTCGATGAATACAAAGTTTCAGACAAAAAGATAGCTCAATAAAAGAGTATATTGAGGAATTCTATAGATTAGATATTAGATTTGGACATGATGAAGATGATGTGGAAAGAATTGGTAGATACTTAAATGGTTTCAGAATTTCCATCCAAGAGGAAATTAGTATGGTCAAGTTAGAGAACATTGAAGAGGCTTATCAATTTTCTTTGAAGGCTGAGGAGATATTCAACAAGAGACATGAGCAAAGACAGAGAGGTCGAGGTGGTAGATTCCCTAGAGGAAGAGGTAGATCTAATGGTGAAAATGGTAGATCTGAGCTAGAAAAGACAAATCTGGACAAAGGCAAGACCGAGTGGAAAGGTGAAAGTTCATCTAGAGGTAGAGTCACTAACTACCAAGGTGGTTATGGCAAAGGAAGTTTCTAAGGAACTTGTTACAATTGTGGAGAAGAAGGACATAGATCTTTTGAATGTGCATAGGCTAGTAAGAAGGCTTGTAGCAGTTGAAATGCTTTGGTGCAAGAAGAGTCACCGAATGAACCTAAGAAAGAAAATAACCCAATGGTAAGGAGAGCACTATGGAATGAAAGAAAGAAAGAAGATCCGTTAAGAAAAAGTTTGTTCAAGACCAGATGTAGAGTTTTTGATAAATTTTGGAAGGTAATCATTGGCAATGGTAGCTTAGAGTACCTAGCATCTGAGGAGATGGTCACAAAATTGTAGTTGGAAAGGTTGGTACATCCAAACCCCTATCAGAACTCATGGATCAAAGATGAGTATACACTCCTGGTAAGTGAACAATGTTATGTGAATTTGAAGATTAGAAAATATTAAGATAAGGTGTTGTGTGATATCATGCCTATGGATTGTTGTCATATTTTGTTGGGTAGACCTTGGCAATATGATAGACATGCTATATATGATGGGAGATTGCATAAGTATACTATTGTGGTTGATGGAAGGAAACAAATCTTATTACCATTGATGGAAGAACCTGTTAGTAATGTTTGCACATCTATGAAAGTTTGTTTGATGGAAGGAAGAAATTTTGTTAACTCTCTGAAGAGGAATGATGTATGTTTTGTTGTGATCCCTAACAAGCCGAGTAAGAAAATAGAGGATAATGTCCCTAAGAAGATTGATAAGTTATTCACTGAGTATAGTGATATCATTTTTGATAATGTACCTAATGGTTTTCCACTAAAAAGAAGCATTGATCATTGTATGGATCTAATCCCTAGAGCTAGTTTACCGAATAAGGCACCTCATCAGTTGACACCTACTGAGAATCAGGAATTGAACTGATAGATTCAATAATTGCTGGAGAAAGGTTTGATCAAAGAAAGTTTGAGTCCTTGTACAATAACTATTGTATTGGCACCAAAAAAGAATAGAGAATGGAGAATGTGTACTGATTCCTAAGCAATCAACACAATAATAGTGAACTATAGGTTTCCTATACCGAGAATGGATTACATAATGTATAGTTTGACTAGAACAAAGTATTTCAAAAATATTGATTTGAAAAGTGGGTATCATCAGATTAGAATCAAAGAAGGTGATGAATGGAAGACTACTTTGAAGACAAAGGAAGGTTTGTATCATTGGTTGTTATGCCTTTTGGTTTAACTAATGCACCGAGTAATTTTATGAGGTTGATGAATGAAGTTTTGAAGAAATTCTTGGGTAAGTTTGTGACTGTATATCTTGATGATATTCTGATATTCAGTAAGACTAGAGAAGAAAATTTGTTGCATGTTAGACAAGTTTTGCAGAGGTTGAAAGAGGAGAAATTACTAATAAATCTAAAAAAGTGTTCATTCATGAAAGAAGAGATTGTGTATTTGGGATTTGTTATTTCAGCTGGTGGTTTGAAGATGGATCCTAAAAAGGTTGAAGCTATTTTGAATTGGCCTACACCTATGAATGCTAGTGAGGTAAGATCATTTCATGGTTTGGCATGTTTTTACCAAAAGTTCATAAGGAATTTCAGTTCAATTTGTAATGCTATGACTATGACTATGAGAGGAGACAAAAGAGAATTCAAGTGGACACATGGAGCTGACAAAATTTTTGAGACTCTGAAGTAGAAGGTTGCTAAATTACTTATTTTGGCATTACCTAATTTCAGTAAAGTATTTCAAGTAGAATGTGATGCAAGTGGAAGTGAAATTGGAGCTATGTTGAGTCAAGAAGATAAACCTATTGCTTTCTTTAGTGAAAAATTGATTGATGCTAGAATGAAATATTCTATGTATGATCAAGAATTCTATGCTATTGTTCAAGCACTAAAGAATAAGTTAAATCAGAGACATATGAAATGGGTTGAGTATTTGTAGAGTTATACATTTTTGATAAAGCATAAGGTTGGAGTTCCTAATCGAGTTGCTAATGCATTAAGTAGAATAAGATCTTTGATGACTGAGATGAAAATTGAAGTTCTTGGTTTTGATGAGATGAGAGATTCTTATGAGTTTGACCCTAATTTTTCTGAGCCATGGAGAAAGTGTAGAGCACCTATTCAAGATCAAGAAGACACTAAATGAGATGAATATTTCATTCAAGAAGGTATGTTGTTTAAAGGTATTCAGTTGTGTATACTGACAAGAGTAATGAGAACTAATCTGATAAAGGAGAAACATAGTAGTGGTTTGGTTGGATATTTTGGTATTGATAAAACATGGAATTTGCTTAAGGAGAAGTACTATTGGCCGCATTTGTATAAAGATGTTTAGAAATTTGTGAAAAGTTATGGAATTTGTCAAGTTGCAAAAGGAGTAAGTCAGAATACTGGATTGTATACATCGATTGCTATTCCTGAGAAACCTTGGATTGACATCAGTATGGAATTTGTTCTTGGCTTGCTGAAGATAGTAAGAGGTAATAATTCTATATTTGTTGTTGTGGATAGATTTTTTAAGATGGCACATTTTATACCATGTAGAAAGACATCGGATGCAGTACATGTAGTAGATCTTTTCTTTAAGGAAATTGTCAGATTGCATGGATTACTGAGGAGTATTATCTCTAACCAAGACAATAAATTTGTTGGATATTTTTGGAAAACCCTTTGGAAGAAATTTGGCACTGAGTTGAAATATAGTTCTAAATTTCACCCACAAACTAATGGATAGACTAAAGTTGTGAATAGAAGTTTGGGAAATCTATTGAGATGTTTAGTTGGAGACACACTGAATAATTGGGATTCTGTATTGGCACAAGAAGAGTTTGCATACAATAATTCAATGAATATGAGTACTAGAAAGACACCATTTGAGATTGTGAATGGCACACAACCGAGAGGAATATCTGATTTGAGAGACATTGTTGATGAGAATAAGAAAAGTGATGAAGGAGTAAAGTTTGCTAAGTACATGAAGACATTGCATGAAGATGTGAAGCTGAAGTTGGAAGACAATAATAAGAAATGCAAAGACAGAGCTGATCGATCAAGGAGACATAAAAATTTTGATGTTGGTGATGAAGTGATGGTTTATTTGAAGAAAGGCCAATTTCCTGTTGGAACATATGGAAAGATGAAGATGAAGAAGTTTGGACCTTGCAAGATTCTGAAGAAATTTGATAGTGGAAATGGATTTGAGATTTTGTTACCTAATGACATGGACATATCACCGATTTTCAACATTACTGATTTGTATCAGTATCATGAACTTGATGAAGAAGTGACAGTAATGACAGAATATCCTAAGAAGTAGAATGATGAAGTTGAACAAATTTTGAAGGAAAGAGTTGGAAAGAGTACAAGAGGAAAACAATATATGGAATATCTGGTAAAGTGGAAGAATAGACCGATGGAAGATAGTTCTTGGATTTCACAGTCTAAGTTGGACATAGCTTGGACCAGACCTACCAAATGATTTAGAGAATCATTTCAAAATAACCCCAGGTGTCTGATGCAGGAGCATCTCGGGTCCTTGGCAATCCTGTGTCACCAAAAACAATTTGGAGTTTGTCTATGTTGCTTGGTTCCTTCTTTGACTGAGTTGGTTGATAGTTGGTCAGTTTCCTTTGGTTACTGAGTGTGTTTGGTTCTCTCCTTGGTGGTCAGTTATTTCACTGGCACTCGACGTTGCCTGTCTACTTCTCAGTTATCTTGCTTACCAACTGGTTTAGTTTGAGTTCCTATTGTGGACAACTTGTACATTTATATTGGATCATAGATTTAATGTTGGAATCTATCATTGGGAAGTGTGTGGTCCTAGATTTGACTGTTCCTTCCATTGATTGTGGATTTGAAGGTCAATTTAGCTCAGTAGCTTCTTGTATAAATGTAGATGTTTGGTTGTAGATTAGGAGTCAATTTTTGGATAGAAGATAATAGACATTAGATTGGAGATTTTGGAATAGATCCTCACATATTGAGGACTTCTAAGATTCATTGTAATATCTGGCCCTAATCAGGAGGGCCTTACAACTCGGCATGTATGGTTCTATTTGATGATAATATATGAAAAATCTAGCATTCTCTCTCTCACTATTGTTGTTTGTTGCTTCTACATGTGTTGTGCAAGCTTGGATCATTAGGGTGTGCCATTGTTGGCCCCTCATGCATCCTGCCCTTGCACCATCTTTTATATTTTGAGTTTGACCTATTTCTTCATCACGCTCTTGGCTAGTTGGAGTTTCCAATATTGAAAATATTTTACTTATTTTTTGATCCTATTGGCTCATCGTTTGATGTTCTTGGACTCCTAGTCAACCTCCCTTTTGGTGTGTGCTTCATTCTATTCTTTTATGGAGGATTTACTCATGATTTAGGTCCTGACCTATCTTCATGTTACATTTTCCTTCCTTAGGGATTGTCCTTTTTTCTTGAATGAATTGGTTGTTTTGTGAATGTCTATATATTGTTTTAATTATTCCTTTAGTGGTCAACCTTTCATGAATAAGGATGATAAAGTTATACATAAAAGTCAAATCTGGATTATGATCTATAATTAGGTTTGTATGCTTGTTATGTAAGCCTGCATGTTTTCAAATAATTGTAATTGAATTTCTAATAATGAAAAAAATTTCCATCTTGCATTACCTCTAATTAATGTTTTTTCTTCCATTATGTGACTCTTGTTGAATGGTTTGGACTATCCTCAATTGGACCCTCTTGCCATGGTTTTTTCATTAACAAAAATTAAGCCAAATATAAAATTGATTACCAAAGGTTCTTATTGACTCAAAAACACATGGTGTGGTCTTAATGACCTTATTACAACAAAGACACAAAACTAAAACCAAAAAGATGAAGTTTCCTCATGGAGGCACGAAATCAACTAGGCTCTCCCGCACCATACTCCCAAACAAAAAAGAGCTCAAGTATGCTTGAGTGCAAGTATTCTTTCTCTTCCTGGTCTTCTAATTATTTTATACCATTGTCTTGATGCCTTCTTGGATTTTCCTTTATGTATGAAACTTTTTAGTTCTAAGTTTTCTTTCAACACCTCTTCTTTCATCCTTGTAAGGTAGTATTTCTTTGGCATCCTTCTCTGAACATGATCTCTTTCAAGAGAATTCTTCTCAATTATTTTAATCTCCTTGTCTAAAAAAATTACACTTGCATAGTCCAATGGAAGATTAGAAATAAAATATTGAGACCTTGAGGTCTCCTGCTTGTCTCCTTGCACCATACATCCCATTTCAACCTATTTACCATTTGGTCCCATGATTTTATCATGAACTTTCCCATATTTATTCTCTCTCTCCTTGGGTTTAATTCCTCCATATCAAGATAGACCCCTTCAATTTGGTCTTGGAAATATTGAACTTATTTTCCTTTGACACCTCCTTTTACTCAAAGTAGTTATTCAAGGAATCCAACCACTCAATCACTTATTCATCATCTACCTTTCTCCCATACATTTCTACATCCATTTTTACATCAAAGGTCTCTCCTCTCACATACTTCAAAGCATGAAGGAGCCTTCTTTCTTCAAGAGACATATCATCTTCTTGACGTCTCCCTTGAGGGTCTTAATCTTCACCCTTTTCCTCTTCATTTTGAGTCATTTTCATCTCATAAACCACTCTCCTTCTCTCTCTATCTTTTAATACTTCCACCTCATCTTCTAGGGCCTTCAACTTCCTAACAATCATTGTCCCACATTTTAGAGGAATCCTTCCCTCACAAAACCATCTATTCTTCTCCACACGCCAAATTTTTTCCCCTTAACAATAATAATGTAGCTCTGATACCAATTTTATGTATATGAAGGACTAACATCAATTAAACATACAAGCCACTTAAACACATTCAAGGTGCATCCCATTTTTTACCACTTAGATAAATTACTACTTTTTCCTATTGACATATGTTATTAAAAAATCACCAATAACATAAAATATTGGTATGATGATGGACTCTCACAATGAATATTGATGGCATACAAATTATCACTACATCAAACAACTTAACAATGCATTATTTTATCTAGCCCTAATTTGACCAAGGGTTATGACAATATTTACTATGAAAAGACACACAAAAGCCTCCATATATTAACCAAATGATCAAATAATTTAAATTTATTTGTAGGAACCTTGTGAAAAAATTTAAATAATAATCTCACCAAGTTTGATCCTTTTTGGATGGAACAATACAAAGATATAATTTTCTTAATGCTTGTTGGAAACACTAGTTTTATCACAGACCCATCCTCACCAAAAATGTCATAACTCATTTAAAACTTAATGAAATTGGATAAAATAAAAATTAAATGAAACTAGACTCATTTTTATACATTTTTCAAAAATAATAGACCATTATTATATTGTACCAATCTATACCATGTGTTTCTTTCGGACTATTACATGAAACATCAGTCATTCAAGACAACCTGTACCAAAAATACCATAAATTTTACAAATCTCAACGAAAATTGATGAAACCAAATGAAAATGAAATTATATTCCCATCACTAAATTATCCAACTAGTTTCAAATCATTACATGAAATATAAAATATGTACACACTAAGAGAACATTATGCAACATGACAAAAATCTAGAAATAATGTATAAGAACAAGGGTTCCTTCTTCTTCATAGTCTCCAAAAATCTCCAACCCCGCCCAACCCCAAAATTTGAGTTGGCATTATATATTTATCATATTAAAGCCATTTTATAACTTCACAACTAACTAGTAACTCCTTTGTTAACATTAATGGAAACATTTTCAAGTTTTGATAACTTTTAGATAATTTTTGCAAATGTTTACAACATTTGATAAAAAATATAAATTGGTTACCAAATAATCCTATTGACTCAAAAACACATTAAATGGTCTTAAATGACCTTATTACATCAAAGACACAAAACTAAAACAAAAATTATTAAATTTTCTCATGGAGGCTTGAAATTTAATTTTAGAAGATGAATTCAATTGGAATTACCAATTAGTTATGGTGCTAATAAAAATGAGGAATATTTTTAATTAAATAATGGAATTATTTAACTAAACTTAGAGAAAGAGATTAATTAAATAATAACAACTATTTAAGTAATATTTAGAAGAATAATTAGGGAATCTCTAAAGAATATTGATTAGAAATAAAATAATTAATTAAAATTATTTAATTATTAGAATTGAAGGGAAATGGTCAATTTGAGATTTGAATTAAGAATAAAGATACAGAATAATTAAATAATAAATATTATTTAATTAATTAAGAGGAACACTAGTAAAATTGTCATGCCGAGGTGAGAGCATAATTTTAATATTTACATTTTGCCCCTCTTTGAGACAATGCATTTTCAAGCATTGTTTCAAAGAATAATTAATAAAAATGTTCCCTAGTATGCTCCAATGGGATCGTGGTAGCAGCTATGTAATATGACGCCCCCTAAAAAAATTGAGCAAAAAATATAGAAAATAGCTCAATTTGTCAAAAAAGTGACCAGGATCACAATTAAACTAACGGATTAGAAAATGGAGGTGTTTAGAAAAACTTATGGGCTCTAGAAGGAAAAACTTTACATGACTAGTTGAAAAGGGGAGTATGCACATCTACCAAGGAGGGCTAGGGGATACAAATAGGTTCTAGGGATCAATTTCTAGGTCCATTTGTATGCTTGAGTTTTGAAAATTTAATGAAAAAGATGTCTCTATGCAACTTTGAGGAGCAATGGAATTGTATAAGGATAGTGTTCACATTGGTGAGAGGGTTAGGATATATCGACTGATAGAGGGTGTCCCAACACCAGTAATTAAATTTTTAGTTATGTATTAATTATCTCAATTTTTCCAATTCAAAATTATTTTATCTAGGTAGAAAATTACAGATGTAACGCATGGGATAGGCACATTTTCTACAAGTGCAGCTTATACGACACAAGTGATTAGGTACTTTTTGTTTAATTGAGCCACATGTGGTATGCATGTGAAGGAATGTTTATTTTATTAGGTGCAATTTTAGGTATCACTAGATGCATTTTTAGAGTGGATTAGTCATAATTTCATGATAGGATGAATGGTAATCAAGCCACATGTATCTATATAATGTAACATATTTGCATGGTAATTATTTTAGAAATGATTATATGTACCTGTATCAATCCTTGTATGCATCTTCTTTGGAAATGAAATTGTTGTAATTAATGAATGTGATGTAAGAGCATCTCGGGTCCTTGGCAATCCTATGTCACCAAAAACAATTTGGAGTTTGTCTGTGTTTCTTGGTTCTTGCTTTGACCAAGTTGGTTAGTTTCCTTTGGTTGCCGAGTGTGGTCAGTTATCTCCTAGGCGGTCAGTTATTTCACTGGTGCCCGACATTACCTGTCTGATGCTCGGTTATCTTGCTTACCGACGGGTTTAGTTTTAGTTCCTATTGTGGATGACTTGTGCATTTATATTGGATCATAGATTTAATGTTGGTATCCATCATTGGGAAGCATGTGGTCCTAGATCTGACTGTTCCTTCCATTGATTGTGGATCTAAAGGCTGACTCAGTTCAGTAGCTTCTTGTATAAATGTAGTTGTCAGTTTAGAGTTTAGGGGGCAGTTGCTGGATAGGAGTAAGTAGAATATAGAAGTAGAGATTTTGATAAATCCTCTCATGTTTGAGGACTTTTTTGATTCATTGTAATATATGGCCCTAACTGGGAAGGCCTTATAGCCTGACATGTATCATTCTATTTGATGATAATATATGAAAGATTTTGCATTCTCTCTTTCACTACTGTGTTTTTTTGCTTCTGCATGTGTTGGGTAGGATTGGATCATTAGGATGCACCATTATTTGGCCCCTCTTGCTCCCTACCTTGCGTAAGGTGGTATCAGAGTGAGGTGAGATCTTGATCTAGTTCTGCATATCTAGGTTTGTAAGTTCCTCTTGAAGCCTGATGCAGGAGCATCCTGGGTGTAAGAGCAATCTTGCATCACCCAAAAATATTTCTGTTTTTGAATTCAATAAGGGCTATTTTGTGCAGAGCTGCTATTTATGGAAAGTTACTATTTTTGGTACTTTTTGTATGTGCTTAGAATGATCTGATTTCTTTCTTGGAGGTTCATGTTGGTCATATAAGTTTGCCAGTAAAGTTTCATTGCCAGATCAAGTGTATATTGGAAGATATTGAAGATTTTCGGTATTGGCAGCAGGGTACAGAAACTTTGAACTCAGTTTTGAAGGCTTTAGAGGCCCCATATGAGGTCAAAAATTTGGGTGACAAGTGCTTGCGCTAGTCAAGCCTGTAGATCGCTTCGTGGCATTTCCGAAATGGGGTTATAATAGCCGATCGGGTCAACTGGTGATGACTTATGGTCTTCGGAAGTTGGGCCACCTGAAATGGCAAAAAATAATTTTCTTCAAAATTTCTGTTCGGGTTTCAAAGGTTATCTTGAGCCGACTATGATGTAATAAAATGTAAAATAAAATAATTCTAAGTTTGGTCGGCCTTATTGGCTAAAATTCTGGAACCTTCCCAGGCGGTGGAAAGTTGCCTATATAAGGAAGGCTGTATTGTTGTCTTAGGCAGTTCAGAATAGTTCTGGGTAGTAGATCTGGGTATTGATTCGAGGCTTTGTCCTACAGAATATTGTAAGGGAATGCCCATGTGGCTTTGCATATTGTAATTCTGAAAGTTTGTAATTCCACATTTGTGGAGATAATAAGAAGCCAATTTTCTGTTCTTGCATATTGTTGTTGTTTCTCTATTTCTGTTATGTGTTTGTGGTATTAAGGGGAGCACCCTTCATCAAAGCCCTAGTTGAATTACTGTGGGGTAGAAGATTGTGATCTGACCTACAATTGTAGAGGGTTGTCAAGATGGTTCATGGGAGGTGCGATGCAGATCTAGGATTGCCAGATATGCTAAGGAAAATTGCTTCTAGGTTAGAAGCTATTGAAACAACCCAAAGAAGAGGGAGACATCTTGAAGATGTTAGTGATGATGAAGTTGAAGAAGAACAGATGAATGCAAAACCTGCACCTGTTATGGATCAAGGTGAAGAAAGATTCTTGAAGGATTTGACAAGTTTGAAGTCAACACCTATTAAAAATAACAAAAAATAAGAGAGCAAAAAGGAAAGAACCCAAGTGTGAGTGCATGAAAAGAATTTACCAAGAGAGAGAGAGAGGAACTGCTTCAAAGTATCAAGACAACAGATCAAAGTGCTCCAATAATCCAAAAAAGAATACAAATATTTTGAAAGGGAAAAGAAAAGAAAACCCCTTGTGAATTATGAATGAGGCTCAAAGCCTAAGGAAGAAGAAAGAAAATGAGCACAAGGCTCATTACAATATGGAGAAGGAATGAAAGAATAGAGAAGATTAATTATCCAAGTGTGTGAGAGACATCTCTTAAGTAGAGATGAGTGGAAGAGTTTGCATGTAACTCCCATCTCAAATGAGTGCCACATTCATATTGTGTGTGTGACAAATGTGAGTTTTCTCTTAAGGAAGAATATCTAATTTCCTTATTAAAAGAATTACAAAAAGGTGACATGTCCTCCTACTTGGACTAGAGGACAAATACACTAGGATACCTTGGTTTATCCTTTAATTACATATATATATATACACCAAGGAAATATTAATTCTAACACCCCCCTTTAATCTTTACTTGGTGTGATTACATCAATAGGTATCAAACCAAAATGTTTACAATGATTTTGAGATATTTCTTTTGAAAGACTCTTCACTAGGATGTCTTTGGCTTGATCATCTTGCATGTCTTCAACTTGTGGTTTGGAGTTTGAATGGTACATATGCCTTTTGGAAAAGTGAATAGCACTTTGAGAAAACAAAGGTGTATGTGCTTGTTGAGGGGAGCTCAAATCTTTAAGTGAGCATTGAGATTCTTGAGATGCATTTATGCAATCTGTATATTCATTTCCAGTAGAAAATAGAGGTGGAGCATAATCAACACTTGAGCCTGCAATAAGGCAAAAACCACTAGTAGAGTGCCCATCATTGGGATCACCTAGTGTTGAATCAATAACACTTTGGAAAGAAAAATCATATTGTGAATCATGAAGAAAATAATTAGGAATGCAATCTTTAGTTGCATAAAATAAATTTGTAGCGTATTCATCATAATATGAATCATGAGTCATAGAATCAGAAATGCAATCTTTAGTTGCATAAAACAAATATGAAGTGTATTCATCATAATATGAAGCATCAAGAGGAGTAGAGCTAGTATAAGCATCACTAGTATTATCATTATCCTCCACAACAATCATAGGATTAGTACTATCATCATGAATTTCATCTTGAGTAATAAAGATATCTTGCAAAGTAACATTAAGAAAGTTAGATATAATTTCCTCTTCTTGGTCAAACATATCATCAACATGAGGGCATGGATCATCAAATTCCATTGCATCATAAGGAGAGAGCATATAATCACTTTGAGTAGGAAGATAGTAATGAAGAGGGTTATTCCAAGAATATCCATCATCATAATATTCATCCCAAATAGTATTATCATCAAAATGAGAAGTAGACATCCCATAATGAGAAACAAAAGCTTGGCGAGAGTTATTATTATAAGACGTTTGATTATTAGGAGTAGAGGATCTCTTATGTTTGAGTTTCTTAAAACATTTCTTGATCACATGACCAACTTTCCCACAATAATTACAATGGGGTCTATTATAATTGTTATGATAACCATTATTATGATTATTTGAATAACC
This sequence comes from Chamaecyparis obtusa, assembly GCA_027943335.1. Classification (NCBI taxonomy): domain Eukaryota; kingdom Viridiplantae; phylum Streptophyta; class Pinopsida; order Cupressales; family Cupressaceae; genus Chamaecyparis; species Chamaecyparis obtusa. Next base: position 94,415 of record BSBK01000073.1, read on the forward strand.
ATTATTATGATGATTATTGTTATGATAATTATTGTTATGATGATTAGTATGTGAGTTATTATTTGTATTTTGAGTTTTAGATACAAAAGCATGTTCAATAGATTTAATAGTACCAAATTGCAACAATTTAGCTTCCTCTTGACGTAATAAGTTTTGAAAAATAACATAAGTTAAAAGAGGAGCTAAACTAGAAATAGCAAGCTGCGAATGAATATTAGTGATAAATTGTTGAAACTCTTTAGGAAGACATTTCTTTAAGATAATAGTAATTAGTCTAATAGCAGTTAAAGTAACATTAACACCAATTAATTGAGTTCTAATTGCATCAAACCTGAGCAAGAATTCATCCATATTTTTAAAATCAGTATACCTTAAGTCTTCCAAGTTGTCTTGGAGTTGAATCTTACGAGATTTGGATGAGTTGTTGTAGGTTTGCTTCAAGATGTCCCATGCTACATGAGCTTTGGTGCAATGTCCAATTAAGACATAAAGATCAGGAACTATTGAGAGACCAATCAATCCAAGAGCTTCTTCATTTTTCACTTTCCATGCATCTTTGTCGGTTTGAGAAGCACTGGCAGCCGATTCAAGAGAGGCATCTATAGCAACTTGAAGCAAATGCTTAAAATGAAATATAAAAGAAATATATGTTTTCCATGAGTGATAATTAGAGCTATTTAATTTGATTTCTAGAATTAATGTTGACATGATTACAATAATTTAGAAAATAAATAAATGCTCCCTCTAACAAATTTTTTTTATAAAAAATAACTTTAAAAAAAAAATAGTTAAACTTAATATTAAATTTTATAAATAAAATACAAAATATAAATTAAAACTTTACTAAATAAAATAGAATTTTAAGAAAAAAATAAAAATAAATTTACATTCTTTAAAATCATGACACCTTTATTAAGAAAAACTTAAAAAGAAAAGCATAAAATTTAAAAAGATTATTTTAAACCTTAAAAAATCTATTTAAATTAAACAACAAAGAATAAAAATAGCTTAAAAGAAAATACTTGACTTAGAATATATAAGCCAAAAGATAAAATTTTCCACGTGAGGTAAAGATAAAAGGCTAAAAGATAAAAAGCTAAAGCTTATAATGAGCTGAAATTTTTCATGTGAGTTTAAGTAGAAGATAAAACAAATTTGGTAAAACAAAGGAATGTGAGGACTTAAACACAGATTGACATAAATGAAGAATCAGAGATAAAACAATAATAAGGTTATGTGAGAGAATAAGTTAGACGGAAGATGCAGAAAAACATAAAAAAAGAAATGTTAATATCAGTTAAATTTCAATGCAACAAAAAAATGTTATAAGCCCCAACAAATAAAGAGGGACTAAGAATAGTATGTTGTTGGAAAGGTCAGTTTGGTGCGAAGATAAGGAAGAATGAGGCTAATAATAATTTTAAAAAGCGATAGGACTGGGCACTAAGAGATGTTACAGTTAAGACTACAATGATTGCATATAAAATAACTGCAGAGACATTATTAAAATGAATGCTGTCAAAGAATGGGAAACGCAGATGCAAAGGTCAAAGTTAAAATGTTCAAACTAGAATTATAATGTGCAAGGGAAACTGATTATGATAACTTGATTATGATTACTCAAGTTTGATGTTAAGGAAAATATAGAGCTAAAAGATCAATGACAAAAGGGAGAAAAAATAGACAACGAAAAGATAAAAGCAACAATAGTCCACCTTTGGTGTGATGAGTTGCTGCTATGTCGAATTTGAATGACTGTGATAAATCATTGGTTGTTTGAAGGGTACAGCCCAAGTGTGGTGATTGAAGGAAAAAAGTTGAGGGTGAGCTGAAGCTAAAACTAACACTAATGCTAAACTATTAATAAAAAATAATCACAGTTAGGCACTATTAACAGAAGAAGAGAATACTAAAAAAAAATGAGTGAGACAAAGATATGAAAGAAAACAAGAAACATTATATATCAAAAATGTTATATATCAAAAAGAAACATTAGACTGCAGTATGAGTGCAATAAGAATCTAATAAGAATCGAAAAATAGACTCTTCCCTTCATTATGATTTAGTTTCATGCAACCTTTGCCCTCTTTGACTGTTTATTAGTAGTCAATCACACTGTAAATTTACTTGCAACTTCTAGCAGTGTGCAATGGTCCAAGATAGCTTTTATCAGCAATCGATAAACATAATGTAAATATAATCACTTTTTTTCACTTTGTGTAGTAGCGCATGATGTATAACCCATGTACAGTATTAATATTTTTGAATATGTGGTACAAGCCTTCACAAGGTATCATAAAGAATAGTGAAAAAGAAGTGCAATAATCTTTGGAAACTTCTTCTCGCCTTGAAATTGAAACAATTGAAAAGTTTAACAAAAGAATGTTGGACACTGTTATGAGTAAGGGTAGAGAAAAAGCATTTTGTTATAAACTAAATATGGATAATCATTCAACCGGTCTCCTGTGAGGTGCACCAGAAATGTTTTGAGTTGAATTATTGTTGAGGCAGAGTTCAAAATGAAATCCAGTTGTTACTATGAAGCAAATCAGTTTCAAGACAATTGTTGTGTATTTTTTTCTCTTAACGTCTATGTATATTAGATGTAAATAGGTTAGCAATAAGATACAAGATAACAACAGCAGTGGGCAACCTCCAAATTAAATGAATGTTACTAGATTCATTTTCCCTTATGGTCTTATATGATACAGTTTTTTACAATAAAAGATCCTTTTCTTTTAAAAAAGAGAATGCAAAATATATTTGGCAAGGCTAGAAATCGAGCTTGCAGTTTGAAGACAACTTATAGATATTGCCGCTGAACTTACTTTTAGAGTTTGTTAGTAGTCAAATACTAATACCATGGGAAGTTTGCCACTACTCACAGCTAATGCAAATGCACTCACTCGAATAAGAGCCAGCAACCTTTTTCAAACAAATTTGGTTCAAGGGATGTTATTACCAAAACGCATGTCCAACAGTCAGTGGCCACAATCTACTAAAAAAGTTTGAACCGGACTAGTGAGAATGTAGAACACAACACTCTTAGTGTGAAATGGTATGAAACTTAGGCTGGGTATTGGAAGTTTGACTGAAAGTTTAAAATGAGATGATATTAAAATGGTTTGGCTACAAATTTAGAGGGTCTAACAATGTGAATAATTTGATGAAACATTAACAGATTCAACTTTATGGCTAAGATAGAATAAAAAGTAGAGATATTATAAAATAAAAATAAGAAATTGAGATGTATTAGAATATGAAATATTAAAACCTGCAACCATCAATAAACCAGAGATATTTAAACAAAATATGAGCAATAATTTCAGATCCTATACAAAATGATTAGAAAACCTGCAAGAACCAATAGAACTAGATTTAAGAAAAACTTGAAGAAAAGAAAAAATAGAATTAGATTTGGCAGCAAGCCATCCAAATCTAAGATCTAAGAGAAAAAAAACTAAAATGTTAGATTGCAAGCAAATAATGAAGAAAAACGTGCAAAAAAGTTAGATAACAGGAAAAAAGCTTTCTCCTTCACAACCAAAATATCCTCCAAATTTGCCTACATGCAACACTCAACAAACAAGGGTTAAACTAGCTCTGATACCATGTTAGAAATAACAAAAAATAAGAGAGCAAAAAGGAAAGAACCCAAGTGTGAGTGCATGAAAAGAATTTACCAAGAGAGAGAGAGAGGAACTGCTTCAAAGTATCAAGCCAAAAGATCAAAGTGCTCCAATAATCCAAACAAGAACACAAAGATTTTGAAAGGGGAAAGCAAAGAAAACCCCTTGTGAATTATGAATGAGGCTCAAAGCCTAAAGAAGAAAAAAGAAAATGAGCACAAGGCTCATTACAATATGTAGAAGGAATGAAAGAATAAAGAAGATTAATTATCCAAGTGTGTGAGAGACATATCTTAAGTAGAGATAAGTGGAGGAGTTTGCATGTAACTCCCATCTCAAATGAGTGTCACATTCATATTGTGTGTATGACAAATGTGAGATTCCTCTTAAAGAGGAATATCTAATTTCTTTATTAAAAGAATTACAAAAAGGTGACATGTCCTCCTACTTGGACTAGAGGACAAATACAATAGGATACCTTGGTTTATCCTTTAATTACACACACACACACACACACACACAAACCAAGGAAATATTAATTTTAACAACACCACATTTCAATCCTCCAGAGTATGGTGGAAAGCTAAATTCTGATGAATTAGTAGACTAGATCACTGAGATGGAAAAGTACTTTGAATATGAAAACATTCCCAAGGATAAGAAGGTGAAGATTGCAAGCACAAAGTTGAAGAGCCATGCATCCTTATGGTGGGAACATCTACAATTGGATAGGAAAAGGAAAGGAAAAGACAAAATCAAGGTATGGAATAAAATGGTGAACAAATTGAAAGGAAAGTTCTTACCTTGTGATTATCAGATTAACCTAGTTCGATGAATGCAAAGTTTGAGATAGAAAGATAGCTCGGTAAAGGAATATATAGAGGAATTCTATAGATTGGATATCAGATCTAGACATGACGAAGATGATGTAGAAAGAATTAGTAGATACTTGAATGGTTTGAGAGTTTCCATCCAAGAGGAAATTAGTATGGTCAAGTTGGAGAACATTGAAGAGGCTTATCAATTTTATTTGAAGGCCGAGGAGAAATTGAACAAGAGACATGTTTAAAGACAAAGAGGTCGAGGTGGTAGATTCCTTAGAGGAAGATGTAGATCTAATGGTGAAAATGGTAGATCTGAACTAGAAAAAAAAAATTTGGACAAAGGCAAGACCGAGTGGAAAGGTGAAAGTTCATCTAGAGGTAGAGGTAGTAACTATTGAGGTGGTTATGGCAGAGGAAGTTTCTGAGGAACTTGTTATAATTATGGAGAAGGACATAGATCTTTTGAATGTACATAGGCTAGTAAGAAAGCTGGTAGTAGTAGAAATGCTTTGGTACAAGAAGAGTCACCGAATGAACCTGAGAAAGAAAATAACTTGATGGTAAGGAGAGCACTGTGGAATGAAAGCAAGAAGGAAGATCTAGTAAGGAAAAGTTTTTTCAAGACTAGATGTAGAGTTTTTGACAAAGTTTGGAAGGTAATTATTGATAGTGGTAGCTCAGAGAATCTGGCATCTAAAGAGATGGTCACAAAATTGTAGTTGGAAAGGCTGGTACATTCGAAGCCCTATCAAATTTCATGGATCAAAGATAAGCATACACTCTGGTAAGTGAACAATGTTATGTGAATTTTAAGATTGGAAAATAATATGATAAGGTGTTATGTGATATCATGCCTATGGATTGTTGTCATATTTTGTTGGGTAGACCTTGGCAATATGATAGACATGCTATATATGATGGGAGATTGCATAAGTATACTATTGTGGCTGATGGAAAGAAGCAAACCTTGTTACCATTGATGGAAGAACCTATTAGTAATGTTTGCAAATCTGTAAAAGTTTGTTTGATGGAAGGAAGAAATTTTTTTAACTCTTTGAAGAAGAATGATGTATGTTTTGTTGTGATCCCTAACAAACCGAGTAAGAAAATAGAGGATAATGTCCCTGAGGAGATTGATAAGTTACTTACCAAGTATAGTGATATCATTTCTGATAATGTACCTGATGGTTTGCCACTGAAAAGAAGCATTGATCATTGTATCGATCTAATCCATGGAGCTAGTTTACTGAATAAGGCACCTCATCAGTTGACACCTACCAAGAATTAGGAATTGAACCGACAGATTCAAGAGTTTTTGTAAAAAGGTTTAATCAGAGAAAGTTTGAGTCCTTGTGCAATATCTATTGTATTGGCACCAAAAAAGAATGGAGAATGGAGAATGTGTACTGATTCTAGAGCAATCAATAAGATAATAGAGAAGTATAGGTTTTCTATACCGAGAATGGATGACATAATGGACAGTTTGATTGGAGAAAAATATTTCACAAAGTTTGATTTAAAAATTGGGTATCATTAGATCAGAATTAGAGAGGGTGATGAATGGAAGACTGCTTTGAAGAAAAAAGAAGGTTCGTATGAATGGTTGGTTATGCCTTTTGGTTTAATTAATGCACTGAGTAATTTTATGAGGTTGATGAATGAAGTTTTGAATAAATTCTTGGGTAAGTTTGTGATTGTAGATCTTGATGATATTTCTATGAGCGAAAATTGTACCTAGCTGCGGACACAACACTTCAATAAAATATTAGAGGTTAGCAAAATCAAAATCTACAAATAAATGAAACTAAGATAACCAGGTGATTTACTGCCTTCTAGTAGGTGTGAGTATGGTATTCTCGCATTAGACTGAGATCAGTGACAATGCAACACCTAAACGAAGGATTTGAATGCAAAAGAATGAAAAACTTTATGAATGTAGATTAATCTATCTTTTTGTATTTTCTATACAATGATATGAAAAATTGTATGAAACTAGTCTAGAATGTATGAAATGATATGAAATTAATCTAACAATGCTATGAAGATGAATACAAAAGTATGGAAAAGCTATGAAAACTATGAAATGATCTCACAAAATTGCCTATCACAAAAGCTTTGTTCTTCAGTTGTAAATTTTTTAGAGTAATTGTGCAAATTCAAGAGATGTGAGATGAATTATGAGAGCTGAGCCTTGATTTTATAGAAATCCAAGGCTTGAGGATACATGAGAAAAGCCATCAATCACTCTTGATAAACTCAAGTTTATTTTTGAGTTATCAAGAAATCAGAGATAATTAACTCACAAAATCACGCAAAAATAGCTTTTTAAACTCAAATCAGAAGTTTAGATCAGCTTTCAACTCAAAATAGATGTTGAGTTTCCAAAAGATAACAACTTGAATTGATTTTCTAATTTAAAGTTTAATTGCTCTTTCAAATGTGCATAGATAATTATGAATTAATTAAATAAATAAAGTGATTTATCTTCAACTTAACTGATTTTTGAATTAAAATAATTGATTTATGGGTTAATCAATTATTAAATCAAACTTTATTCAAAAACTATATTATTAAAAATTGACAACTGACATGAATTAATTAAATAAGAATTTAATCAATTAGTCATGAGATTTTAGATTTATTGTCAAAATTAAATAATACAATTTAGGAATAAATAGAATTAAATCCAATTAAATAATTAAGTGACATAATTAAATTAATTAATTAAATATTCATCATATTCAATTAATCAAATTTTAGGATAAATATGATTTATCACCAAATAATCATTAAATTAAAGATAATTAGGATAATTACGAATATTCAAGGAATATTCCCCGATGTAAAATTAAGATAATCAATTAGGTTTTTGATAAATTGATGTGCAAATGTGCCTTAGGTTAGGACTTCGATGTCGATTTTGTTTGATTTGAAGATGTAAGAGGTTAATGAACCTATAGCCCATTTTTGGGGTATTATATTTTGCCCCTCTTTGAATTATTGTGTGAAGCACAGTGGTTCAAATATTAGTCTATGTTTGATGTAGATTCATGAAACTGATTTGAAAGATTAACCGATTTTGAGATAGAAATTGATTGAAAGATTTGAAGATGTTAGGTCCTGATTGACCAAAGATAATGTTAACTATAGCAACAATGAACCAGTGATTGTGAAAAAGTATCAAAATGCCTGATTCTGAACCTTATGATTACGAAGAAGTGAGTGACCTGATTCCAAACCTAAATGTCCAAAGGAATCAAAATGGTATCACATCTGAACCCTTCAGTTACGAAGAACCAAAGAAATAACACTAATGAACCAATGGTTATGAAAAGATGATATAGTTTACAAGATAGATTAGGATACTAGATTGATATGGATCTCGATGAATCTGATATGCCCCAAGCGATGAGGTCTTTAGATGAATCAACAACTAGACATGGTTGTTGTCTTGATAACTGAGGAAAGATTTGATTTACAGAATAATATTTATTGACTTTGAATGATGTGCAATACCATGCCCCCTTTGGGATGAAAATTGAAATCTGACAACAAAAGTCAGTGTTAAATGGTTTAGAAGCACCTTAATTGATTTGAGAATTGGTTGTACACATTTGAGAATGCATTCTGCATCGTTTAGAGGTCCAGAAGACCAAGTTTGAGTAGGTTTGACCATGAGTTGACCATGGTTGACCAAGTTGAAATTTTAGTAGTTTGATGTGAGATAATCAGTTAAGTTGAAAAATAGATTTCTTTGATGTTTAGAAGGTTGATTATGCAAGCAGTCGGCTGTCCTAGGTCCGAAAATTTTAAATCACAATTTTGACAAAGTAAATGATCTTAGATTTCGATTTTGATCCCGAAAATGAGTTCTACTTGCTGTTTCATTGGAGGGACCTTCATACAATGCTCAGTCCTTGTGTTATGATTAGCATAGTTTTTGAAGAATCATTTTGAGTGTTCAAGCAATTTGTGAGACCATGCAAACATGCAAAATGTAAAGTGACATGCAAAATGAAATGCAAACCTAAGACCTAGGACCTAGTCACTGATCATGTGTCAATCATTTTCATCATTGAACTTTTTAGGTAATCGAATAAATCAATACAATGCCCACTAGTTTGAAAACTATAGACATATGAATATTGATTTGTATGAGCAAGAATCAATACAATTCCCACTAGTTAGACAACCATGGACATATGAATATTGATTTTGTTTTCGGAATGTCAGATTAGATATAAGCACCAAGGTATAAACACCAAGATGACCTAAATATCATGTCTATTTTGATATAGCAATTTGAATAAGCATCAAAATATAGATGTCGTGATGACCTAAATACGCCTTGTGTTACAAAGACATCAAGCAGTCAAGAGATCATTCTAAATCCAATGTGAAATACTCATAATGACCCTTTATTGTTCACATCCTTAGGTAAGATCACGTTTCACAATAGGAGTAAGAAATCACTCAAAAAGACAATAGTTAGATCAAACTTCCTTGAATTTTTTAGGTATCAATGGTTGAAGTACACATGGCCATCCAATATGAGATAGAGGCTCTTACAGATGGACACAATTTCAATCCAGAATTTCCAAAGTTGTTAGATTTTCACATACAAGCAGAAGAAAAATAAAATATTATGCCCCCAGTCATCACTCTCTAAATCCTGTAAAGGACATCATCAAAGAGCTTGAAGGGACACAATATGCAAAAATATCAATGTGAATCAGTAAGCATACAAGGAGATAAAAGAATGTAAAAGCATAGATTGTTTTTAGTTTGTGTTGATGTTTGATTGCATTGTTGTAGATGCAAAATCCTTTCTAGAGAGGAGACAAACAGACTGACTCAAATGTAGCTTCAAAGGACTTTGACTGGATATGACTCGTTTGAGATACTGAGGATTGTAGGATATGACTTTGATTGCCCCCAAGTTTGAACATTGATAGGATATAGACGTTTGAGATGATTGGTGTATAGACTGACTTTATTGAAAATAGGAATATGAAAACAAACCAGGAGATATGTACAAACTAAAGCAGGATTGAAAGCTGGGAAAGACCAAGATTGCACTGATAGAAGGAGCATTTTGAACAAGTGGCACCCATTTTCTGGATTTTCACCATCTTGGCAGAGATTCTATTTTTTGCTACCAAGGCACTTGTTTTCGGGTTTTCACCAAGGCACTTTTTCTCTCTTTTTTTTTTTTTCTTTTTTTTTCAATTTTTTTTGTACTTTTGATATTTTTTGATTTTTTTGTGAATCATCAAGGTGCCTACTACTAGGTTTTCACCAAGATGTTCATTTTTTCAGGACTTTTTCCAAAATTTTAAAATTTTTTTAGGACATTTTGCAAAGACTGAATGTCTTAGGCATAGAATTTCTTCAGATGGAGAGCATTGATTGGTTCTCAGAGCTGTTCTCCTTCAGTTGTTGAGAGTTGATAGGCACCAGAGCCAAAAGTAGTAGTGACAACAAAGGGACCCAGCCAGTTGGATTCAAACTTCCCCTTTCATTCTCGATGTGTTTGATTTTTAGGATTCTCTCTCAAGACTAGACTGCCAACCTGAAACTCTCTGTGTCTGACTTTCTTGTTGTAGCCTCTAGACATTCTCTTATGATATACTCTGAGATGATCATATGCTGCTTGTCTGCACTCATCTAGTAGTTCAAGTTCTTGTAACCTACACACTCTGTAGTCATCATTAGTTACTAGACCATGCATTATGATTCTTAATGATGGGATTTCAACCTCAATAGGTAGTACCACTTTAGACACATAAACTAAAGCAAATGGTGTAGCCCTAATGGGCATTTTGATACTTGTTCTATAGTTCCAGAGAGCTAGATTGATCATGAGATGCTAGTCTCTTCCTATTTTATTAACTGTACGGTGCAAGATTTTCAATAGATTTTTGTTAGAATCCTCTGCTTGTCCATTGCCTTGAGGATAGTAGATAGATGACCAATGTTGTGTGATCTTGAATTTGGCACATAGATCATCTAAGTCTTTGTTATTGAATTTCCCACCATTATCTATGACTATAGAATGTGGAATACCATACTGGCATATGATGTAGTTCAGAATGAACATAGAAATTTGTTTGCCAGTCGCTTGCGTTAAAGGAACTGCTTCTACCCATTTTGTGAAATAATCTATAGTTATGATTATATGGGTATGTCCATTAGAAGAATGAGGATGTATGGATCCTATAAGATCAAATACCCATTGGTGAAAAGGCCATTTTGTAGTAAAGGGAATTAGATCTCTCCCTAGTGCATGAATTAAGTTGTCATGTACTTGGCACTTTTGTCAGTTCTTAGCAAACTTGATAGCCTCTTTCTCCATTTCAGGACAATAGTACCCAACCCTAATAAGTTTTCAAGCTAATGTTAAACCATTCGAGTGTGACCCACATATACCTTCATGGAATTCCTCTAATGAATGTTGAGACTCTTCCCATTCTAAACATCTAAGGAGTGTACCATCTAGACCTCATTTGTACAAATTGTGACCAATGATGACATAGCGGGATGCGTTTTGAATAAGGTATCATTTCTCATGGTGGTTGAAGGTATCAAGAATGATTTGATCTTGGAGATAGGAGAAAAGGTTTTTGTATCCAGATGAATCATGACCAACAATAGTGTAGATCATGTGGGTTTTAGGGGAATCATATGTAGGATAAGATATTGCTTCCACCAGGAACTCATAGCGGAGCTCATGTTCGGGCTGTTGTAGTAAAGTAGATAGCGTTGCCATAGCATCAACAACCTTATTATCTATTCTAGGTATTTTCTCAAAGGTGATAGAGATGAAATATTTCTTTAGATCATCTACCATTCTTTTGTATGGGATTAGCTTTCCATCTTTCATTTGATACACATCATTGAATTGGTGTATTAAAAGTTGTGAGTCTCCATGAATGTGTAGTTTTGTTACTCTCCACTCAATTGCTATCTTCATGCCATTGAGAAGGGCTTCATATTCAACAATATTGTTTGTGAAAGGAAACTTTATTCTAAATGCTTTTGGGATTGAGTGTCCTTGAGGAGTGATGAACAATATGCCTACTCCAGATCCATTGTGTGTAGGAGCCATCAAAGAATAGTTTCCATGCTCTAGAAGAGAGATTCGTGATAGAAGAATTTGGGAATTCCACTTGCATTGGTGTATCATCAAACAAATGCACATCTGCTAGTTGATCAACAATAACTTGTCCTTTGATAGCTTTTATTTCAACATATTCAATGTCAAATTCACTTAATAACATCACCCATTTAGCTAGTCTACCTGTAAAGGCAACTTTCCTTAGTAGGTACTTTAATGGATCAATCTTAGCTACCAAATGTGTGGTATGAGCCAACATGTAATGTCTCATTTTCTATGATGAAAAGATCACAGCTAGAAAAGCTTTCTCAATCATAGAATAGTTCTTCTCATATGCTACTAATGTTCTACTAATATAGTATATAGCTCTTTCCTTCTTGTTCTCATCATGCTGTGCTAGTAATGCCCCACGTGATGTATCTGTGGTAGAGACATATAAGATCAATGGATTCCCTTGTATAGGAGGCATCAAAATAGGAGGATTTGATAGATATTTCTTGATATGATTAAAGTTATTTTCAAATTCCTCGTTCCATGAAAAAGTCACACCTTTATGTAATGTTTTCATGAAAGGCTATGCTATGTCAACTAGTTGAGATATGAAGCATCTGATAGATTGTACTCTCCCTTGTAATGTTCTCATTTGAATGATATTCTTGGGAGGTTGCATCTCCATGATAGCTTTAACCTTTGTCGGATCTACTTCAATTCCTTTCTTTCAAACAATGTAACCTAAGAGCTTTCCAAAAGTGACACCAAAAGAACACTTCTTAGGGTTTAGTTTGAGACTAAACTTCTCCATTCAATCTAGTATTTTGTTCAAATCATTTAGATGTTTAGATCTTATCATAGATTTTCCTAAAGTATTATCAACATAATCCTCCATAGTTCGATGCATCATGTCATGAAATATAGATGTCATAGCTCTTTGATATGTAGCACCAGCATTATTAAGCCCAAATGGCATGACATTCCAATAGAAGGTACCCCATGCACATGTGAAAGTAGTTTTCTCTTGATCTTCTAAAGCAATTTTTATTTGGTTATATCCAGAAAACCATCCATTAAAGAATACATCTCAAAGCTTGCAGTCATGTCCACTATCATATCAATGTTAGGTAGTTGAAAATCATCCTTAGGACATGCTTTGTTCACATCTTTGATTATGTTGAATGGATTTCAAATATAGTGCATGTTTCCAAACTAGATAAATCAATAAGAGTATGCACAGAAATCCGGCTTTTAGTAGTTTCTCTAATTTAGTTTTGACCAAGAGTGCAACATGTGGATGCATCTTTCTCAATTTTTGCTTAATAAGTTTGACCCCCAGAGCAATAGATAGATGGTGTGTTATAAGATTAGGATCCAACCCAGGCATATCTGAATATTTCCATGTAAATTTGATCTTTTTCTCTATTAGGAATGTAGTAAATTTTTGCTTTTCTTCTCATGATAAAGATTGTGCTACATGGATCAACTATGGTTCTTTTGTTTCTCCCAAGTTGATAGATTGAGTGGGCTCAATTAGAACTGGAGATCCATTTTGTAAATGACTCAGAAGGACATCAAATGTCTCATCCTTAGGCACCTCTGAGAGGTTTTCACCTTTGGATACGTCTTTCATTTTTACTTTTGTAGGTTCTAAGACTGCCACAAAGTGGTTTTCACCCTCAGAACTCCTTTTCTTTTTATTTTTATTCTTATTTTTTTGACTAAGATATTTGATATCTGACTCCATCATCCTAACACTTGGTTCACCAATGGAATTCCTCATACACTCAACTACATTAAGGTAGCAAGCAAGGGCATAGTCATTTGGAAAGGTATAGATACCTTGGCTCGGATTCATGGAAGTTTGGTCAAGAAGTTTAGGATGTTGGCTAGTCAAAGTGGGGAAATATTGGGAAATAGTGTTTATGGATATGGATCTATCATCATTGGTCCTAACCTAACTCTCAAGTTCGAACGTGATATTACAAATCAAAACATTCAATTTGTGAATAGGCTCAATGTCATTGTGGTAGTCCACTTCAACCATCGGTGGATCAGACTCATTAAATTTGTCATTTCTCTCTAGACTTACATTGGGTTTAGGTGCATATTGGTGAACAACATCAACATGGTTATCTATGATAAGCTCATCTTCTTCTGGAATGGCTCCCCATTCATAGTCATTAGATTCCTCATCTATGCCTCTAGGAAATCTGAGAACGTGTGTAAAGTCAGGATGGATACCCCAAGAAAGGTTACCCTCAGATTTTGATTTGAATTCATACTCATGGGAATCTATTTCAGAATAACTACCACCTTCTTCTTTGTCTATTTGATTGCCTTTGAGATCAGCTGGTTCTTATGGTGACACTATCTCTTGTTCTATAGTAGGTTCTTATGTTTCTACTACATTGATTCTTTTTACTAGATCATCTTTAGCTTCAAGGAGGTCTTTTATTTCTTTAGGAAAATGCTCATAAGGAATGAGCTCATCAGTGGTGTCTGAATCATCACTGTTAGATTGTTCATTTGTTTCTTCCTTTAGTTGATTTTCTTTGGATGGCTCAATCCATTTTAAGACATGTGGGGAGTTCTTGCTAAGATAGAAAGGCTTCTTCTTATATCCTAGACCTGTTGTATTCTTGTTGGTTCAACCATGATGGTCAAGAGGTGATAGAAGACCTTTACATTGTAGTCCTAGAGGTCCTTTCCAAGTATATCCCATTTTTGTGATCAATTTGTCCCCTAGTCCATATGAATTCGAAGGAATTTTTCTTGAAATAGAGTCACATTTCTAGGAGGATTGGGATTGAGGCTCATCCTTGTATAACCTTGCAAGCACAACTTCATCTTCCTCAAACTCTTGTTTAGATACTTGCTCTGTGAGAAAGCTTCCATTGAATACGACTTGGGATTCTTTAGCTGTAGGTCTCACTTTGTCAAATGGTTGTCCATAAGTTTTGGGGACAATAGGAGAGATGTAAGAGATAAAACAGGTTCCATTGTGTATTCTCCCATGCCATTATCCTTGATTTTGACTTCTTTAGCAATGTCTTCCATTTTGGATGTAGATGCCATGTCTGTTTGCTTAGTGGAAGATTCTCTATTGTTAGGAACAAGTTTATCAGCACTTTCTTTCAAAGCATTGCAAGTTGTATATAGGTCAGCTGGAATCGTCAATTTGACTCCTTCATAAGGAAATTTCACACATTGATGGTATGTGGAAGGAATAGCTTTCATTTCATGTATCCAGGGTCTCCCTAGAAGGATGTTGTAAGCCAAAGGTAGATCAAGAACTTGACATATGGTGTCTCTGGTAATAGGTCTTGTTCTAATAGGTAAGACAATAGTTCCTTTGGAAAACCTTTCTTGCTCATCATATGCTTTGATAGTTATCTTCTTCTTAGGATCAATGGAAGTTTCAGATAATCCCAAGTGTGTGATCAAGCTATAAGAACAAATGTTTAGACCAAAACCTCCATCTATCAACATGCATTTGACATGATGATTTTGGATCAAGAATTCAATGTACAAGGGTTGGTTATGCGGATGGCTCAAGGAGTTATCATCTTCCTCTAAAAAGGAGATATACTGGGGAGACATCAAATGACCAACCATAGTCTAGAATCTATCTAAATCAAGGTTGTCAGGAACAATGGATCTGAGAAAAGCTTTGTCTAGAATGGCTCTATGAGCTGGAGATATTTGAAGCAACTCAAACATGGAGATTTTTGCATTTGTATGCTAGAGTTGTTGGACAATATTGTATGATGTAGGCCTCGTGTCTTTAGGATTTGATGATTTAGAGGAAGCCTTCTATTTAGAAGTAGATGAAAGATTGAAAGGCATCTTAGGGACATTTGATGAATCAAAATTTTGTCCTTGTAGATGCACCTGAGCTTGTGATCGAGTAACTGCATTTGCTGATTTATTATCTCTATCTTTTCTTACAATTGTGATGACATTGCAACGCTTAGATAGGCATGGTTCAACCATATTTATGACATCATTGTTTCCAGAGTAGGTATAATTGACTTTAGCACCCACATTAGGCTGAGAAGATGAATCTCCTTGACCATGTTTCAGAAATGGTTTCGTGAATGTTGTATGATCATTATTGCTTTTATGATTGTCAATTACAATTTCTCCATTATCAATTTTTTCTTGTATGATGTGTTTCAAGCATACACAGTTATTGGTTTTATGACCCTTATTATGATGGAACTCACAGAAATCAGTCTCTTTCCACCATTTTGGTTTAGGTTCAAGATCAAATGGTCGGATCTCAGGAAAGAAGATGATGTTGTTGGCCAACAGAGTTTTCATGGCAGATGCCAAGGACTCTCCAAGAGGAGTAAACTTGCATTTAGGATCTGTAGCCCAAGGTTTATAGTGAAATGACTTCTTGTTTGAGTCTATTGTTTTAGCTTCAGAAGCTTTGATGGCCTGGGTACCAACAGTGAGATTGAAAGTGGGAGCCTTGGGTGGAGCATGAATATTATCAACAACACCTTTATTCTTGTTCCAATTTTTGTTCTTGTCTTTACAACTAGATCCAAATTCATACTTCTCTTTTTGGAGTGATATGTATCCTTTTTTGACAAGGACTTTCTCAATTTTGATTGCATTTTCTACCATCCTATCAAAGGATGTATGATTTTGCATTTGCAAATGGTAGTTAAGTTCTAGAATAAGATTGTTGATGAAAATTTCTAGCTTCTTAGTTTCTGAAATAGGTCTAGCATATAGACAAAATTTCTTTCTCCATCTTTTGAGAAAAGTCAGGAATAGCTCTCCTAAGTTCTATTTCAGATTGTAGATATCGATCATGGTGACCAGATGTTGGATGTTGTAGGAGTATTGTTGATAGAAAATTGTGATTAACTCCTCAAAATTTTTGATAGTAGGATGCATTTTTTAGAACCAATGAATAGCTGACCCTCCCAGAGATCGAGGGAAAAGACTCATTAATTAGGTTGGTTCATGCATGAACTCCATAGATTGAGTATAGAATTCTCTGACATGATCTTAAGGATCAGAGTTTCCATCATACTTATCATATTTAGGCATCTCCACTCTTTTAGGGAATGGGGGCATGTACAAGTGTTTATCAAATGGGAAAGGACATAGAGCCTCCATGGAAAACTCCTTAGGTTCCTTTTCTTTTTCAAGTTTGTTAAGCTTGACTTACATGGCATGCATCTATTTCATCATAGAGGTGATTGGAGTTTCTTCCTCATGCGTAATGATATATTCAACATTAAAGTTGGGAGGAAGTTTAGCCCCTTAACAAGCTAACTCTAGGAAGTATGTTTCTCTGTCTTCCATCAAGAAATGCCTCATCATTTTCTTGAAGTACATCATCATTTTGATATCGAGAAATTTCAAAAGGTGTGGGTTCTTGATCCATGCCATGTTTAGAGTGATGTCCTTGAGACCCATGGTTTGTCCCTCCTTGAGACATGTTAGGATTTTTAGGACTCCTTGGGATAGATTGATGTGGAGTTTGTTGATTTCCTCCTTGGATTGATGGAGGAGGAGGTATGTAACTAGTTTTTAATCACAGATTGTCAAGACCGTCATCTTCATAAAGACTTGAATTATAGAGTTCCTCAAAGGTTGGACCCACATGAGTAGATAGAGGTAAGGTCTTGGATGCTTCTCCAGATTTCTTGTGTGAGGAAGCTCTAGTTTCCACCATTAACCTTGGGTGAAGAAAGAGAGAAAGATGAAGACAACTGAAGAATGACTTGATTCAAGAAGATTGAATGATGCAATCTTGTCAAGATTGGATTGATTGAAGATTAGATTGGACGTAAATGAAGGATACTATGCCCTAGTAGTATGGGTAGATGCCCAAAAGATGGCATACACAAGCTCACAACACTTAGCCATTTTTTTGTATGAAGATTTAATTGAAGATAAATTTGACAAGGTTTTGACACAAGATGAAAAAGACTCAAATTAATAAATCAAAAGGCTAAACTAGACTCAAGAGACCACTTTAGGAAAATGATTGAATTCTTTCTAGTTTCTGCTATGTTTCTGACACAATGATTTGTTTGACAGATTCTAGGATTTGGTTGCAAATGATTGAATTTCTGACAAAAGGTAATTTCTCAACTCTAGACATCCAGCTTTAGGCAGTGTGTAGCAAGAAAATAGGCATACGGTGTTGGAAACTACAATTGAAGCAATTGTTGTATTGTCATTGATGTCAAACCTTAATTGGTAAGACTGTTGCTATTTAAGAAAGTACTATATCTATTTGATTGTTGCTAAGGGGAAAGGCAAGGTTGGTAACAATAGAACCTAAGGAAAGGTTGAGTTATCTTGATACTTCAATGAGTACTTGATTATGTGGCACAATGATAAGACAATGTATTTTTTACCTAAGTAAGAATGAAGACTAAACTGGTAGGCTTAATCAAGAAAAAGTGAAGAAATCTAGTTTAAGCCAAGTGTTGTTAGTGTCAACTGAGCTAGTATATGTCGAGTAAATTCAGTGTTGACTGAACACCAATATTAGCTAAGGAAATAGTTTTTGAGGTGACCAAGCTTTCTAGTGAAGACCGAGAAGTCGAACACAGTATTGAATGAGCATTAGTATTTTGCATTTGAGGATAATTTAGATTTCCACCCGACATCCTTGAATTCTTGGATTATGTAAAATGTGTTGACTTTATTTATTGATTGTATGAAAGCATTTAATGCACTGTAAAAAATTTTATTGTAAATCTACTAAGAGATTCAAGATATTTCTAGAAGGATAGCTGAAAACATAATGTAGGATGGATTCAATGAATCTGATCTAACCCTAAGATCTACGAAGGAGATTAAGCGGCAAAAGATGTATTGAACTACTAGAGGAAGTATTAAGGAAACCTAAGTTGAGGTTGAAAAGACCAGAAAATAAGAATGTCATTGGGACAAAGTGGGTATTTTGTAATAAGATGAATGAGCATGGTCATATCACAAGAAACAAAGCTAGGCTGGTATGCAAATGCTACACACAAGAAGGAATAGATTATGGGGAGACATTTTTCCCTATAGCTAGATTGGAAGGAGTAAGAACTCTACTTGCATATGTTGCCTATAAAGATTTCAAAGTTTACCAAATGGATGTTAAGTCTACATTTTTAAATGGTATATTAGAAGAAGTGTATATTGAACAACCAGAAGGATTTGTTGATCCAAACAAAAAACACATGGTTTGCAAACTGAATAAAGCACTATATGGACTAAAGCAAGCTCCCAGAGCATTGTATGAGAGACTCCACAACTACATAATACAGATTGGATTCTCAAGGAAAAATGACACAAGCAATCTATACATGAAAGATGAAGAAGGTAAAGGAATCTTGTTAGCTAAGACCTTTGTAGATGATATTATATTTGGTGGACAAGATGCCATGTGTAAGAAATTTTCAAATGAAATGCAAACTGAATTTGAAATGAGTATGTTTGGGGAGATCAATTTTTTTGTTGGTTTGCAAGTATATCAGATGGAGAAAGGACTTTTTATCACCTAGTCTAAATATGTTCATGAGATATTGAAAACCTTTGGTATGGAAGATTCAAGGCCAGTAAGTACTCCCATGGCTACTAGACAAAAGTTGTCTAAAAATGATGATGTTGTAGAAGTTAACCAGACTTTGTATAGATCTATGATTTGAAAGCTACAATATGCTATACATAGCAAACCAAATATTGCATTAGCTATTGGGATTGTGGCAAGATTCTCTGCCAATCCTAAGGAAACTCGCATGATGGCTGTCAAAAGAATCATGAGATATCTAAAGGGAACTGCTGACTATGATTGTACTACAAGAAGCATGAGAAGTTTGAACTAAGAGTGTATATAGATGCTGATTGTGAAGGAAATGTAGATGAAAGAAAGAGTACTAGTGGTGGAGCTTTCTTTCTTGGATAGAGATTAGTTTCCTAGACAAGCAAGAAACAAAATTGCATTTCCCAATCTATTGCTGAAACTGAGTATGTGGCTGCAGCTGTGAACTGTTCAAATTTGATATGGATAAAGCAATTGTTGGTAGGCATGAAAGAAGAAATCATTGAACCAGTTGTCATTTTCTATGACAAGACAAGTGCTATCAACATCTCTAAGAATCTAGTGATGCAAACAAAGACCAAACACATTGCCATCAAGTATCATTACTTGAGAGAACTAGTACAAGATAAAGAGGTTCGCATGGAATATGTGAATACAAAGGAACAACTAGAAGACATATTCACTAAGGCTTTACCTAAAGAAGCTCATGAATACCTGAGAAGTCAATTAGGGGTCCTTCCCCTAACTGAGGCTGCCTAGTCAAGCTAGGAGCACTGCATCAAATGTGTTGCAAATAATATCTAACAAGTTGATGCAAAGAAAGGTCACACTTTAGGAGCAGCCTAGAGTTGTGAAAAGTATAGCATAGATAGGAATCAATCATAAGCAAAGATGACAGAGGGAGAAATACTATTAGTGAACTGAAAAGATGATATCTACATCTATAGGATGTATGTTTTTAGTTGCTACTTTGGCATTTTTTTCAAAGAGGGAGATGATCACAAATGAATACATAGAATGAGAAGATCAAGTACGAGGGAGAAATTCAGTGGATGGTCATACAAGCATGGCTAATTGATTTTGTATTAGAATGAAGCTAAGGATATTATTAATATTTCTAATGGATAGATAAGTTTTTGGATTGGTTGGTAATTCATGTGATATTCATATGGTGTTTCCATCAATGCCAAAGAGGGAGATTGTTGGAAACTACAATTGAAGCAATTGTTGTATTGTCATTGATGTCAAACCTTAACTGGTAAGACTGTTGCTATTTAAGAAAGTACTATATCTATTTGATTATTGCTAAGGAAATAACACCTAAGGAAAGGTTGAGTTATCTTGATACTTCAATGAGTACTTGATTATGTGGCACAATGATAAGATAATGTATTGTTTACCTAAGTAAGAATGAAGACTAATCTGGTAGGCTTAATCAAGAAAAAGTGAAGAAATCTAGTTTAAGCCGAGTGTTGTTAGTGTTGACTGAGCTAGTATATGTCGAGTATATTTAGTGTTGACCGAACACCAGTAGTAGCTGAGGAAAAAGTTTTTGAGGTGACCAAGATTTCTAGTGAAGACTAAGAAGTTGAACACAGTATTGACCGAGCGTTAGTATTTTGCATTTGAGGGAGAATTCAGATTTTCGGTCGACATCATTGAATTCTTGGATTATGTAAAATATGTTGACTTTATTTATTGATTGTATGAAAGCATTTAATGCATTGTAAAATATTTTATTGTAAATCTATTAAAACATTCAAGATAGTTCTATAAGGATAGCCGAAGAACATAATGTAGGACAGATTCAATGAATTTGACCTAACCCTAAGATCTATGAAGGAGATTAAGTGGCAAAAGATGTGTTGACCTAATAGAGGAAGTATTAAGGAAACTTGAGTTGAGGTTGAAAAGAGGTGGATGCTAGAAGTATTGTTGATGTTATTGACTGTCTAAGTAGAGATGACTAAAGGAGAAGTGTTGTGATTGCTTGAAGAGAGTTCCAAGTAGATCAGTGATGGAGATGGTAAAGGTTCATAGTTAGTAAGCCAGCATATGTGTATGGAATTGGATCTGATATTTTCAAAGTGAGTTGTATGTTTTTCAGATCAATAGTATTGCTATTTTCTAACCAGTGTATCAGTCAAAATCTTTTTAATAGAGGTTGACCTAATAATCATAGGTATAAATCCTTTGAACAAGGTTGCATTCTAATGGAGTGTATGTAAGTCCTATAACAAGGCACACTTTTAATAGAGTGGTTTAAATCCTTTAATCAGGTCACACCTGACAGTGTGTTTGTAACCTTTGACAAGGTTGGCTTTTCACTGAGCTCACTTCAGAAGAGTGAACATAATAGTTACATGTTACAAAGTGGTTTTTCCCAAATTGGGTTTCCATTATAAATCCTGGTGTTGATACTTGTGTGAATGTTTTGGTTTGAACATTTCTGTGTTTTACAAGTTAGATGCTATTGGATAAGTGGACTACATTGTTATATGTTTCTGTTATGAAATCAGTAATAAATGAGTAGCCGTTGGTTATTAGATCTAATTTGTTGAAGAGTTTTAAAGTTTGTTTTTATACATCTAGACTTGAGAACAACTAATTCACCCCCCCCCCCTCTCTATTTTTCTAAATCATATTAACATACAGATCACAGACAAAAATCAGATCTGACCAAAAGTTGAACAACTGATGAGAATAAGCTTGCTATTTTGAAAATTTGGGGATAGTTTCATGTGAGAAAATGCTGCCCCACACGAGGGAGTACCAGGCTATGCATGAGAATATGCTATCTCACGCAAGGAAATGATCAGAAAACTAAAATCTCGCATGACAAAAAAACAAAGTTTGACAGTTTTGGCATAATTTTTGAGGCACATATTTTGAGACACAGCATTGGCTGTTCTCTAAAAGAATATTTAGTTTTTACACCAAAAAGGATTTTCATCCAGATTTTGCAATTTTTTTAGTTTTAAGAATCAATTCATTTGCAAGATTTTCTCTATTTAGGTTTGCAAATTTGTGTAATAGTTAGGGATTGTTCATTCTCAAAGACCAAATACATAGCAAACACGCAAAACAAAAAGAAAAGGGAAGCAATCAATCATTTGAAAATAATGAAACAAGGGCAAAAGAATAATCCCTAATGATAAGCAATAGTGACTTAATGTGCTAATCCCTAGGAATGCTACTTGTGTATGTTCCAAAAAGTTTTTCAATAATGCACATAGTCCTAGAAAATGAAAAACTGGCCTCACTAGGGTTTGTAGTAATGGTCTGACTCTGCAACTTTTGTGATCTCAAGAGGGTGAACTCCAATCCAGCACACTAGGGTTTTGACATAGTCTGAGAATTTAATCAATCAGGAGATGCTAGGGAGATCTGACAACCCAACAAGAGACCACACCTATAAAGATTTCCTCCACAAGGACATTTATATAGTAGTTTTTGCTACCATGACAAAAATGGATATTACCACTTGAGGTTCCGTCCACATGGTTGACCCAATTAAGGGAATGTCCACTATGGTTAACCCTCTCTAAAGGTGACTCACAAAAGATACCACAGGGGGACTAGATCAGATTCAAGGATCTAGGTTTCTGGTATTATCCAAAAAGGAAGTAGAGCATAATCCCCTAGCCTCTTCACTTCACCAAAATAAAGCAAAAATATTAATCCGACATGCTAAGACCAAAATTATCTCACAAAGATCTATGATGTCAACAACGTATGGTCTATCAACCTCTCTAAAGAGAGAATGTATCGATCAAAAGCTGAAGACTCAAAAATCTAGTAGAATGCAAGATAATTCAAGTATCCTCCCTACCTACAAGGGGATCCTTCATCAAGAAGAGCTTCACATGCATGAACAAGTGAAAGAAGCTCACTCTCTCAATATCATCCATAAATAGTGTTCATAGGGCCTATTTACTATGTGTAACAGAAATGTGAAAAGAAAATCTATCTTCGTTTTATAGCCCAAAATGTAGTCTATGATATGAAAGCAAAAAAGGTCACACAAGCTTGACACCTGAGAGTATGTTTTAATCCAAATCAAAGTGTTATCAGACCATAGTAGAATACCTCAATTCCAATGCTCTATAATCTATAATTTAGCACACATCCAAAAACCCTACAATATGGTATTACGTTGTCTCTAAAAGTACAGAATCAAGAGAAATCAAAAGAAAATAGTAAGCATAAGAAATCAATAATTTGAAAGTACAGATTTGCAAATTTTGTGTCTCTAGATGTAAAATCTTGCATGATTCAGGATGAGGTCTCGCATGAGGAAGGATGTGGTCCCACATGAGGAAGTGCTGAAACCAGTGAAACTTCATGCAATATAATGAAAAATATCGCACAAGAATCCATACAGGGATATACGGAAGTACAGATAGAAAATTAAAAATCACAATTTTGATAGAAAAAGATAGAAAATTGATAGAAGGGAAGGGAAACCTATTTTAGGGCCCCATGGTGGGTGCCAAAAATG
This sequence comes from Chamaecyparis obtusa, assembly GCA_027943335.1. NCBI lineage: Eukaryota > Viridiplantae > Streptophyta > Pinopsida > Cupressales > Cupressaceae > Chamaecyparis > Chamaecyparis obtusa. The sequence goes on from BSBK01000073.1 coordinate 118,047, forward strand.
TGTGTGAAAATTATACCTAGCTGCGAACACAACACTTCAATAAAACATTAGAGGTTAGCAAAATTGAAATCTGCAAATAAATGAAACTAAGCTAATTAGGTGATTTATTTCCTTCTAGTAGGTGCAAGTATGGTATTCTCAGATTAGACTGAGATCGGTGATAATGCAACACCTAAATGTGGGATTTGAATGCAAAAGAATGAAAAACTGTATGAATGCAGATTAATCTATCTTTTTGTATTTTCTATGCAATGATATGAAAAACTGTATGGAACTAGTCTAGAATGTATGAAATGATATGAAATTAATCTAACAATGCTATGAAGATGAATACAAAAGTATGCAAAAGCTATGAAAAACTATGAAATGATCTCACAAACTTGCCTGTCACAAAAGCTTTGTTCTTCAGTTGTAAATTTGTAAGAGTAATTGTGCAAATTTGAGAGATGTGAGATGAATTATGAGAGCTGAGCCTTGATTTTATAGAAATCAAGGGCTTGAGGATGCATGAGAAAATCCATAAATCACTCTTGATAAACTCAGGTTGATTTTTGAGTTATCAGGAAATCAAAGATAATTAACTCACAAAATCATGCAAAAATAACTTTTTTAACTCAAATCAGAAGTTTAGATCAGCTTTCAACTTAAAATAGATGTTGAGTTTCCAAAAGATAACAACTTGAATTGATTTTTTGATTTAAAGTTTAACTGTTCTTTCAAATGTGCATAGATAATTATGAATTAATTAAATAAATAAAGTGATTTATCTTCAACTTAACTGATTTTTGAATTAAAATAATTGATTTATGGGTTAATCAATTATTAAATCAAACTTTATTCAAAAACTATATTATTAAAAATTGACAACTAACATGAATTAATTAAATAAGAATTTAATCAATTAGTCATGAGATTTTAGATTTATTGTCAAAATTAAATAATATAATTTAGGAATAAATAGAATTAAATCCAATTAAATAATTAAGTGACATAATTAAATTAATTAATTAAATATTCATCATATTCAATTAAACAAATTTTAGGATAAATATGATTTATCACCAAATAATCATTAAATTAAAGATAATTAGGAATATTTCCCGATGGAGAATTAAGATAATCAATTAGGTTTTTGATAAACTGATGTGCAGATGTGCCTTAGGTTAGGACTTTGATGTCGATTTCATTCGATTTGAAGATGTAAGAGGTTAATGAATGTATAGCCCATTTTTGAGGTATTACAATATTCTGATATTCAGTAAGACTAGAGAAGAACATTTGTTGCATTTTAGACAAGTTTTGCAGAGATTGAAAGAGGAAAAGTTGCTGATAAATCTGAAAAAGTGTTCATTCATGAAAGAAGAGATTGTGTATTTGGGATTTTTTATTTCAGCTGATGGTTTGAAGATGGATCCTGAAAAGGTTGAAGCTATTTTGAATTGGCCTACACCTGTGAATGCTAGTGAGGTAAGATCATTTCATGGTTTGGCAAGTTTTTACCGAAATTTCATCAAAAATTTCAATTCAATTTGTAATGCTATGACTGAGACTATGAGAGGATACAAAAGAGAATTCAAGTGGACACATGGAGCTAACAAAAGTTTTGAGACTCTAAAATAGAAGGTTGTTGAATTACCTATTTTGGCATTACCTGATTTCAGTAAGGTATTTCAAGTGGAATGTGATGCAAGTGGAAGTGCAATTGGAGCTGTGTTGAGTCAAGAAGGTAAACCTATTGCTTTCTTTAGTGAAAAGTTGAATGATGCTAGAAGGAAATATTTTTTGTATGATCAAGAATTCTATGCTATTGTTCAGGCACTAAAGAAATGGATACATTATTTGATACTGAGTGCATTTGTGTTGTATACTGATTATAAGGCTTTATAGTATTTGGGTAGTTAGAATAAGTTGAATCAGAGACATATGAAATGGGTTGAGTATTTGCAGAGTTATACATTTGTGATAAAGCATAAGAGTGGTGTCACTAACCAAGTTGCTGATGCACTGAGTAGAAGAAAATCTTTGATGACCAAGATGAAAATTGTAGTTCTTGGTTTTGATGAGATGAGAGATTCTTATGAGTTTGACCTTGATTATTTTGAGCCATGGAGAAAGTGCAGAGCACCTATTCAAGATCAATAGGACACTAAATGGGATGAATATTTCATTTAGGAAGGTATGTTGTTTAAAGGTATTCAGTTGTGTATACCGAGAGGAGTAATGAGAACTAATTTGATAAAGGAGAAGCATAGTAGTGGTTTGGCTGGACATTTTGGTATTGATAAAACATGGAATTTTCTTAAGGAAAAATACTATTGGCCATAGTTGTATAAAGATGTTTAGAAATTTGTGAAAAGTTGTGGAATTTGTTAAGTTGAAAAAGGAGTAAGTTAGAATACTGGATTGTATACACCGATTGCTATTCTTGAGAAACCTTGGATTGACATCAGTATGGACTTTTTTCTTGGCTTACCAAAGACAGTAAGTGGTAATGATTCTATATTTGTTGTTGTGGATAGATTTTCAAAGATGGCACATTTTATACCTTATAGAAAGACATCACATGCAGTACATGTAGCACATCTTTTCTTTAAGGAAATCATCAAATTGCATGGATTACTGAGGAGTATTATCTCTGACCGAGACAGTAAATTTGTTGGATACTTTTGGAAAACCCTTTGGAAGAAATTTGGCACTGAGTTGAAATATAGTTCTACATTTCACCCACAAACTGATGGATAGACTAAAGTTGTGAATAGAAGTTTGGGAAATATTTTGAGATGTTTAGTTGGAGACACACTAGGTAATTGGGATTCTTCGTTGGCATAAGAAGAGTTTGCATACAATAATTCAATGAATAGGAGTACTGGAAAGACACCATTTGAGATTGTGAATGGCACACAACCAAGAGGAATATCTGATTTGAGAGACATTACTAATGAGAATAAGAAAAGTGTTGAAGGAGTAAAGTTTGCTGAGTACATGAAAACATTGCATGAAGATGTGAAGCTGAAGCTGAAGCTGGAAGACATTAATCAGAAATACAAAGATAGAGATGATAGATCAAGGAGACATAAAACTTTTGATGTTGGTGATGAAGTGATGGTTCATTTGAAGAAAGGCCGATTTCCTATTGGAACATATGGGAAACTGAAGATGAAGAAGTTTGGACCTTGCAATATTTTGAAGAAATTTGATAGTGGAAATGCATTTGAGATTGAGTTACCTGATGACATGGACATATCACTAATTTTCAACATTTCTTATTTGTATGAGTGCCATGAACCTGATGAAGAAGTAACAGGTATAAAAGAATATCCTAAGAAGTTGAATGATGAAGTTGAACAGATTTTGAAGGAAAGAGTTGGCAAGAGTACAAGAGGAAAATAGTATATGGAATATCTGGTAAAATGGAAGAATAGACTGATGGAAGACAATTCATGGATTTCATAGTTTGAATTGGATGCAGTTCAGACCAGACCTACCAAATGATTTGGAGAATCATTTCAAAATAACCCCAGGTGTCTGATGTAGGAGCATCTCGAGTCCTTGGCAATCCTCTGTCACCAAAAAAATTTTGGAGTTTGTTTGTGTTGCTCAGTTCCTTCTTTGACTGAGTTGGTCGGTAGTTGGTCAATTTCCTTTGGTTGCTGAGTGTGGTTGGTTATCTCCTAGGTGGTCAATTATTTCACTCGCGCTCGGCATTGCCTGTCTCCTGCTCCGTTATCTTGCTCACCGACAGGTTTAGTTTTAGTTTCTGTTGTGGCTGACTTGTGCATTTATATTGGATAATGGATTTAATGTTGGTATCCATAATTGAGAAGCGTGTGGTCCAAGATCTGACTGTTCCTTTCATTGATTATGGATTTGAAGGCCAACTTAGTTCAATAGCTTCTTGTATAATGTAGTTGTTGGTATAGAGTTTAGGGGGCAATTGCTAGATAGGAGTAAGTAGAAGATAGAAGTAGAGATTTTGACATATCCTCGCATGTTTGAGGACTTCTGTGATTCATGTAATATCTAGCCCTAATCGGGAAGGCCTTACAGCCCAACATGTATCATTCAATTTGATGATAATATATGAAAGATTCTTCATTCTCTCTTTCACTATTGTGTTTGTTTGCTTATGATAGAATAGATATAGTATAAATGCATTTTCATTATTAGTCTATGCATTATGAGTGATCTTGCATCTACATTTGATTGTCTAGATATGAGACTTTGTACTCATTACTTGGGAGAATCATCCTAAGACTTTGGCATATAAACATCGGGTCACTCAAAAGGAGCAAGATCAGCTTGATGAGATGGGAATATTGCATGTGACTTTGATGCCCCATATTAGGGCAAGAAAGGGGATTATTACAATGTTGTGTGAGAAATGGCATTCAAAGACCTCATCATTTTACTTAAAAACAATGGATTGCACAATAATCTTAGAGGATGTATATATGATACTGAGGTTACAATATGGCAGGATGTGGTTATATATGCACCACAAGCTGGGATTAGGGTCATGTGTGAGTTATTCAATGTTGATCAAGTAGAGAGAGGGATCCACCATTATGATATTAGGTGGAGAGAAATGGTGACTAACTAAGAGGATTATTTTGGTTTACTATGTGGATTTTTGTGTTTGTAGTTTTGGTGGCTAGTAGGAGGGAACACAACTTTTCTATGAGGTGAGGGGAGGTAGTTTCTAGTATGTTGACTGAGAGAATTGTGTATACTTGGGGACCTTGTATATTAGCAATGATATATTTACATATGCATGATATAGCCTACCATGGTACACAATCTTTAGGGTGTGGGGCTAAATTACTTCAAATTTAGGTTTAAGAGCACATATCATTGTGTTGAACATTTTTTGATAGCTTCAGGTAATACAAGTGTATGTATATTACTATGAGGTAGTGGCACAAAGACAAGTTGGGAAAATGAGGTATTGGAGATATTTGTTGGATTAAGGAGAGGGGGGTGAATCATTAATCCTTGATTCTTTGTACCTCAAAAATTTTCTCTGATTAACTCAGTGTCAGCTTGCTCAAACATAATTCAACATTTACCAAAAATAGTAAATAAACTTTATCAATTAGAAATAACAAACACAATAATCATTAAACACATATAACACTAGTAATTAACATGGAAACCCAACTTTGGAGAAAACCACTACGGGAATTGTCACCCACTAAAGAAATACTCTTCTGAAGTATGCTCAGTTAAAAGTCAATTTGGTTAAATATGATAATGCACACTACTAAGTGTGAACTGGTCAAGGGATTTTCTACAAATCTGTTAGGATCTTCACCATGTTAAGAGTGGCCTAGTTAAAGGTCTTCAATCACTCTTTAAAATGTTACCTTTTGCAAGGATTTACAAATAAGACTATTAGGTCCACTCAGTTAAGAGAATTTTTTGTTACAAATGTTAATAAGAAACAATTAATAAATTGACCTATAAATCCACAACTATCCTTTATATAATCATATCCCTTGTGTATTCTTCTTCTAAACTTCAATCCTTCACTTTCCACTGGCTTCAACACTTCATCAAATTCAGATTTATGACTTGGAATTCACCTTTTCCTTCTTCACTACATCATTCGGTGACTCTTCAACCCTTCAATTTTCTAGCCATTTATTTATACAAATTTATCCTTTATATAGACTTTTTTTTCCACTTAATCTCCTTTATCACGTTTTATTTTGATTAATTTTAACTGTCTAATCAACTTCACAATCTATTTCAATGAATATAGATCTTGATAAAATATTTTATCATTACCTTGGAACTTGAACTTTCATGAAACTTGTTCCTTCTCTTTTTTCCACTTAGATCTGTACCATAGATCATCATCATCAATTTTCTTAATTGTATATCTCTCTAACTAACTCTTCCTTATCATTAGAATCTTCTAGCTCATCATATATCAAAATTAATTGTCATTCTAATCCTTGTATTTAATTTTTGTTCCTTTCTTGGTGGATAACTCTTAATTTTTGTTCACTTCACTTGGTGAGAAAATATTCTACTTAGGTGTATTGATTTCCTTTTCCTTTACCAAAACTTACTTTTCTTTTATCGAATGACTTTTTCTCTTTACTGAATGACATTTCCTTCTTGGTAGCTAAAACTATTTGCTTACTGACTTGACTAATATTCTTTACTAATTTGATATAATAATATGTTAGGTAGAAAATAATTATATCAACATAATCTTAACATTTCTTGATATGTATCAGTTGCCCAATTAAGTTCTTCATCTTCACAGAATTTCACTTCTTCTTCTTAACTCATTCAACTTATATCATACTCTAAATGATATGGAAATGCAATATAAATCAGATATCAATTTCTTGGCATCAATGACAAGATAATAACTAATCTAATCTTTCTACAAACTTTTATTCCTTTGGTCTTGGTTGGTCTTCATCGTCATCACCATTAGGTATAGTAACAATCTCCCTCTTTGGCATTGATGGAAACATATAATGTCAATTGATGATGGAAACACTTCACTTTCATTCTTTTTCATGTACTACCTCTGAGCTTTAAATTATTTTTCTTTTCTTGATCTCCTTTTGTACATCTTCTCCCTCTTGGATATTTCATCTCTCAATATATCTTCTCCTCTTAGTAATCTTTATTAACTTCTCCCTCATAGTAGTCATCAATATAGATCTTCTCCCTCTTTGACAATAATTCCAAAGACACATACTCCTAAAAACATTTCTCAGGTAGTAAATCATACCTCAAATGTATTGATTTCTCATTACAGACATAAACATCTTTTCACAACTTCAGGCTTCACCCAAAGAGTGAACACTAGCATCAACTCAAAATATAAATTCTAATATAAACTTGAATTTAAACAACATGCATCTTGCCTTAGTGAATATTGGATAGGGGAAGAACCCCTAACTTACCTCTGATATACTCAAAAGAATCCTTTAGTAGTGGTTTGGTAAATATATAAGCTATTTTCTCCTTTGAATTCACATACTCCAATATCACATGCTCTTCTTGAACTTTCTCTCTCAAGTAATGATACTTGATAGAAATGTGCTTTTTCTTTGAATGCATCACCATATTCTTTGATATATTTATAACAATAGTATTATCACAATAAATAGTAACTAGATCAATAATCTCTTCTTGCATACATTCAAGTAATTATTTGATCCACACTATGTTTGAACAATTCATAGCTACAAAAACATACTCACCTTTGACAACATAATGTGAAATAAAACTTTGTTTCTTGCTTAACCATGTCATTAATATTTCCCCTATAAAGAAAGCTCCACCACTTGTGTTTTTTCTATCATCAATGTTTCCAGCCCAATCAGCATAAATATACACCTTGAGATCAAAATCTCCTTTTTTGTATAGAAGACCAAAATCTCCAGTCCTTTTCAGATATCTAAATATTATGTTCACTATAGACATGTGTGTCTCCTTTGGATTGGTAGAGAACCTTGTAACTATACCAACTGAATGTGCAATATCAGCCTACTACGTACAACATACTATAGTCTACCAATCATTGATCGAAAAAGTGTTTCATTTAATTCCTCTCTCATCTTCCTTTGACAATTTACAACCAATAGCCATCGATGTACCAAATGGTTTTAATTCTTTCATATTGAATGTCTTTAGGATATCCTTGATGTACTATGACTACGTTATGTAGATGCCATCTTTAACTTGTTGAATTTTTAATCCAATGAATTTTTTTATCTCTCCTATCATGGACATCTCAAATTCCTTTCTCACCTCTTCAACAAATTATTTAGACATTTTTTCATTTCCTCCAAATATAATGTCATCAAAAATAATTTCAGCAATGAAAATCTTATTAGTACTATCACATTTCAAATACAAATTATGTTTGTCACTTGTCCTTTAAAATCCAATCTTGATTAAATATGGGTGTAGTCTTTCATACCATTCTTGAGGTTCTTTCTTCAAACCATAGAGTTCCTAGTGTAATTTGCATACCATATCCTTGTTAGAATTGTCAACAAATCCTCCAGGTTGTTCAATTTAAACTTCTTCAATAATTCAATTAAAAAATGCATACTTAACATGCATTTGATAGAATTTGAATCCTTTATAGGAAGCATATGCAAGTAAACCTTCTTAACTAGCAACAGGGGAAAATATATCACCATAATAAATACCTTCTTCTTGTGCATACCCTTTTCATACTAGTCTTGATTTATTTTTTATCACATCTCCATTCTCATTGAGCTTATTCTTGAAAATCCACTTTGTTCCAATCACATTCTTATCCTTAGGGCTCAGTACCAGTGACCAAGTATTGTCTTTTTTAATCTGATCAATCTCTTCTTTTATTGCATTGACCCAACCTTCATTTATAAGTGCATCCTTAATTAATCTTGGCTCAAACTCAAAAATCAAACATATATGGTCCTTCAACTTACTTCTTGTCATGACTCCTGCATTCTGTCTCCAAGATTTTTCTCGATGAGTGGTGTCTTCTCACATATTTTTCTAATACAGGCTTGACAAACCATTCTTTAGTATTTTCATCTCTCAATGGAGGCTCAAATTGCTCCTCAGTTTATTCTTGTTACAGCTCATGTGGAGTGCCTAAAATTCCATAATGTACATATACAAATATTTTATAGTCTTTTGGTTCCTTTTTTCTATCTTCTTCATTCCTTTTTGTAAATTCATCAATCGTCACATTTACACTTTCCACAATTTTGTTAGTAGCCTTAATCAAACACTTATAGGCTTTTCTCTCTGAGGAATTTCCTAGGAATATACCTTCATCACCTTTAGAATCAAACTTTCCATTCCTAGCATCTTTCAGTATGTAACACCAACTTCCAAAAATTTTAAAGTAACTAACATTCAGTGTATGCCCATACCAGATTTCATAAGGTGTTTTGTTTGTACCTTTCTTCAATTGTACTCGGTTGAGTGTGTAGACAATAATACTAATGGCTTCTCTTCAGAATGTTTGTGCAACCTTTTTGCCAATAAAAAATGTTCTAACACAATCAGCTATAAATCTATTCCTTCTTTCAGCTATGCCATTTTGTTGTGGAGTCGTCACTGCAGATACTTGTCTTTTGATTCCATTTTCATTGCAGAAGATAGTAAATTCATTAGAGATAAATTCACCTCGTCTATTTGATATTAAACATTTCAACTACTTACCTATATCTTTTTCAACTCTTGCCTTATACCACTTGAAAATTTGTAATGCATCATAATTTTATTTTAGAAACATAACTGACATCATTCTTGAATAGTCATCAACAAACAAAATGAAATATTGATCTCCATAATAGCTTTGTATTCACATAGGACCACAAAGGTCAATATGAACTAGTTCCACAATACCATTAAATGAGTGATACTTGATTGTGAAACTTGATTTTGTCATCTTTCCAATTTGACATTCCTCACACATCACCTTATCAAGTTTTCTTAATTTTGAGGTTTACCTCCGACTATTCTTTTTTCTCACTTTAATCATGCTGTCAAAATTTACATGATAGAGTCTTTTATGCCATAGCCATACATCCTCAACTTTAAAAAACATGAAACTCTTTGTAGGAGTATCAAGATAAAATAAATTACATTTAGATTTTTCACCAACTCCAATCAAATCTCCATTAGCACCATAAATCTTCACTTTTCTATTTTGAAACTCCATTCAGTGGTTAGTGTTGTTCAGTTGTGCAACACTCAACAAGATATAGTTTAGTCCTTGAACCCAATAAGAATCTTCACATCTAATCTTTTCATTCAATATAATGAATCCTTTTCCTTTTATAGAACATGGACCATCATTGCCAAATATAAAAAATCCTCCATCATACTTTTCTAGGTTCTCAAACTTATCAATATCACAAGTAATATGATGTGAACAACCACTATCAATTATCCATGGGCTATTTTTTCTAACATGAAAAATAAGGGATTTTTCATCTTCATACCTCTCTTCTTCTAGATCTTCCTGTTAGGAATGGGAACACTGAGAGGGGGGTGGGGGGTGAATCAGTGTTCACTATATTTCAACTTTTCACTTAATCTTTAAATTGAACTTAAATGCTTAAGTATTGAAATGAACATCCACATAAACATGAAACATGAAATCAACACATAACACTAGTATGGTTACAGGGAAACCCAAATATGTAAAAACCCTGGTGGGAATTGACACCCACTAATATTTTGTACTAGTGTTTTATGATCCTTGTTAGAAGGTCCTTAACCCTGTTAGGAGTTTATTTACAATGTATTAAGTATAGTATACCTTGTCAAGGGTTGGACCCTTTTAGGATTCTTTTACAATAAAAACTATTAGGGGTGTGGATACACTATCCTAGAGCTCACTGCTCAAGTGGTGAAGGCTACAACCTTCAGATCTTAGATACTCACTATATCTACTGAATGAACTATCACTGTGACACTGCTTTTCTGATCAGTTCCTTTGATGTGATGATTTTTTTACCTCTTGCAAAGCTCTAATACATCTTATAGACTCTTTTCATACTTATTCTCTACTTATCTCAACTCTATATCAACTTCCATGCTTATTATAATGGGCACATCTCATATTTATATGCACATACAAAACAAACAACTAGGTCAGCCCCTTAACTGATTACATACAATGATTCCAATTGAATTGGCTCAAGCATGTTTACAAACAAACATATTTACATGTCAAAAACCTAATTACAATAGGTGCATAGCCTTTACAATATTAGAATATAACCACAAATCAAAATGCTAACAGTCGGTTGCTTACTCTATTCTTCTCTGGCACACACTGGCTGTGTAACTTCAACTATCTGTAACTTTAGCATACTTGCATATCTGATCATGTGATCATAGAATAAGCATGAATATAGTCTAACCAACTTATCTTCTATGGCGCACACCATGACCTAGTTGTACACACGTGCGTTGATGCTCTGAGCTTCAAAAACTCTATACACTGTCCAGTCTTCAACACTTAGTCGATTTTTGATATTTCCATCAAGTGCGCTGACTCCAAACTACTATATGAATTTGTTTCTATAATGATAACACTATAATAAGTAATATACATTAGTATATCCAACTTTCTAACAATCTCCCCCTTTTTCATTGATGGCAACAAAGGAATATGGCGAGGTTGCTAACTATTCCTTAATACAAAAACTTTTGTCTTATATCTCCCTTATACATAATTTTCTATCTTATATCTCCTTATGCATATCTATACCATATTCTATACATACTCCCCCTTCAACATTAATGACAAAGGTACTTCAAAAACTATATCTACAAATACTTACTATGATAAAACATCTGGATATGCTATCTGCAAGTTTTGGATCTCCTTCTTCCAAAATGTGATCAATGATTTCACAATCTGGAGATGGGCGCATAATGCATATTGTATCTTCTCCATCGTCTCCAAATCTATGCTAGGACCTTAATCATATGTCACCATGGTGGCATCAATATCCTTGATATTTTGATTGAGTATGTCTAATGAGGGTGCAAGAGCATTCCTTAGCTGAGTCTACCTAGCCCTTATCTTGGTCATCTCTTTTTCTACCTTCTCAACATTATATATTTATCCTTGGTAGACATTATTACACATGTTCACATCAACAGATAGGTCTTCCACTAATTTCCTTATGTTGTCTATCATGGCTTCTACCTCTTGAATCTTCTTGTATAGATCACCAGTCAGCTTGTCCTAGTTCATACAATCAGCAATGATCTTTCTTCCCTTTTCTGCAAACTCCTTTAGGATGCTTGACTAGTCTTTAGTGAGCTTAGGTCAAGTGAAAAATTGCTAACTAATTCACTGAGCCTTTTCTTTAAATACATCTCTTCTGCAACTAGGGATGCAGATTCTTCTAGGCTAGAGAAATTACTTTTGAACTGAGAAATGACTACACTCACATCATCAACGGAGTGTACCTTGGACACTTTCTTGTCTGCGGGCAACAAGCTGTTTAGGATGTTCACTGACTCTACAAGGAGGGGATTCCTCATTACTTGTTTCTCCTTGGCTTTCTCCATTGCTAAGATGCTGAACTTTATTAGGTCTTCTTCTCCCCATGAATCCAAACTAGTTGTGTCAAGTGTCAAGCTAGACAACAATGCTGCTGAGGGAAGTCGATTGATAGGAGTACTATCCAAAAATTTCTCTTTTACATTATTGTTATTTGTTCATTCTCTTTTCTCTCTTCTTGTTCTATTTCTTTTTCTTTTCCTTATTCTTCATTTGTTATATCTTCAATCAATACTTCTTCTTGATGAATGAGAGGTGTGTTACTACATAAAATTTTAGCTTCTTGTGTTCTCACAAAAGCTTCTTCAAACTTGTCTAACTCAGTGTTAGTGGTTGTCATGGCTATCTTTACATTATCAATGATAATGGTGCTATCCTTTAGTGACTCTATCATGGGCACAAACTTATCTGCCTTTGTTTGTGTTTCAACTACAGGCATTGAGTCCTGAGGACTTGTCACTAATGCATTGGTGGGCTCTGCCATCTTAACTTCCTTTGAGGATACTTGAGTTGTGGGCATAGTAGGTGGATACATGTTCTTGTTCATAAAGACCTTCTCAAAGGCTTTCTTTGTTTCTTTGGAAACTAACTCAAAAGTTTTTATCCATTATATACAATGTTCTTGTCTTGGTCCTGAGGTGAGACTTCACCAGATCTAACAATAAGTTTTTCTCTTCTAGCTTGCATATAGGAAGGGTTTCATCTAAAATCTTCTCTCCTATCCTTAGATCCTCTTCAATAGCCTGTCTCTTTTGGAACTCTAAGATATTCCATACATTATCAAGGATCATAGTCTTTAGTTCTAAGACTGTCTTCTTAAATTTCAACATGTGTTTGACTATCATTCCATGTATCTCTGATTTGTCTATCTCACTGTATTTCTCATAAAACTTTCCTTCTTGATCAATTCTTCCTTCATCAATGATTCTTGTGCTTAACACACTTAGAATAGGTTTGAAACTTACTTCAAGAGGTGCTTGAGTGTTCCTTTTGTTCCTTGTTACTCTCAAGGATGGATGACCAATGCTGATTTCTTTCTTCCTCTTAGGCATTGCCTTATAGTTAGGAGTAGTAAGGTCAATGGTTTCTTTGGATGTAGAAAGAGTAACATTAGTTTCACCCTTCTGATCATCAAATTTTTATATCTTTACCTTCTTCAACTTAGGCTCATCTGATTTTGCCTTTGCTACATCTGTGCTTTCTAAATCCAAAGCAATCTTTTGTTCCCTTGCTTTGTCGAGGTCTTCTTGAGACACTCCATGAATTCTAAAGATCTCTGAGGTAACTTTAGCAACCTTTCTTTTAGTTGCTACACTATTCAAGACTACATCAACTTCTCTTGTTTTCTCTACATAGGTTCCCCATCTTGGCTCATTGGGGTCTTTAGGGGCTGGAAGCAATACTTGTGCATATGCTTCTAGAATAAGCTCTTCCACTTCATATCCTAGTGGATGAATCCACTTTGTTCTTGGTTCAATTGCCTCCATGCATGTTGTTTCAGTCTCAACCATGAAGCAAATAGTATCCTTATATTTCCCAACAATGTTCTCTGGTATCCTGTACATCATCTACATTTTAACCCTGAATGTCTTCAATTCTAGTGTCATGTAGTCCCTCAAAGTGCTCTCAGTACATGCCTTGAGAGATATATGTGGCATTGTGGGAATTGATTTGTCTAGATATAAATTAGATACCTTTCCAACAATATGGAAGTACATGTATATGATCAAAGACCCAAATTTGAATATCTTGGTCTTATCATGCTTGATTGCCTTGATCTTGTCAATTAGTTATACGTGCAAGATCTCACATAGATTGTACTCTCCATTTTCCCTTACTAGTCTTATGGCTACAAGAATTGTGGCCACAGACACACTATTTACCCTACTAGTTTGTTGGAACCTATATCCTAGTATCATGGATATCAATTTGATGTCATCTTGCTCAATAGGCTCGATAGTCATACCGCACCTATCACTTCTTGATTTACAAGTCTGTTCAACAATATTCCTCACATATTTTCCCACTGGAAGGATGATGTGTGTCCTTGAGAGGCTTGTCATCTCATGAATTAGGTCACTAGTAATTTTTACCAACACTTCACCTATCCAAAATAGGTCATCATGAATTCTGCTCAGTAGAATCTTGATCCATTATGATTCATAGAACTCATATGTTGTAGCATACTCCACTATAGGGTGATTATTCCACAGTGCATACTCATCCATGAAGGTTTTTTCTAGTTTTAACATAGTTTCCATGTGTGCCCTTATTCTATCCAATCCAACTAGTTCTTTCTTACAGTAGATGTATGCCCTAATGTCCTCGACATGCATAACACCCATAGGCATGCAAGAGAATGCTCCTTCTAGGTCATCTAGTGTTGATTTAAATGGATGCCTCTTAAACACATATATTTTATTTTATGCAACATCAAATACTATAGGAGTAGCCATCACTTACTTGTATAACACTTTCCAAATGATCTTGAAGACTTCTTGAATCAGCGCGATGAACTAGGGTTTCCGCAACCGATCAAATGCTCATCAAATCATTTGATGAATCAAACTAAAATCCTTCCCAATCAAATGCTAGGGCTCTTCTTCTCTCTAATCACTCTCAATTCAAATGCAATGAGATATTTTCAAACTTGTGTGTACTTTAAAGTAAAAATTCTGCCATTGATGCTTGTCGCGTAAACCAAGCTTTCACTTGAAATTTTCTATCTTTCATTTTGCAAACAATCAACTAGTGCGCTCTCACACATAGGTTCTACTAGTCTCCAAAAGCTTAAGTCCAAAGGTGCATACTCTGAGAGTGAGTATAATAGCCACACAAGGGGCTAGAGCTAAATTAGCTCCCCCTATGACCCTAAGGGCCATTCATCTAGATGTAGAGGGTGCATCCACTGTGGATGCATCCAATACATACTCATCAACCTTGTCCTTTTCTTCTAACCAAATCAAGCTCACATCCTCTGAATCTTTCACAAAATTGACTTCTCCTTTTGGATCCAAAACTGGTTCTTCAGGCTTTTTAGGGCTTTCCTGATCTTGCATCCTTGATCTGCAAAACTTTGAGATGTGTCTAGCCTTGTTACAAGAGTGACAAATGATTGGAGGCCTTATATTCCTTGGCACACTGACATGAGTCACCATTTTACATTTTTTAGCTGAGTGACCATTATAGTTACATATCTGACATGTAACATTCTGAGAACTTCTTGCATTTGACTAATTCTGATTTCTTTGATTATATTGAGTCATGTTCTTTTGACTTGTCTTGCAATTCATAGCTCTATGACCAAATTTATTGTATGAATAATGGTAACCATTGAAAGGTCTTACCTCTATACAGTTCCTTGCTATGTGTCCATGATTTTTACATGCATAAAAAGTGTGGTCTACTCTCTTGCACTCATCATTACATGGTTCAATATGATCCTTAGTCTAACTTATGGTCTCCTTAGTATCTGAGGTGCCTTCTGGTGCTTTCATTCTTTCTCACATGTTGTCAATCTAATTTTGTGCTTCATTGTATCCAATGCAGCTAGTGTCTCCTTTAGTTCCTTGCATACAACTGAGATTCTATCAAATCAGAATGGCGTGTAATTTATCAATGTGATTCTTAGCATCTTTCAATTCAAATTCCAAGCTTTCTTTTTTGTTCCTTAGCTCCAAGATTTCCATGTTTCCTTGCCTCAATTCTTCATTCAGTTGAAGGTTCTCTTTGACCTATTCATCATAGACTTCCTGATTATTAGTCAGCTTATCATCAAATTCTTCAAGCTCTTCTTTCAAGGATGTATTTTCTTCATTCAACTTCTTGACCATTATCCCTAGATCACTTATAGAGCATTCTTTCAAATCCTCTCTTAGCCTTTTGATGACTAATTGAGCATCATTGAGTTTTTCTTTTAGTTCTTCAATTTCTCTTTTAGATTTGTCCAAGTCTTCAAGAGAAGCTTCAAGATTTTTTTTTAGATGTTTCATTTCTACTTTTTCCATGATCTCCTCAAGTGGTTAAACTTCTTTTCCGAGGACCAAAGCTCTAATACCAATTTTTAGGAATGGGAACACTAAGAGGGGGGGTGAATCAGTGTTCACTGTATTTTAACTTTTCACTTTATCTTTAAACTGAACTTAAATGCTTAAGTACTAAAATAAACATCCACATAAACATGAAACATGAAACATGAAATCAACACATAACACCAATATGGTTATAGGAAAACCTAAATAGGTAAATACCCTGGTGGGAATTGACACCCACTAATATTCTGTACTAGTGTTTTATGATCCTTGTTAGAAGATCCTTAACCCTGTTAGGAGTTTCTTTACAATGTATTAAGTACAGTAGACCTTGTCAAGGGTCGGACCCTACTAGGATTATTTTACAATAGACCTTGTTAGTGGTGTGGATGCACTATCCTAGAGCTCAATTCTCAAGTGGTGAAGGCTACAACCTTCAGATCTTAGATACTCACTATATCTACTGAATGAACTGTCACTGTGACACTTCTTGTCTGATTAGTTCCTTTGATGCACTGATGCTTTGACCTCTTGCAAAGCTCTAATACATCTTATAGATGTTTCACATACTTATTCTCTACTTATCTCAACTCTATATCAACTCCCATGCTTATTACAATGGGTGCATCTCATATTTATATATGCATACAAAACAAACAACTAGGTCAGCCCTTTAACCGATTACATACAATGCTTCCAATTGAATTGGCTCAAGCGTGTTTACAAAAAAACATATTTACATTTTAGAAACCTAATTACAATAGGTGGATATCCTTTACAATATTAGAATATAACCACAAATCAAAATGCTAACAGTAGGCTACTTACTCTGTTCTTCTTTGGCACACACTGGCTATGTAACTTCAACTATTTGTAACTTTAGCATACTTGCATAACTGATCATGCACTCATAGACTAAGCATGAATATAGTCTAAAAAACTTATTTTCTAGGGTGCACACCATGACTTTGTCGTATGCACATGTGTTGATGCTCTAAGCTTTAGGAACTCTTTACACTGTCCAGTCTTCAACACTTAGCCGATTTCTGATCTTTCCATCAAGTGCGCTGACTCCAAACTACTATATGACTTTGTTTCCATAATGAAAACACTATACTAAGTCATATACATTAGTATATCTAACTTTCCAACACTTCCTTCATAGAAACATAGAAAACTTCAAAACTTTCTTTTGTGTCATCAAATTCATCATTGGTTACTCCTTCCTTGGCTAGGTAGCATGATTTCTTTCCTTTTTCCTTGTAGTCTCTAAATCTTCAGTATCGGTTCTCCTTCTTGTCACTTTTATTATTCCTATCATTATCAGGACATCTAGAATCAATGTGGACAAGCTTTTTTCAATTAAAATATTTCAAAGGCAGTTTACCTTTATACTTTCCTTTACCTCTCGGTAGCCTCATATCCAGCAGTTCTTCCAACTCTTCTTGTTCTTTCTCTTTAGTTAGTATATTGTCATAGTAACTTCCACATGAACTATTTTGATTCTCTCTTTCTTTTCTTGAAATTCCAATACTTAAATATGATTTGAAATTTATTTCAATAGTCAGTAGACTATTTTTAAGGAATGGGAACACTGAGAGGGGGGGTGAATCAGTGTTCAGTGTAATTAATCTTTTTCTTTTACTCTTGAAACTTAACTTTAATGTTTAAGTACTAAAATGAACATCAACATAAACAAGATGCATAACCACAAAACATAACACCAATATGGTTATGGGGAAATCCAAATAGGTAAAAACCCCAGTGAGGATTGACACCCACTAATAATCTACACTAGTGTATTGTGATCCTTGTAAGGAGACCTTGCAACCCTATTAGGAGTTGAACTTTACAAAGCTTTTAGTACACTGACCTTGTCAAGGGTCAGAACCTATTAGGAGTCTTTTACAATAACCTTGTTAGGGGTGGGGACACATTTTCCTAGATCTCACTTCTCAAGTGGTGAAGGCTACAACCTTCTAATCTCAGATACACACTATATCTGCTGGATGATCTGGCACTGTAACACTACTTGTTTGATCAGTTCCTTTGATGTGCTGATACTTTGACCTATTGCAAAGCTATAATACATCTTAAATACTCTTCACATACTTCTTCTCTACTTATCTCAACTCTATATCAACTTCCATACCAATTACAAAGGGCACATCTCATATTTATATGTGCTTATCAAAACAATTGACTAGGTTAGCCTATAACTGATTACATACAACACTTCCAATTGAATTGGCTCAAGTGTGTTTACATAAAAACATAATTAAATGTCTACAACATAAATACAATAGGTTCATAGCCTTCACAAAACAATATTATCATCGCTAATCAAATTACCAAGAGTTAGCTGCATACTATGTTCTGTTCTAGCATTCACTGGTTGTACCTCTTCAACTATCTCTATCTTTGTCATATGGTCTTAGCTGATCATGCACTCTTAGAATTAGCATGAATGCATACATAAAAGCTTAACTTCAAGGGTGCATACCTTAACTAGGTCATACGCACGTGCACTGATGCTCTGACCTTCTGGTACTCTGCTATCTGTCCAGTCTTCTATACTTAGCCAAATTATGATCTTTTGATAATGTGCTCTGACTCCAAAACACTATATGACTTTGTTGCCATAATGAAAACACTATATATAGTCATATACAATAGTATAGTCAACTTTCCAACAATCTCCCCCTTTTCATTAATGGCAACAAAGGAATATGGAAAAGTTACTAATTATACCCTTATACAAAAAACTATTTTATCTGTACTATACAACTTCTTTACATATAAGACTCCAAGACTCCATATTATATACACAATACTCCCCCTTTGACATTAATGACAAAGGTGCTTCAAAAATGCATCTCTACAAGTACTTACAGTGTTAGGACATTTAGATATGCTATCTGTAAGTTTTGGATCTCTTGCTTCCATGAATGCAATCAGTGCATTAACAATCTATAGATGGGTGCATAATGCATATTGTAGCTTCTCCATCTTCTCCACATCTGTTATAGGACCTTGATCATATGTCACCATGGTGGCATTGATCTCATTGATGTTTTGATTTAGAATATCTAGAGAGGGCTCAAGAGGATTCCTGAGCTGTGTCTGCCTTGCCCTTATCTTGGACATCTCCTTTTCAACTTTCTCTATCTTGTCTAACTTCCACTAGTATACATTGTTGCACATGCTCACATCAGTGGAGGGGTCTTCTACTGATTTCCTTAATTTTTTCTATCATTTCTTCTACCTCTTGGATTTTCTTGTAATGATCACCAGTCAATTTATCCTGGTTCATACAATCAGCAATGATTTTCCTACCCTTTGCTAAAAACTCCTTCAAAGATGCTTGACCGATATTTAGTGAACTTAGGTCAAGTGTAAAGTGTTAGGCATGGGAACACTAAGAGTGGGGGGGGGGGGGGGCGGGGGCGTGAATCAGTGTTCACTAAATTAAATCTTTTTTCTTAGCTCTTTAAACTTAACTTGAATTATTAAGTACTGAAATGAACATTAACATAAAAAACATAGAAGAACACAACACATAACACCAATGTGGTTAAGGGGATACCCAAATAGGTAAAAACCCCAATGGGAATTGACACCCACTAATATTACGTACTAGTGTTTTATGATCCTTGTTAGAAGATCCTTAACCCTGTTAGGAGTTGTTTTAAAATATGTTTAGTAAAATGACCTGGTCAAGGGTTGGACCCTATTAGGAGTCTTTTACAATAACCCTATTAGGGGTGTGGACTCATAGTCTTAGAGCTCACTGCTCAAGTGGTGAAGGATACAACCTTCTGATCTCAGATACACACTCTATCTGTTAGATGAACTGTCAGTGTGACACTAATTGTCTGATCAGTTCCTTTTATGTGCTGATTCTTTAACCTATTCCAAAGCTCTAATACATCCTATCAACTCTTTGCACACTTTTTCTTTGCTTCTCTCAACTCTATATCAACTTTCATTCTAATTACAATGGGCACATCTAATATTTATATGTGTATACAAAACAATTGACTAGGTCGGCCCTTTAACCAATTACATACAATGCTTACAATTTAATTGGCTCAAGTGTGTTTACAAACAAACATAATTACATGTAAAAAACCTAATTACAATAGGTGCACAGCCTTTACAACATAATAATATAACTGTAAACCAAAATACCAACAGTCGGCTGCTTGCGCTGTTCTTTTCTGGCATTCACTAGTTGTGTGACTTCAACTGCCTATAACTTTTTCATACCTTCACATATGATCATGAACTCATAGAATAAGCATGAATATACTCTAACCAACTTATCTTCTAGGGAACATACCATAAAATAGTCATACACATATGCGCTGATGCTCTGAACTGTTGGTGCTCTGCTTACTATCTAGTTTTCACCAGTTAGTCAATTTCTGATCTTTTCATCAAGTGCACTGACTCCAAAACATCATATGACTTTGTTGCCATAATGAAAACATTATATTAATTCATATACACTAGTATAGTCAAATTGCCAACAATCTCCCCCTTTTTCATTGATGGCAACAAAGGAATATGGGACAGGTGTTAATTGTTCTCTTATATATATTTTTTATATATCTATAACTCCATATTCTATACATAATTCCCCTTTGATATTAATGAAAAAGGTGCTTCAAAACTATATCTACAAATACTTATAGTGAGAGAACATCTAGATATGCTATCTGTAAGTTTTGGATCTCTTTCTTCCAAAATGTAATCAATGAATTTACAATCTGGAGATGGGCGCATAATGCATATTGTAGCTTCTCCATCTTCTCCAAATCTATGCTAGGACCATGATCATATGTCACCATGGTGGCATCAATCTCCTTGATATTCTAATTAAGTATATCTAGTGAGGGTGCAAGAGCATTTCTAAGCTGAGTCTGCCTAGCCCTTATTTTTGACATCTCCTTTTCTGCCTTCTCAATCTTGTCAATTTGTCCTTGATATACATTGTTGCAGATATTTACATCAATGGATGGGTCTTTCATTGATTTCTTTACTTTCTCTATCATAGCTTCTGCCTCTTGTATCTTTTTGAAATGCTCATTAGTTAACTTGTCATGATCCATACAATTAGCAATAATCTTTCTATTACTTGTTGCAAACTCCTTCAAAGTTGTTTGTCCAACTTTGAGTGAACTAATGCCTAGTGAGAAGTTACTGACCAATTCACTAAGCCTTTTCTTTCTATACTTCTCTTCTGCAACTTGAGATGTAGATGCTTCCAAGCTAGAGAAATTATTCTTGAACTATGAAATAAATGTACTCACATCATCAATAGAGTGTACCTTGGACACTTTCTTATCTACTGGTAACAAGTTGTTCAGGATGTTTACTGATTCTACAAGGAGGGGGTTCCTCATTACATGTTTCTCCTTAGCCTTCTCCATAGCTAAGACAATGAATTTGATCAGGTCCTCTTCTCCCCATGAGTCCAAACTGGTTGTGTCAGGTGTCAAACTTGACAACAATGCTGCTGAGGGTAGTGGAGTGATAGGAGTGTTGTCCTCTACTTCTTGCTTTAATTTTCTTAGTATTTCAACAGATGGCTTATCTGTTGGCTCACTTCTTTTCACATCTTTTCCTTTATCTTCTTATTTTTCTATCTCTTTTCCTTTTTCTTCTTCTTTCTTTTATGTTACATCCTCAATCAGTACTTCTTGTTGACTGGGAGGAGTGTTGCTACATATATTTTTAGCCTCTTGAGTGCTTACAAAGGCTTCTTCAAACTTGTCCAAATCAGTATCTGAGGCCGCCATTGCAATCTCAAAATTTTCAATGAAGATGGTTTCATTCTTGTGTGCTTTAGACATGGGCACAGTCTTCTCTGCCTCTATGGATGCATCAACTGCATGCGCTAAATCTTCTGGACCTGTGGATGGTACATTTATGGTCTCTGACTATTTTGCAACCTTTTTGGGTACTTGAGCTATGGGTGCAGTGGTTGGATACATGTGCCTATTCATGAAGACCTTCTCAAAGGATTTCTTTGTTTCCTTTGCAACTAACTCATAGTTTTTGTCCATTATATGCAAAATCCTTGACTTGGTTCTAAGATGTGGCTTCACTAGATCTAACAATTAATTCTTTTCTTCCAGTGAGCATACTAGGAGGGTTTCATCTAAGATATTTTCTCTTATCCTTAGGTCCTCTTTAATGGCTTGTCTTTTTAGGAATTCTAATATGTTCCATACATTATCTGGAATTGTAGTATTCAATTCTAGGATAGTTTTCTTAAACTTCAACATATGTTTGACACTCATTCCATGTATCTCTGATTTGTCAATCTCACTATATTTTTCATAGAACTTTCCTACTTGATCAATTATGCATTCATCAACAATCCTTGTACTTAAGACACTAAGACTAGGTTCAAAGCTTACTTCTAGGGGTTCTTGAGTATTCTTCCTATTCCTTGTTACTCACGAGGATGGATGACCAGTTCTAATCTCTTTCTTCCTCTTAGGCATTTCCCTATACTCACAAGGAGCAGTAAGGTCAATGGTTTCCTTGGGAACATAAGAGGTATCATCTATTTTACCCTTCTTGTCATCTGATTTCTCTATTTTCACCTTATTCATTTTTGGATCCTCAGATTCTATCTTTGTTGTAGCTACACTCTCTATTTCCAAAGAAATCTTCCCTTTCCTTTCTTTATCTAAATCTTCTTGTGATACTCCATGAATTCTAAAAATCTCTGAAGTAACCTTGGCAACCTTCTTTTTTATTGCTGCATTGTTCAAAACTGCATCAACTTCTCTTGATTTCTCTTCATAGGTTCCCCATCTTGGCTCATTAGGGTCTTTAGGTGCTAATAGTAGTACTTGAGAATATGATTCTAGGATTGGTTCCTCAAACTCATATCCAAGTGGATGGATCCACTTTTTTCTTGGCTCAACTACCTCCATGCATGTTGTATCAATCTCAACCATGAAACAAATACTATCTTTGTATTTCTCTACAACACTCTCTAGTATTCTATATCTCATCTACATCTTAAACATGAATGTCTTCAATTCTAGTGTTATGTAATCCCTTAGTGTACTCTTAGTAGATGCTTTAAAGTATATCTATGGCATGGTAGGAATAGTCTTGTCTAGGTATAAATTTGACACCTTTCCAAGAATGTGAAAGTACATGTATATGATCAAAGACCCAAATATCAATATTTTGGTCTTGTCACGTTTAATAGCTTTGATTTTGTCTATTAGTTGTACATTTAGGATCTCGCATAAATTGAACTCTCCATTCTCTCTCACAAGTCTTATTGCTGCAAGAATTGTGGCCGCAGATACACTGTTCACTCTACTGGTGTGTTGAAACCTATACCCCAGTATCATGGATATCAATTTGATGTCATTTTTCTCAATAGGCTCTATAGACATTATATGCCTATCACTTCTTGATTTGCATGTTTTCTCAACAAGTTTTCTCACATCCTTTCCTGCTAGAAGAATGATGCCTATCCTTGAGAGGCCTGTCATCTCATGAATTAAGTCTCCTTTTATCCTCACTGGTACTTCACCTATCCAAAACAAGTCATCATGGATCCTGCTGAGTAGGATCTTGATCCATTCTGACTCGTAGAACTCATATGTCATAGCATATTCCACTATAAGATGATTATTCCACTGCGCATACTCAACTATGAAGGTTTTATCAGATTTCATCATTGTTTCCATGTGTGCTCTAATTCTGTCCAAACCTACTAGCTCCTTTTTGCAATGTATGTATGTCCTAATGTCTTCCACATGCATAACACCCATGGGAGTGTGGGAGAATGCACCTTCTAGGTCATCTGTTTGGATTTAAATGGATACCTCTTAAACACATACCTCTTCTTCCCTACCACATCAAATACAATGGGAGTAGCCATTACTTGTATATCACTTTCCAAATGATCTTAAAGACTTCTGAATTAGCGCGATGAACTAGAGTTTCTGCAACCAATCAAATGTACTGCAAATCACTGATGAATCAATCTACAATCCTTCGTAGTCAAATTATAGGGCTCTTCTACTCTCCAATCACTCTGAATTCAAATGCAATGAGAGATCTATAAAATTTTGTGTGCTTTAAAGTAGAAATTCTGCCATTAATGCTTGCCGCATAAACTAGACTGTCAGTGAAAATTTCTAACTTTCATTCTACAAACAATCAACTAGTATGCTCTTGCACATAGGATCTTCTAGTCTTCAAAAGCTTAATTCCAAAGGCACATACTCTGAGGGTGAGTATACCGACCACACAAGGGTCTAGAGCTAAATTAGCTCCCCCTATGACCCTGAGGGCCATTTATCCTGATGTAGAGGGTGTATCCACTGTGGATGCATCCAATACATTCTCATCAACCTTATCCTTCTTCACCTCTGACCAAATCAAGATCACATCCTCTGAAGCTTTCACAAACTTGACTTCTCCTTTGGTATCCACTATTGGTTCTTCGGGCTTTTTAGGGCTTTCGTAACCTTGTGTCCTTGATCTATAAAAATTTGAGATGTGTCTAGCCTTGTTACAAGAGTGATAAATGACTGGAGGCCTTATATTCCTCGGTGCATTGACATGGGTCACCATTTTACATTGTCTTGCAGAGTGACCATTATAGTTACATATCTGACATGTAACATTCTGAGAACTTCTTACATTTGGCTGATTCTAATTTCTCTGATTATGCTGAGTCTTGTTCTTCTAACTTGTCTTACAATTCATAGCTCTATGAAAAAATTTATTACGTGAATAAAAGTAACCATTGAAAGGTCTTACCTCTGTATAGTTCCTTGCTATATGTCCATGCTTGTTACATGCATAACAAGTTCGATCCACCAGCTTGTGCTCCTTCTTGGATGGTTCAACATGATCTTAAGTTTAACTGCTAGTCTCCTTAGCATTCGAGGTGTCTTCTGGTGCTTTCATTCTTTCTCGCATGTTGTCAATCTAATTTTGTGCTTCATTGTATCCAATGCAGCTAGTATCTCCTTTAACTCTTCTTGCATACAACTAAGATTCTATCAAATCAGAACTAGTGTGCAATTTATCAATGTGATTCTTTGCCTCTTTCAATTCAGATTCCAAGATTTCATTGTTGTTCCTTAGCTCCAAGATTTCCATGTTTGCTTGCATTAATTCTTCATTGAGTTGAAGGTTCTCTTTGATCTGTTCATCATAGACTTCTTGATTGTTAGTCAGCTTATCATCCAATTCTTCAATTTGTTCTTTTAGAGATGAATTTTCTTCATTCAGCTTCTTGATCATTATCCCTAAATCACTAGTAGAGCATTCTTTCAAATCCTTTCTTAGCCTTTTGATGACTACTTGAGCATCATTGACTTTTTCTTTTAATTCTTCAATTTATTTTTTAGATTTGTCTAGGTCTTCAAGAGAAGTTTCAATATTTCTTTTCAAATGTTTCATTTCTTCTTTTTCAATGATCTCCTCAAGTGGTTAAACTTCTTTGCTGAGGACTAGAGCTCTGATACCAATTGTTAGGAATGGGAACATTGAGAGGGGGGGGGGTGAATCAGTATTCATTGAATTAAATCTTTCTACTTAGCTCTTTAAACTTAACTTGAATGATTAAGTATTAAAATGAAAATTAACATAAACAACATAGAAGAACACAACACATAACACCAATGTGGTTATGGGGAAACCCAAATAGGTAAAAACCCTGGTGGGAATTGACACCCACTAATATTCTGTACTAATGTTTTATGATCCTTGTTAGAAGATCCTTAACCCTGTTAGGAGTTGCTTTAAAATATGTTTAGTACAATGACCTAGTTAAGGGTCAGACCCTATTAGGAGTCTTTTACAATAACCCTATTAGCGGTGTGGACTCACAGTCCTAGAGCTCACTACTCAAGTGGTGAAGGCTACAACCTTCTGATCTCAGATACACACTATATTTGTTGGATGAACAGTCATTGTGACACTGCTTGTTTGATTAGTTCCTTTGATGTGCTGATGCTTTGACCTATTGCAAAGCTCTAATACATCCTATCAACTCTTTTCACACTTTTTCTCTACTTTTCTCAACTCTATATCAACTCCCATTCTAATTACAATGGGCGCATCTAATATTTATATGCACATACAAAATAATTGACTAGGTCGGCCCTTTAACAAATTACATACAATGCTTCCAATTGAATTGGCTCAACCATGTTTACAAAAAAAACATAATTACATGTTAGAAACCTAATTACAATAGGTGCATAGCCTTTACAACATAATAATATAACCGCAAACCAAAATACCAATAGTCGGCTGCTTGCACTGTTCTTTTCTGGCATTCACTGGCTGTGTGACTTCAACAGGTTGTAACTTTGTCATACCTTCACATCTGATCATGCACTCATAGACTAAGCATGAATATACTCTAACCAACTTATATTCTAGGGTGCATACCTTAAAATGGTCATATGCATGTGCACTAATGCTCTAAAGTGCTAGTGCTCTGGTTATTGTCCAGTCTTCAACACTTAGTCAATTTCTAATCTTTTCATCAAGTGTGCTAACTTCAAAACATCATATGAATTTTTTGCCATAATGAAAACACTATATAAAGTCATATACACTAGTA
The DNA here is from genome assembly GCA_027943335.1 of Chamaecyparis obtusa. NCBI lineage: Eukaryota > Viridiplantae > Streptophyta > Pinopsida > Cupressales > Cupressaceae > Chamaecyparis > Chamaecyparis obtusa. The sequence continues at coordinate 144,766 of BSBK01000073.1, forward strand.
TAGTCAACTTGCCAACATAAATTTTCTAACCAATTCACTTAGCCTCTTCTTCATGTATTTCTCTTCTGCAACTAGGGATGCAGATTCTTCCAAGCTAGAAAAAATAGTCTTGAAGTTTGAAATAATTGTGCTTACATCATCAACTGAATGGACCTTAGACACTTTTTTGTCTGAAGGTAGTAGACTGTTTAAAATATTGACTGATTCAACAAACAAGGGGTTCCTACTTACATGCTTCTCCTTTGCTCTCTCCATGGCTAGGACACTGATCTTGATCAAGCTTTCTTCTCCCCAAGAGTCCAAACTAGTGGTGTCAGGTGTCAAGATTGACAACAATGATGCTGAGGGTAATGGAGTGATGGGAGTACTATCCATTACTTCTTGCTTTACTCTAATTGTCATTTCAATAGATGGCTCATCTATTGGTTCACTTCCTTTTACCTGTTCTTCTCTTTTCTTTTCTTTTATCTTTTCTTCCTCTTGTTTTGTCTCTTTCTCTTCTTCTTTTTGTGTCTCTTTTTCTTTCTCCTTCTCTTCTTCTTTACTTGTTATATCTTCTATTAGTACCTCTTCTTGTAACTTGGGTGAATTGTCATTGCATAGGATTTTCACTTCTTGTGTGCTCACAAAAGCTTCCTCAAACTTATCTAGGTCTCTATCTGTGGCTGCAATGGCTGTTTCTACATTATAAATAATGAGTGTTATCTTTTAGTGTCTCTGTCATGGGTGTAGACTTTACTCCCTCTATATGTGTTACAACTATAGGTGTTGAGTCCTAAGGACCTATCACTAGTACATTCGTGGGCTCTCCCACCTTGAATTCCTTATAGGGCACTTTTGTTGAGGGTGTAGTGGGTGGATACATGTGTCTGTTCAAGAAAACATTCTCAAAGGAATTTTCTATCTCTTTGGCTGTCAACTCAAAGTTTTTGTCCATTATGTGTAGTGTTATTAGCTTTGTTCTTAGATGTGGCTTTACCAAATCTAGCAATAGTGTTTTCTCTTCTAAGGAACACACCAGTAGACTTTCATCTAGAATCTTTTCCCTTATCTTAAGATCTTCTTCAATAGATTATTTCTTCAAGGATTCTAAGATGTTCCAAACATTGTCTAGAATGACTATTTTCAGTTCCAAGACTATCATTTTGAACTTGATCATATGTTTAATGATCATGCCATGAATCTCTGATTTGTCAATTTTGTTGTATTTCTCATAAAACTTTCCTATCTGATCCAATGTACTCAACACTTTAAGACTAGGTCTGAAACTTACCCTTGGAGGTGCTTGAGTATTCTTGTTACTTTTGGTTGCTTGTGAGGATGGGTGACTAGTGCTGATTTATGTCTTCCCCTTAGGCATTGCCTTATATTTAGGAGGAGTTGTAAGATCAATTTTTTCTATGGGTGCAGGAGGGGCAACATCAGATTTGTCATGTTTATCCTTAGGATCTTTAGTTTTCTCAATCTTGACATTCTTTAACTTAGGATCATTATTTTTTTCTTCTGCTACAGATGCGCTCTCAATTCCCAAAGTAATATTTTATTGTCTTTCTTTTTCAAGGTCTGACTGTGTTACTCCATGAATTCTGAGTATCTCAGAAGTAACCTTAGCTACTTTCCTCTTTGTTGCTGCACTATTAAGAATTGCATCAACTTCTCTTCTATTCTCTTCATAAGTACCCCACCTAGGTTCATTAGGGTCATTAGGTGCTGATAGTAGTACTTGAGCATAGGTGTCCAAGATTTTTTCATCAACCTCATACCCAAGCGGATGGATCCACTTTGTTCTTGGCTCAACAGCTTCCATACAGGTTACATCAATTTCTACCATGAAGAAAATGTTGTCCTTGTATTTTTCAACAATACTCTTTGATATTTTGTACCTCATCTTTATTTTAGCCCTGAATGTCTTCAATTCTAGAGTTATGTAATCCTTGAGTGTACTCTCAGTAGATGCCTTAAAGGATATCTATGGTATTGTAGGTAAACTATTGTCCAAATACAAATCTAACACCTTTCCAAGTATGTGGAAGTACATGTATATGATCAAAGACCCAAACCTGAATATTTTGGTCTTGTCATGCTTAATGGCTTTAATATTGCCTATCAGTTGTGCATACATGATCTCACATAGATTGAACTCACCATTTTCTCTCACAATTCTAATTGTTGGAAGAATAGTGGCCCCAAATACACTATTCACCCTGTCAGTGTGTTGAAACCTATATCCCAATATCATGGACATCAATTTTATGTCTTTCTCCTCTATAGGCTCAATTTTCATTCTACACCTATCACTTCTTGACTTGCATGTTTGCTCAAATATCTTCCTTACATCCTTACCCACTAGAAGAATGACACCTTTCTTAGAGAGGCCTGTCATCTCATGAATTAGGTCTCCTATGATTCTCACTAGTACTTCACCTATCCAGAATAGGTCATCCAAAATTCTACTGAGTAAAATCTTTATCCATTCAGACTCATAAAACTCATATGTCGTAGCATATTCAACCATGGGATGATTTTCCAACTGCACGAATTCATCAAGGAAGGTTTTATCTAGTTTCATCATAGTCTCTATGTGTACTCTAATTCTTTCAAGACCTACTAGTTCCTTCTTACTATAAATGTATGCACATATGTCTTCAACATACATAACACCCATAGGGGTTTGTGAGAATGCTCCTTCTCAATCATCTAGGGTGGATTTGAAAGGGTGGTTCTTGAAAATAAATCTCTTCTTCTCCACAACATCAAACATAATAGGAGTAGCCATAAATTACTTTTTAATTGCTTTTAATTAGGTTTCCAAGAAATTTGGAATCGTCACGACATATTAGGGCTTCCACAACTGATCAAATACACTTCTTTGTTGGTGAATCACACTTCAATCCTTCACAATCAATTGCTAGGGCTTCAGTGCTCTCCAATCACTCAAAATCAAATGCAATGAATGATCTACAAGTCTATGAGTACTTTAAAGTGAAAAATTCTGCAATTAATGTTTGCCGCGTAAACTAGACTTTCACTGAAAATCTCCACCTTTCATTCTACAATCAATCAGGTAGTGTGCTCTTGCACATAGCATCATATCATCTTCAAGGTGTTAAATCCAAAGGCACATACTTTGAGGGTGAGTATTTTGTGTGTGAAAATTGTACCTAGTTGCGCACACAACACTTCAGTAAAATATTAGAGGTTAGCAAAATCAAAATCTGCAAGTAAATGAAACTAAGCTAACCAGGTGATTTACTGCCTTCTAGTAGGTGCAAGTCTAGTTTAGGGTTTTAGAACTCCTCAAAATTTTTCATATTTGTGTTAAAACCCTTACCTAAAATGGTTGATTCATTGGGTTTTTTTTAGTGTGCCCTAGTTTCTTCTATTAACGCATTACTTTTCGAGTCACTTAAGTCTTCCAATTTGCATGTGGTCATTTTATCTTGTCTTTGTTGATTCGTGCAATGTTCTTCCTTTTCTTCAAGTCTTTCAATGAATTAGTGATAGCGATGAATCCTTTGTTATCTTTTCTTTGTTCTCTGAATCTCCCAGTTTATGTCACGGTTAGTGTTAACACCCAGTGATTCAGTGATTGTGTGGTCTCTTATTTGCTTGATTCTTGGAAGTCTCATTAAAGCATTCAGAGACTTGGCATGGTAGTTATCTCCTATTCTCTAAATTAGATAGCTAATTTTAAGATCTTCAAGTGATTCAATGAGTACCATGGATCATCTTTGCAATCAACACTCAAGTTTTAACCTCACAAAGAATGGGCCCTACACTAAGTCATTTGGTGATTTAGTGATTGAGTCTTATTTTCATATCCACTAAGTTTAGTAGGTTTGGTGATGTATTTTGGAAAAGGATAAAGTTCTCTCTAGTCGCTTGATCTCATGAAGATGGAAAATCTCTAAATTATTTGGTGATTGAGTGAGAAAAGTGTTCGCTACATCTTAGAATTAGTTAGTGAAGTCCCAAATCTTTCGGTGACTTGGCAAACAAAGTAAATTTGAATTGTGTCTTCTTTAATCGTGCATTCTCAGAATGAAAAGGTTAAGGTTTCAAATATTGGGAGATTAAGAAAATGCAGTGGTCACTGAGTCTCGTAATTAAAAAGTGATGGTCTAATGGATTGGGTGATTCAGCGATAGCTACTGATTGTTTCTAAGATCTACAGTCAGCGTGTAATCTCAAGATATAACCTAAGGTGTAGGAGATATTTGATGAAGGGGCAATGTGGGTTATTCAATCAATCTCAGAGTCTAACCATGGTTAAGCATTTCTTTTTGAGAATGCAAGATAGACTTGTTCGCTGAATTGTGAGAAGGAATGTGAGTTAAGTGTTTCTTTCCGAGATTAAGAGATTTAGCTGTTCGTTGATTCTCCAGATATGACTATGGTGAAAGTGTTATGTTTCACAGGTTTGTAAAAAGATTTGTTTTCTTGATCTCCAGATACTTTCTGAGTTAAGGAAAAGGTTGTGATAATTGGCAAAGTCTTTGGTTGCTTGTTCTCTGAGTTTAACCATGGTTGATCTGAGTGTTTTGAGAACATGAGATGGCCTTCAGTCACCAAAACTCTGATTATGGCAAGATTATGATGGATTTTAAAAGGATGTTTGAGGACCGTTGATCATCTTTGGGATCAATGGTGGTCACTAAATCTCTAAGTAAAGTCATGAGTTTAGTGATCACTCTGAGATCTCATTAATAGCCTTGCCACTGGATCTCTGAACTTAACCCAGGAATAACATTTTTTCAGAGATCATGAGAGCCTTTGTTCACTGGATCTCCAAACCAGGTCTGGTTAAGTTTTCATGCTGATAAATGTAATGTTCCATTGCAACATGGAAAAAGTACTCTACCAAGATGGAAAAAGGTAAATTGTCATCCAATCAGGTTTTAACAAGGGTTTTCATTAGTAATTAAGGGTTTTAATGCCAAAAGCCATGCTCATTTCTCTCGCACTTTGTTTTCCATTTTTTAAATCATCTTGTCAACATCCATGCCACAAATAGCTATGATTTGAAGGTTGGTAATATGCAGAATTGAATGTAGAAGTGACTTAGCCAAGATTTGTTATGATTTAGCAATTGTACACCTTCAATTCCCAAAGTATATAGATAGGACTTCATTTCTTTCTATGCTAAAAATTATTCTGAAGATAATTGAGATTGTTGGCACTGAAGCAATGAGTGAGGAGTAAGATTGTAGTGCTGTGAAATTTATACTCTGTTAAAATGAGTCATCCAGAGGCAAGTGTAGCATCATCTAGTGGAGCAGCGAAGGAGCAAAGTGGTGAGGATAAAGGAAAGACAAATTATTCAAATGAGTTTTTTAGGTTTCTTCCCAGCTCTAATGAAAACAACAAGGCCATTGATACAGCATTTGAGGATCTCATGGAAAAATGTAGAGACCCTATCTCTCCTTCGAGTTTAGGTTATACCATCTTCTCATACTTTTACAATAATAGGTACAAACCAATTCCTATTTCTAATGCTTGGGCTTTAGGGATGGAAAATTTAATTGTAACTGATGTTTTCTTAGATGTTGATTTGATCATTGAGCTGGCTAGGCTGTATGAACCTATCTCTAGAACCATTAGGTGTAGGACCAGTCTATTTTTCTTAACTTGAATAGGGGGTCATTCATGAAGGCATTTGATTTCTTTGCTTCTTCTTCCACTGAAATTGATTTAAATAAGGAAAGGCTAAAATATGTGAGTAATATTGGGTCAGTGAAAAGCTAGATAGTTAAGCATATGCCCAAGTAGGGTAAATACATAGCCCACCTCCCAGCAAGTATGAATGCCCCTTATCAATTTTCATCCATTAATCATTACATGAAATTCTTTTGTTATGGGTTCTGTAGGGTTCTGGGGATAGATGGGGATGAAGAAAAGATGCCTACTAAACTTTTGATGATAATCCTAGATATTCATAATTCCCACACCAATACTGACTATGATTACATCCAATATGTAATCGATAAGATAAATGAGGGGTTGATTTCTATTAAGGAGAGTAAGAGACCTATTAGATTCATGCATTAATCCCTCATGAATTTAATTTTGTACTACCATGTTAATCATCTTGATGCAAGAATGTTAAAATTAAGGACTATTTTTTAGGGCAATCCTAACCCAGTGTAGTATTAGTTAAGGGCATGGAATTACATGTCCAATGAGTGTAACTTTTCTATCTTCCAGAATTATTTTGTCCATCCAATCCTTGAGATGATGGGAACAAATGTTGTAAGGCTTCCAACTAAGGTCCTAAAGGTGTTAAGGCCAATGCAATATGAAGATAAATGGCTAGGAAACCATAATTGGGGAGATTTCTACTTAGGGGCCAACTTCACAGTTCTTAGAGTTTATGGTTTCCCCCAGCCCCCACATCTACTACCAAAATTTGTGCCTCCTAGAGTTCCTATGATGTAATTCATCTGGAAATTGATATGGATAGATAGAGAGCACTTGGCATCTCATAGGAAGGGTACCTTCACACCGAGGCAATTCAGAATTGGTAGTTCCTTGATTGGAAAGAGAGCACTGTACCAAGTCAGTAGTTGGCTCAATCACTTCAAGATGACTATAGCTACCTTCTGCTATGTTTATTCTGAGGGTTATATCAAAAATTTTGGGCTGACACTGATCCCTAACATTGGGACAATTAGAGAGGATGAGGGCCTAAATGAGGAGGATGTGATAAGAAACATATTGGACCAAGATGAAGCTTAGAGAAGGTGGAGAAAGTATTTTGATTTGCTTGACATAGAGGTCAGATTGAAGAAGGATGAGATTCCTTTTGGTGGATATTTTCCTGAGCTCCCATATCTTTAGAGAATGGAGAAGATGGTAGAAATGCATGGCACCCTGTCTAACCAGTTGGAGGGGTTGCTTGAGGACAAGTTGGATGTACCAAGAGATTATTCCACTTCTGAGCCTAAAGAGTTCACTGATGACTCACAAGAGGGTGAAAGTCCACCTTAGGGTGGGGGCTCACCAATTATTGATTTGACACAAGACCCATAGGAAGGAGGGGATACTTTAGAGATGCCATTGAAAAAATAGAGGCTTGAAGTAAGTGAGCCTTCTTAGATGAAAAAAAAGAAAAAGGTATTTGATAGAGCTTCTGCTCTTGTGCCTAGTAATAGAGCTTACCACTATCAATTAAGAAAAGCCATTATGGATGGAAAAAATGTTGTATCCAAAGAAGGGGATTTACCCTTATTATTGGGTAAATATGAAAGAGAACTCTATCAGGAGGAGTTCCTCAGTGATGACTAGTTCATTGAAAGCAAAGAATTCAGGAATTTCCTCATTTGGAGGAAACAAAATGAAGTAGCAAAGACCTTGCCTGAGGGAATGCAACCAAGTGAGGAAACTATAAGGGCTCTGACATCATATGACCCTAGTCTTGAAAGGATAACTATGGAGGAGGCAAGGGAGATGGTTAGATCAAGTGGTATTCTTCTAACTCCAGGATGGGATTTGACCTCTTCTTTCATCATTGATCAAATTAGAAAGTAGCCAAAGGGAAGTCTCTCATATGAAGTGTAGATAGATAAACTGATAAGAGGGAGTGGTTATGACCCTAAGTCAAAAGTTGTTGCATTATGGTCTTTGGCTCCTATGACTCAGAAGCCATCTCTAGTGAGCATTGAGTATAAGATGGAAGGAAATAAAATTATTTGGACAATCTAAAACACCATTGATCTTGAGGTGTTAAAGGTAGTAACACACTTGGCACACCTTAATGAGGTAAAAACCATCCAGTTGTTTGAGAGGTATGAAAAATTATTTGAAAATTCAATGAAGGTTGCTAAGGATAGAGATTTAAAGCTCATGATAATCAAGAAAATGGAGGGTGAATTAGAAGAGCTAAGGGCCAAGCTTGAAGAAGCATCTAAGGTAGTACCTCCCCCTCTTTTGCAAATTGAGGCCCCTTCTCATCTAGAGGTAGAGGTTCCTGATAGGCCAGTTAAAGATTTAGAAAAGGTGAAGCTAGATGTAGCCTTAAAGGCAATGGATGATGTTGTGCAACATAGACATAACAAAGTAAAGGATAGGATGGACTTAGTCCATCAATCAGTTCTCTTATTGTATAAGGAAAATGAGAAGGTAAATGAGTCACTGACTACCTTGGAGCCACTCTATGGTATTTGGTTAGGAAGGAGCTTGTTATTTGAAAAACTTGATGCCCTGTAGGAACATAAGCCTAACATCCCTGAGGTGGTGACTGAGGTATCTGAAAAGATTGGATTGGTTAGTGTTGTTTTAAAGTTTTTTAAGGGAAAGTCTAACTAGATAAAAGCAAAATTTGCTATGTTTGATAAGGATTACAGTAAATATCTACCCTCAGTATATAGTGATGATGGAAGTATAATCAGTGTAGATGAATGGAAACTAAGCATGAGTCAAATAATAATTAAGCAGGAAGCTTTTCTCAGGGTGACAATTCTTTGAGCATAGAGGGTTGTAACAATATAATTGACAACCTGATTAAAGTTGAGAATGATTGCATAAGGTTTATTACAAATGTGAAGGGTATAACTTATTCCAAGTAGGAGGTGCAGTTGAAAATACTACATGAACTACAGAGTTTTAATTGATGATCTGATAATGATGTGGCAGCATGGGAAAAGAGCATCAAGAAATAGAAAAAGAAGCCAACTATCCTAGAGTTGGAGGCAGAAGAAGAATGAAGTACATGTGGCACCTAATCTAGAATTCTAGGGAGAGCATGTACCAAACAAAGGATGATGTAGGTTATCCTGTAATGGCAGTCATCATTCATGCAACAAATCAAGTAACTGCTCTAAAATATCTCCAGACAAAGGTGCCAGCTATGAAGATGTTAGTAGTTGGGAACTACTTTCTATTTTTTGAATCTTTGTCATTATTGTTTGTACCTTTTGTCTATAGTGCAAGTTGTTTTCAAAGCCATTTGAAGCTTGTTGCATCCTCTCAAGGATTCCAAGATGGCTAGTGGTATAAGTAGCAAGTTTTGCTTCTTTTGTGGTTGTGGCTGAAGTTTTTTGTAAAGAAAGTTCTAAATATAGGATCTGACTTCTTTCAAGTCTTCATTAAAGTTGTATTGATATAGTTAAGAATTAATACAAATATACTAGAATTTCGTTGCTATCTCTGATTGTCTTTGTGTTTGGATTCTTTTTTTTTATTATGCATTAATTTGTAAGGCTCTTTAATGCATTATTCACAAGGTGAATATAGGGGTTGAACTCAAGTTTCTCTCAAGGAGGGAATAAATCTTTAGGGAGGTCTCTAGGAATTAAAGATCTATACATGAATTTGATGGTAGGGTTAGGAATTAGGAGAATGGATTGTTAGGAATTTCATTTAAGTTTTAGTACTTTGTGTTGATAGGATTTTGTTGATGTTAGGTTTTGACTTTGGCCCAATGAATAAGGCACTGGTTTAAGCTTAATTTGCATTTTGTTCACCACCAAAATATCAAAACCTATTCAATTTACTTTTATTTGTATGTTTCTAAATTGTATTGTCTATGTCAAGTACATAGATCAACTTTGTAACACTTTGTAGAAGCAATTGAGAAAGGTAAACCCACCTAAGTTTTACACTCGAAGTGAAGAAGGCTTAAAGCCTTAATACCTTAGCATTTGGATTTTGCTAGATGTAGCTGTTGGGAATACATGAGTCTTCATTTTAGTAAATTTTTTGAATCTTTTAAGCTTCTGTAGGTTTAAATGCTAACAAAACTAGTGACTCTACTGGGAAACTAACATGAATACGTAGTGGATTTGTGTTGTTTGTGTAATACCATTCATTTTTTTTGTTGCAGACCGACATCTATTTTTTATTCCCATTTTGTGGGTGGTGACTCTGAAAATCTGTGTTTACCAGTTGCTGGTATCTGTAAAAAATTGTGTATCTTGTTGTGACACACCATGATTCAGCTGAGATTTACTATGTCTTATTTCAAGGATCATCTTGAGAGTAATATGGGTGATGAGCTCTATACACCTAGTAGGAAACAATGGTCTAGAAGAGGTCACATTGCTGCTAACTCTGCTGAAACCTCAAGAGAAAGAATCCCTACACCCCTCCCCCATGAAGCTTCTTCTTTTAATGACCCAGAACTTGTTAAGAATGTCATGCTCAATGTTGATTTCCCTCCTTAGGAAGAACAAATCATAGAAGTAGGTTTCTTCCCCGCAAGAGAAACTCTATATCAACTGGGGGAAACTTCTGCTGTAGAAATTGCCTCATATGATTCAGAAACACTAAGAGAGGAATTAATTACTTTAAGGAAAAAGGAATGTGAATGACTATTAGAAATTACTAATAGAAGGAAGGCTAGGGAACAACAAATTTATGAGTTTCTTATGGAAAGGCAAGACCTTATAAGAAAAACCAAGAAAAATGAAATCCAAGCTAGGGATCTAAGCCAAGATGTCCAGGGTTTGGATAAAGAGTTGTTTGGTGACATGGGGGCCTTAAGAAATCAAGTCAAAGGTAGTAAAACTAACCAAGATGAATTTGAGGGAACAGGTCATGTTCTCAGGCAATTACACCTATTTGAAATCAAACAAAATGAGGATATTAGAAATGCCACAAAGGAAATCCCTGATAAAGGAAAATAGAAAGTGGTTGGTGTAAGTATCAATAAATTTAAGAAGAATGTTGTTATTGCTAACACTATTTCCCAAGGAAGCCTAGATTTGGAAAAGGCTAGAAAGGATAAAGCAGATCTGGCTCTCCATCTTGAGAAGTTAGAATTGGAGCTTGCTGCAGATGAAATGAAAAGGAAGATTGCTTTCTTGCATGCCAATATAAATACATCTACTAGTAGATCAATCCTTGTCTCTTCAAGAACAATCCCATCAAGTCATCCTTGTAGTTCACTTCCCAATCTCCAAGCCTCATCTCCTGGAGAAAGTGCAGATGGACCAAATCTAAATACCAATCCAATTCCCCCTTTGACTTGTTGTTCAATGGGAAATGTGTCTTATCAAAATGTTGTTGCAGTTCCCCAACCCTAGTCTAATTTCCAAAGGAGACCAATTCATTTGGATAGGTATAGGCCTTTATTTTTTGATGGAATCCTTGGTTAGCCTAATGTTCTCCCTAATGAGATTAGAGAGAAAATCCCATTATTCACTAGGAACAATGTGATTACATGTGAAGAGCTTCTGAAATTATGTACTGATAAGATTAATGATTATGATATTGAGCATGAAGTTGTTTTGATGAAGCTCTTTGTTCAGTCATTAGTTGAAGATGCCAGGGATTGGTATAGAGGACTACTAGAGAATAGTATTGCATCATGGGATGAGTTTGTTAGGTGCTTTAAGGAAAAATATGCAGAACATGTTAATTCAAGCTACATGCTCAATGAGTTTAACAATATCAAAAAGCACTACAATGAGAGCATGTCAGAGTTTAATGGAAGATTCCAAAAGGCCATGAACAAATTGTTCCAAGTATTGAGGTTAGATGATGCAGTCTTCCTAACCACATATTTTAATTCTATGGATGGTGATGTCACATCTTTTGAGAGATAATAATCCTAGTACCCTAAGGGATGCCTTTAAGTTGGCCATAAATATTGAAAGCAATCAAAAGGCATCTAGTCAAATGTACAAGAGGGATGAGGGAAGGTTGTGGAAAGAAACAAGGCCACAACCTGCAAGGCCATCCAAGGATGATGATAAAATGGATAAATTGGCTAATGCTGCTAAAGATTTCCCAACAAAGTTTGAGAAGGGTGGGAGAAATTTTTAGGATAATAGACCACCTTATCAGAGACAAGATAGACTTCCAAATTTAAGGGATATGCCTTATAAGACAAATTGGAAGGATGGGAAGCCTGTCATTGATAATAATGAGCCTTAAAAGGGGAGAGACACACCAGATCCTTTAAGGAAAAATATAGCACACAATATGGAGAGCACTCCTTGGTGTGTGGCTTTTAACATGCCTCATTCACCTTTCCAGTGTGTTGTGGCTCAGGATTTGGGGGAAGAAGTTGATAGCTCATATGTAGGAGATTATGAAGAGTCTAAAAAGCCTATTGTTAACATGTTTACCACTTAGAAGATGGAGGAGTTTGTGTCCTCAGATGATGAAGGTATTTGTTCTGATGTTGATTATAAGAGAAGGATCCTCCTTGACTATGAACAACAAATTTTCACCTACTCTGATCAAGAGGAACCTGATTTTGATATGTGTAAAAATAATATGGTTGAATCAGGATAAGATGAGAAACAATGGAGAAAGCCTAGTGAAGAGGACATTAGAACTTTGACTGTGGCTACCATAACACAAGCTAAGTCATGATACAATTTGAGGAATAGAAGGGTAGATGCTGATCAAGGAGTACCGAGGTTAGTATTTGTTAAAGATGACACTCAGAATAAAGATTCCCCAAAGCCAAGTGTCATAAATAATAAGAGAGAAGGGCCTATTGCTAAAAGGAAAAGGAATGAAGAGGTTGTTGTTGATAAGGCCAAGAGAAAGATTGGAAAGACAAAATATTCTCCCAATCTTTTTGTTGATCCCCCTACTTTTGATATGAGACGTGCCCTGTCTCAAATGAAGGTTTCTATCCCTTTACTAGAAATGCTAAAGATCAAAGAGCACAAGACAATAGCTCTGGCTCTCATAAGTGAGCAAGGAGTGGGTCCTATCATGCAAGAGAAGGGGAATGCTATGGAAAGTCCTAATTTAATGGATGACATTTTTGATGTGTGTGTTGGAAATATTGTAACACAAGAGCCTTCTTCTATTGATCCCTTTTATGTGACATTAATTATGAGCAATTTCTTGCTAAAAAATTGTATGATTGATTCTGGTGTTTCAACCACTGTAATATCATATCATGTGATGAAGGAGCTAGGATTGAAAGTAGAAACATCTAATGGTAGGTGTTATTCCATAGATAATAGGGAAGTGCCTATTTTAGGAACCCTAGTTGGGATTGAAGTAAAGATTGTTGCAATCCCAGATACCTCATTATGGCATGCTACTGTCAAGTGTTGGAAAGTTGTCTATACTAAGATATAGTGTTGTCATTATGGAAACAAATTCATATAGCAGTTTGGAGTCAGGGCACTTAGTGTAAAGATCAGAATTTAGTTAAATGTTGAAGACTAGATAGTGTACAGAGTTCCTGTAGCTCAGAGCATTAGTGCACATGTGTATGGATGAATTATGGTATGTACCCTTGAAGTTAAGTTTGTTAGACTATACTTATGCTTAATCTATGAGTGCATAAGTAGATATGAAAAGATGTGAAAGTTATAGTCAGTTGAAGTTGCACAGCTAGTGTGTGCCAGCAAAGAACAGAGCATGGAGCCGATAGTTAGCATTTTGGTTTGCGATTATAATTTAATGTTGTAAAGGCCATGCACCCATTGTTTTTAGGTTATTAACATGTTTATATGTATAATTGTAAGCACGCTTAAGCCAATTCATTTGGAAGCATTGTTTGTAATTAGTTATAGGTTTGACCTAATTGTTTTATTTGTATGAGCATATAAATATAAGATGGACCCATTGTATTAGGCATGGAAGTTGTAATAGAGTAGTGATAAGTAGAGCAGAGATATGTGAAGATAGCATAAGATGTATTAGAGCTTTGCTAGAGGTCAAAGCATCATCACATTAAATGAACTAATCAGACAATTAGTGTCACAATGATGATTCACCAGTAGATATAGTGTGTATCTGAAATCAGAAGGTTGTAGCCTTCACCATTTAAGCAATGATCTCTAGGACAGTGAGTCCACTCTCCTAATAGGGATCATTATAAAAGACTCCTAATAGGGTTTGACCCTTAACAAGGTCTACTATACTTAAAGCATTGTAAAGCTATTCCTAATAGGGTAAAGGATCTTCTAACAAGGATCACAAAACACTAGTGTAGAATATTTATGGGTATCAAGTCCCACTGGAGTTTTTACCTATTTGGGTTTCCCCATAACCATATTGGTGTCATGTGTTGATTTTATGTTTCATGTTTATTTTAGTACTTAAGTATTTAAGTTCAGAATAAAGATTAAAGGGAAAATTTAAAATACAATGAACATTGATTCACCCCCCCCCCCCCCTCTCAGTGTTCCCATTCCTAACAATTGGTATCAAAGATCTGGTCCTCAACAAACAAGTTTAACCAGTTAAGGAGATCATGGACAAAGAAGAAATGAAACATTTGAAGAAAAATATTGAAGCCACTCTTGAAGGCCTAGACAATTTAGAAAGAGAAACTGAAGAACTAAAAAAAAAATTCAGCGATGCTCAATTAGTTATCAAAAAACTAAGAAAGGATTTGAAAGGATGCTCTAATAGTGATCTTCAAGAAAAGGTCAAGAAGTTGAGTGAAGAAAATGTATCCTTATTAAATTAGCTTGAAGAATTTGATGACAAACTGATGAATAATCAAGATGTCTATAATGAACAAGTCAAGGAGAATCTTCAACTCAATGAAGAACTAAGGGAAGCTAACTTAGAAATCTTGGAGCTAAGGAATATCAAAGAAAGCTTGGAATCTGAATTGAAAAAGGAAAAGGATCATATTGAAAAATTACACACCAGTGCTAATTTGGTAGAATCTTAATTGTATTCAAGAAGAGCCAAAGGAGACACTAGATGTATTGGATACAATGAAGCACAAAATCAGATTGACAATATGTGAGCAAGAAAGGATTCACAAAAGAACTCTACTGATGCTGAAAAGACTGAAGATCAAACCAAAGATAATGGTGGACCACCTAAGAATGAGCGCAAGAAAGTAGAACACACTTGTTTTGCATGTAACAAGCATGGACACATTGCAAGGAACTGTACAAAGGTAAGAACTTTTAATGGTTACTATTATTCATGCAATAGATTTGGTCATAAAGCTATGAATTGCAAGACTAGTAAGAAGAACAGGACTCAACATGATCAGAGGAATTTGAATCAGACAAATGTAAGTTCTCAGAATGTTACATGTTAGATATGTAGCTATAATGGTCACTCAGCCAGAACACGTAAAGTGGTGACTCATGTCAATGAACCAAGGAATAATAGACCTCTAGTCATTTGTCACTCCTATAACAAGGTTGGACATATCTCAAAGTTCTATAGATCAAGGATGCAACGTTAGGAAAGCCCTAAAAAGACTGAAGAACCAATTTTGGATCCTGAAGGAGAAGTCAATTTTGTGAAAGCTTCAGAGGATGTGAGCTTGATTTGGTTAGAGAAAAGGAAGGACAAGAATGATGAGAATGTATTGGATGCATCCCTAGTGGACGCACCCTCTACATCTACATGAATGGCCCTCAGGGTCATAGGGGGAGCTGATTTATCTCTAGACCCCTGTGTGGCTGGTATACTCATCCTCAAAGTATGCACCTTTGGACTTAAGCTTTTGGAGTGTATAGGAACCTTTGTGCAAGAACGCACATGCTAATTGTTAGTGGAGCTCAAGTTTGAAATTTTGAAGTGATAGCCTGGTTTATGCAACTTGCATTAATGGTGAATTTCTCACTTTAAGTACACAAAAAGTTGTTTGTTCACTCATTGCATTCGAATTTAGAGTGATTGAAGAGAAGATTGAGCCTTGGAATTTGTTGTGAAGATTTGGAGATTGAACTATCAGTGTTTGCAGTTCATTTGATCAGTTGTAGAAACCCTAGCTTGTTACGCCGATTCGAAAGCTATCAGATTATCTCTAAGTTTAGTTAGAAAGTGATTAATAAGTAATTCATGGCCAATCCCATTGTTTATGATGTCGCTAAGAAGAAAAGATATGTTTTCAAGAGGCACCCATTTAAATCAACCCTAGATGATTTAGAGAAGCTTTCTCTCACACGCCTATGGGCATCATGCATGTGGAAGACATAAGGGCTTACATCTACTATGAGAAAGAACCTGTTGGACTAGATAGGTTAAGGGTGCACATGGATACCATATTGAAGTAGGATAAAACATTCATGGATGAATACACCAAATGGAATGATCACCCTATTGTTGAGTATGCTACGACATATGAATTCTATGAGACAAAATGGATAAAGATCTTATTGAGTAGAATCCATGATGATCTATTTTGGATTGGAGATGTTCCAGTAAAAATCACAAGTGATCTGATACATGAGATGACAAGCCTTTCTAAGATAGGTGCCATCCTTCTAGTGGGCAAGGATGTTAGGAAAATGGTAGAGCAAGTATGTAAGTCAAGGAGCAATAGGCGTGGCATGACTATTGAGTTGATTGAGCAAGAAGACATCAAATTGATGTCAATGATATTGGGTTACAAATTTCATCACACCAGTAGGGTGAATAGTGTGTCTGTGGGCACTATTCTAGCTGCCATCAGACTAGTAAAGGAAGATGGACAATTCAACTTGTGTGAGATCTTGCAGGCACAGTTGATAGATAACATCAAAGCTATCAAATATGACAAGACAAAGATTTTTAGTTTTGGGTCCCTAATCATCTATATGTACCTTCATATAGTTGGAAGAGTTTCATATTTGTATTTGGACAAGTCCATTCCGACAATGCCTCAGATATCCAACAAAGCATCCACAGAAAGCACACTAAGAGACTATGTCACATTGGAATTGAAGACCTTTAGAGCTAAGATGCAGATGAGGTATAGGATTCCAAAAGCATTGTAGAGAAATATAAGGATACAATATGTTTTATGGTGGAGACTGATACTACATGTATGGAAGCTATTTAACCAAGAACTAAGTGGATTCATCCACTTGGCTATGAGGTAGAAGAGCAAGTCCTTGAAGCATATGCGCAGGTACTTCTGACAGCACCCAAAGATCCTAATGAACCTAGGTGGGGAACCTATGAGGAAAAGACAAGAGAAATTTATGCTAAGCTAAACAGTGCTGCAACTAAAAAAAAAGTTGCTAAGCTCACATCTGAGATCTTGAGAATACATGGTGTGTCTCAAGAAAACCTTGATAAAGAAAGGGATGAAAAGATTGCCTTCGAATTGAAAGGTGCAGCAGCAAAGGAAGAACAAGAAGATCCTAAGTTGAAGAAGATGAAAACTAAATCAGATGACAATCAAAAGGGTGAAGAAGATAATACTCCTTCTATTCCCATAGATAATATTGATCTTACCAATCCTCTGGAGTATAAGCCTATAGTCAAGAGGAAGAAAGAAGCTAGCACTAGTCATCCATCCTCGCGAGCTACAAGGAGTAGGAAAAACATTCAAGCACCTCCTAAGGTAGGATTCAAACCAAGCCTTAAAGTTTTGAGCACAAGAATTATTGACGAGGGAAAAATTGATCAAGCAGGGAAGTATTACGACACATACAATGAGATTGACAAATCAGAAATACATAGTATGATTGTCAAACATATGATCAAGTTCAAGAAGATAGTCCTTGAGTTGAAAACCTCTATTCTAGATAAAGTATGGGATATTTTAGAATACCAAAAGAGACAAGCAAATGAAGAGGATCTAAGGATCAGAGAAAAAGTATTAGAATATACTCTTCTAGTATGTTCTAAAGAAGAAGAGGCACTTCTATTAAATTTGGTGAAGCCGCACTTAAGGACAAAGATGAGAACTCTTCACATTATGAACAAAGACTATGAGCTGATAATGAAGGAAACAAAGAAGGCCTTTGAAAAGGTGTTATTAGAACAACACATAAAACCACCTATTGTGCCCAGCACTCATGCACCTAGTAAGTAAGACAAAGAAGCAGAGACCTTCAATGTACCAGTGATAGGTCCTTAGGACTCAACATCCATAGCAGAAACTCAAACAGAGGTAGACAAGTCTACGCCCATCTTAGAATCACATGAAGGTAGCACTATTATCATAGATAATGTAGAGATAGCCATGGTGGCTATTGATAAGGATTTGGACAAGTTTGAGGAAGCATTTGTTAGTACTAAAGAAGCTAAAATCTTATGCATTAATACACCTCCCACTTGGCAAGAAGAAGTACTCATAGAAGATACTTCTATTGATCTTGCAAAGGTAAAACAAGAAGTGATGGATACCACTCCCATCACTCCCTCCTCATCATTGTTGTCAATTTTGACACCTAACACAAGCAGTTTGGACTCCTAGAAAGAAGAAGACTTGATTAAGTTTAGCGTCTTGGCTATGGAGAAGGCAAAAGAAAAACAAGTTACAAGGAATCCTCTCCTAGTAGAATCAGGGAATATTTTGAATAGTTTTCTGCTAGAGGATAAGAAAGTGCTAAAAGTACATTTGGTTGATGATGTGAGTTCAGTCCTCTCATAGTTCAAAATCAATTTTTCTAGCCTAGAAGAATTTGTGTCCATAGTAGCAAAAGAGAAGTACTTAAAGAAGAGACTCAATGAACTAATAAGAAACTTTGCACTAGACTTGAGCTCACTCAAATCTGGTCAAGCATCCTTGAAAGAATTTTTTGATGAAGGAAGAAGGATCATTGCAACATGCATGGATCAAGACAAGCTCACCGATGCTCACTTCAAGAAGATAAAAGAGGTAGAAGCAATGATTGAGTAGATAAAGAATTCAGTGTCAGACACATCCACTGATGTGAACATGTGCAAAAATGTCTACCAAGGATAGATAGACAAGATTGAGAAGGAAGAAATAGAGATAACAAGGATAAGGTCCAGACAGACTCAGTTGAGGAATGGTCTTGCACCCTCTTTAGACATCCTCAATCAGAATATAAAGGAAATTGATGCCACCATGGTAACTTATGATCATGGTCCCATCAATGACTTGGAGAAGATGGAGAAGCTTCAATATGCATTATGTGCCCATCTCTAGATAGTTAACTCTCTAATAACCTTTTGGAAGAAGGAGATCCAGAACCTCAAGATTGCATATCTGGATGTTTTCCCTCAGTGAGTATGTGTAGATACAATTTTTTGATGCACCTTTGTCATTAATGTCAAAGGGGGAGTAGTGTATAGAATATGGACTATAATATAGGGAGATATAAGATTATAAAAAATGTATAGAAGACAAAAAGTTTTTGTGTTAAGGGACAGTTAGCAACTTGGCCATATTCCTTTGTTGCCATCAATGAAAAAGGGGGAGATTGTTGGAAAGTTGTCTATACTGAGATATATTGTTGTCATTATGGCAACAAAGTCATATAGTAGTTTGGAGTTAGCGCACTTAGTGTAAAGATCAAAATTTAGTTAAGTGTTGAAGATTGGACAATGTACAAAGTTCCTGTAGCTCAGAGCATCAAGGCATGTGTGTACAGATGAATTATGGTATGTGCCCTAAAATTTAAGTTTTTTAGACTATAATTATGCTTAGTCTATGAGTGCATAAGTAGATATGAAAAGATGTGAAAGTTACAGTTAGTTGAAGTTGCACATCCAGTGTGTGCCAGCAGAGAACAGAGCATGGAGTCGACAGTTAGCATTTTGGTTTGTGATTATAATTTAATGTTTTAAAGGCCATGCACCCATTGTATTTAGGTTTCCAACATGTTTATATGTATAATTGTGAGCATGCTTAAGCCAATTCATTTGGGAGTGTTGTTTGTAATTAGTTATAGGGCCAACCTAATTGTTTTGTTTGTATGAGCATATAAATATAAGATGCGCCCATTGTATTTGGCATGGAAGTTGTAATAGAGTAGTGATAAGTAGAGAAGAGGTATGTGAAGATAGCATAAGAAGTATGAGAGCTTTGCTAGATGTCAAAGCATCAGTGCACCAAAGGAACTGATCAGACAAGTAGTGTCGTAGTGACAGTTCACCAGTAGATATAGTGTGTATCTAAAATCAAAAGGTTGTAGCCTTCACCATTTGAGCAGTGAGCTCTAGGACAGTGAGTCCACTCCCCTAATAGGGATCATTGTAAAAGGCTCCTAATAGGGTCTGACCCTTAACAAGGTCTATTGTACTTAAAGAAATGTAAAGCTACTCCTAATAGGGTAAAGGATCTTCTAACAAGGATCACAAAACACTAGTGCATAATATTAGTAGGTATCAAGTCTCACCGGGGTTTTTACCTATTTGGGTTTCCCCATAACCATATTGGTATCATGTGTTGATTTCATGTTTCATGTTTATGTGAATGTTTATTTTAGTACTTAAGCCTTTAAGTTCAAAATAAAGATTAAAGGGAAAATTTAAAATACAGTGAACATTGGTTCACCCCCCCCCCCCCCTCTCAGTGTTCCCATTCCTAACATCAAGAAAGTGGGCTGCAACAGTCGGAGGAAAATTGCAATTAGATCTGTCACATGCCACTATTCCAGTCAATGGGACAAAAGTAAAGTTGTATAGGGAGCCTTGTTCTTCAGTCATGGTTGAAAAGGTTGCACCAAAGGATTTGAACTATTTTGTGGACATTGATGTGGACAACTTCATGGTTGAAGAGATAGTGCCTCAAATGAAAAGCATAGATCCAATAGTGGATGAATTAATATTGCAGCAAAGTGGGCTTTGGCAGATTTTTTTTGATGCTGGATGTTCTAAAGAAGGTTCAGGGGCTAGTGTTGTGTTCATCTCCCCATCAGGTATTACATTTAAATACTCTTTTCTATTAACCTTTGAATGCACTAATAATACTGTTGAGTATGAAGCCCTAATATTGGGATTAGATGTTGCTATAAAACATGGTATTAAATGCTTAAAGGTCCATGGTGACTCCGAATTAATTGTAGCCCAAGTGAGATCTAAATATGCTGCTAAGGATGAAACATTAAAATTATACAAGCATGTTGTCTGGGATAGACTAGATTTTTTTAAGGCTTTCAATCTCCTTTGGGTAGAAAGGTCAAATAATATCATGGTGGATTTTCTTGCTAATGTTTCCCTCAAAAACAATGATAATACCCTCACCGGTGTGTCCATGTTAGAAATCAAAAGTAGGCCTATAGTGCCTGACAATGTATATAATTGGAAAGTTTTTGAGGATGACTTTTATATCCTTAGATTTCTTCAGGGTCTAGATCAGTATGATGGGAAACAAATAGATTTCAATGAAGCACATCAGCATGTAGAGGGAAAAGAATGCATCATGGGGAATGAGATAGTATAATTACCTTCAAATCACATACCTAAAGGGTTAGTGAAATTGGAAGGAATGTTTAAGATAAATGATGGGTATCTGTCTCAAAATTCTAATACCAAAATGGAGGACCTAGAGGAAATATACTTAGGATCTGAGACCTCCCCTCAAATGGTATACATTGGGAAAAAGTTGAGTAGAGAAGTTGGAGGAAATTTGATAAGACTATTGAAGAGATAAAAGCATGAGTTTTCTTGGTCCTATGACAACCTCAAAGCTTATAGAGAAAATCTTTTTCAACATGAGATCCCCCTAAAAGAAGAAACCAAGCCATCTAGATAGAAACAAAGACCTATCAACCCTTTACTAGCTACAAAGATGCAGGCTAAACTGACAAAATTGAGAGATGTCGGTATCATTAAGCCTATTAGACATTCTTCCTGGGTCTCTAACCTTGTGCTAGTAAGAAAAAAGAATGGTGATATTAGACTCTGTGTTGACTTTAGAAATTTAAATGTTGCCTCACTTAAAGACAATTATGGATTTCCTAACATGGAAGCTATGTCGCATAGAGTAACTGGCTATGAATTGTTATCTATGATGGATGGGTTTTCAGGGTACCATCAAATTCTAGTCAAAGAATCTGAACAATTCAAGAAAACATTCACTACCCCTTAGGGAACTTATGTATATTTCTAGATGCCTTTTGGCCTGAAAAATGCTAGGGCAATATTTTAAAGGACAATGGATGTTGTTTTTAAAGAGTTAATCAATGTCCTAATGGTTGTGTATCAAGATGACCTGACTACCTACTCTAAGAAAGCTGAGGATCACTATAAGCATTTGGAGAGGGTCATTGTCAAGGCTTTGGAGTTTGGTATCTCACTGAATCCCAAGAAGTGTCAATTTGTTGTTATTGAAGGAAAATGGTTTGGTCACATAGTATAAAAGGAGGGAGTGAGAATTGATCCAGAAAGAGCAGAGGCAATCAAAAAGGTCCTTCCTCTAAGAATATCAAAGGTGTAAAGTCTTTTCTAGGATAGATTAATTTTGTTAGGAGGTTTATTGCAAATTTTGTAGAACTAGTTAAACCCATAGTTAAGCATTTGAAGAAAGATGTGAAGTTTGATTGGAACTGTGAGACTCAGAAAGCTTTTGAAAAGATAAAGCAAGAAATCCAAGAAGCCCCTATTATGATATCCCCTGACTATTCCAAGCCTTTCTCTTTATTTTCCTTTGCATATTTTCACACAATTGCTACTATTCTGTTACAAAAGGATGAAGAGGGGTTTGAACATCCTATTGCTTTCTTTAGGAAATCACTGCAATCTGCTGAGCTTAACTATGAAATGATGGAGAAGCATGCATATACACTAGTCAAGGAAGTCAAATCTTTTAGACCTTATCTATTGTGTGCTAAGGTAAATGCATATGTACCCCATGCTGCAGGGAAAGACATTTTGAGTCAAAGTGAGGTTACTAGAAAAAGGTGTAAATGGATCAATAGGATTCAAGAGTTTGATATTGAGCTCCATATAACCAAGCTTGTGAGAGGTCTGGGACTTGCAAAGCTTATGACAGAGGAGAATATGGAGCTTGTGCAAGTAAACAATGTAGCCATTGGTGGAGAAAATGTGACAAGTATACAGATGCAACCATGGTACACAAATATTGTTTATTTTCTCAAAAATGATACTTGTCCACAGGATTTGAATGACAATAAAAGGAGCTTGAGGTTGTAGGTTCAAAGGTATGTATTGATACAAGGTGATCTATTTTGGAAAGATAATGATGGGATGTTTCTTTTTTGTTTAGACAAGTATCAATCTAAAAAGGTTTTAAAAGAGATGCACTATAGGTTATGTGGAGGGCATCATTCAGCTAGGTCTATAGCTCATAAAATTCTGAGAGCTAGATATTATTGGCCAATATTGTTTAAAGATACTCACTCATATGTTAGGAAATGTGAGTCATTTCAGAGATTTTCAAAGAAATTAAAATTTTTAGGTGCTTTGCTATTAAACCCTATAGTTGCAAAGGCCCCTTTTGCTATGTGGGGTATGGATTTTATTGGGGATTTCTCAGTGAAATCAAGTGGAGGGCATAGTCACATTTTGGTGGCTACTGATTATTTTACTAAGTGGATAGAAGCCATTCCAACTAAAAAGGCAACCAATACAGTAGTTATTGAATTCTTAATGAACAACATAGTTACTAAGTTTGGTGTACCCATGAAACTAGTAATGGACAATGCTATGAGTTTTAGGTCCCAGGAATTCATTGACTTTTGTTTTGAAATGGGAATAGTTATGTCATATTCATCCCCATACCATCCATAGGCCAATGGGCAGGCATAATCTAGTAATAAGAGTATTCTGAAAATTCTTAAGAAGACCTTTGAAAAGAACAAAAGGATGTGGCATGTGAAATTAAAGTTGGCACTTTGGGCTGACAGAATTGTTGAAAAGAAAGCAATAGGAAAATCCCCTTTTGAAATGGTATATGGTATAAAGTCTAGGCTTCCTATGAATAATTTATTGCCTATCTACCAGTTCATAAGGGAAGAAGAAATGGAATTCAATGATCCATTATAGGATAGGATGATTCAATTAGTAGAATTGGATGAAATCAGAAGAGAGGGTCAAAAAGAAAATGTAAAATTATAGTAGAAAATGAAATATCTTTTTGACAAAAGAGCTACAACTAGAAAGTTCCAGCCCAATGATATGGTTTTGCAGTGGAATGCCAGGACCAAGGACAAAGGAAATCATAAGAAGTTTGAGTCCTTATGGTTAGGACCTTTCATTATTCATCAAATTCACGGAAAGGATTCATACTTCTTGAAAAATTTGAATGGTGAGGAACAGGAATTGCCAGTGCATGGACAATTCCTAAAATATTTCTTCAATTGATTTTCAATCTTTTCCATGCACAATAGTTCTATATATATGTATAGGTGTGTTTGTTTTCCTATTTTATGGTCTACCACCCAGAGATTCATGGTTTCTTTCTATGAACTTGCATTCAAGCATCCTAAGATAGAGCCACTGTTGGGTATATTTTAGGTTTTCTAAGGTTTCTGCTCCAAGTCTTGCCTAAATGTCCTTGCTTGTGTCTTCATCTAGTTTAGGGTTTTATAACTCCTCAAAATTTTTCATATTTGTGTTAAAACCCTTGCCTAAAATGGTTAATTCAATGGTTTTATTTTAGTGTGCCCTAGTTTCTTCTATTAACACATTACTTTTCGGGTCACTTAAGTCTTCAAATTTGCATGTGGTCATTTTTCCTTGTCTTTGCTGATTCGCACAATGTTCTTCCTTATCTTCAAGTCTTTTGGTGAATTAGCGATAGTGGTGAATCCTTTGTTATCTTTTCTTTGTTCACTGAATCTCCCAGTTTATTTCACGATTAGTCTTAACATCCAGCGATTCAGTGACTGTGTGGTCTCTTATTCACTTGATTCTTGGTGGTTTCATTGAAGCATTTAGAGACTTGGCATGGTGGTTATCTCCTATTATCCAAATTAGATAGCTAAGTTTAAGATCTTCAAGAAATTCAGTGAGTACTGTGGATCATCTTTTCAATTAACAGTCAAGTTTTAACCTCACAAAGAACGGGCCCTACACTAAGTCATTTGGTGATTTAGCGACTGAGTCTTATTTTCATATCCACTAAGTTTGGTGGCTTTGGTGATGTATTTTAGCGAAGGATAAAGTTCTCTCTAGTCACTTGATCTCATGAAGATGGAAAAGCTCTAAATTATTTAGTGATTGAGCGAGCAAAGCATTCGTGGGATCTCAGAATCAGTTAGTGAAGTCCCAAATCTTTCAGTGACCTAGTGAACAAAGTAAATTTGAATTGTGTCTTCTTCAGTCATGCATTCTCGAAATGAAAAGGTTAAGGTTTCAAATAATGGGAGATTAAGAGAATGCAGTGGTCGCTAAGTCTTGTAATTAAAAAGTAATGGTCTAATGAATTGGGCAATTCAGCAACAACTATTGATTGTTTCTAAGATCTACGGTCATCGTGTAATCTCAAGATATAACCTAAGGTACGGGAAATATTCAAAGAATGGGCAATGCGGGTTATTCACTCAATCTAAGAGTTTGACCATGGTTAAGCATTTATTTTTGAGAATGTGAGATAGACTTGTTCACTGAATCATGAGAAGGAATGTGAGTTAAGTGTTTCTTTCTGAGATTAAGAGATTTAGCTGTTCACTGCTTCTCCAGATATGACTATGGTCAAAGTGTTATGTTTCATGGGTTTGTAAAAAGCTTTGTTCTCTTGATTTTTGGATAATTTCTAGGTTAAGGAAAAGGTTGTGAGAATTGG
Source organism: Chamaecyparis obtusa (assembly GCA_027943335.1). NCBI lineage: Eukaryota > Viridiplantae > Streptophyta > Pinopsida > Cupressales > Cupressaceae > Chamaecyparis > Chamaecyparis obtusa. The sequence goes on from BSBK01000073.1 coordinate 170,084, forward strand.
CAAAGTCTTTGGTTGCTTGTTCTCTATGTTTAACCATGGTTGATCTGAGTGTTTTGAGAACATGAGATGGCCTTCAGTCACCAAAACTCTGATTATGGCAGTATTATGATGGATTTTAAAGGGATGTCTGAGGACCATTGATCATCTTTGGGATCAATGGTGGTCACTGACTCTCTAAGTAAATTCATGAGTTTAGTGATCACTCCGAGATCTCGCGAATAGCCTTGTCACTAGATCTCTGAACTTAACCCAGGATTAACATTTTTTCAGAGATCATGAGATCCTTTGTTCGCTGGATCTCCGAATTGGGTCTAGTTAAGTTTTCATGCTGATAAATGTAATGTACCATTACAATGTGGAAAAAGTACTTTGCCAAGCTAGAAAAAGGTAAAATGTCATCCAATCAGGTTTTAATAAGGGTTTTCATTAGTAATTAAGAGTTTTAATGCCAAAAGCCATGATCATTTCTCTCGCGCTTTGTTTTTTATTTTTTAAATCATCCTGTCAACATCCATGCCATCGCTAGCTGTGATTTGAAGGTTTGTAATATGCAGAATTGAATGAAGAAGTGACTTAGCCAAGATTTGTGATGATTTAGAAATTGTACGTATTCAATTCCCAAAGTATATAGACATGACTTCATTGCTTTCTGTGCTCAAAATTGTTCTGAAAAAAATTGAGATTGTTGGCACTGAAGTGGTGAGTGAGGAGTAAGATAGATTGCAGTGCTCTAAAATTTCTACTCTATTAGGATGACTCATCCAAAGGCAAGTGCAACATCATGTAGTGGAGTAGTGAAGGAGCAGAGTTGTGAGGATAAAGGAAAGCCAAATTATTTAGACAAGTTTGTCAGGTTGCTTCTTGGCTCTAATCAAAATAAGAAGGTCATTGATACAGTGTTTGAGGATCTCATGGAAAAATGTGGAGACCCTATCTCTCCTTCAGGTTTAGGTTATACCATCTTCTCATAATTTTACAATAATAGGTATAAACCAATTCCTACTTGTAATGCTTGGGCTTTAGGGATGGCGAAGTTAATCGTGCCTAATGTGTTCTTAGATGTTGATTTGATTATTGAGCTGGCTAGGCTATATGACCCTATCTCTAGAACCATTAGGTGTGAGGACCAATCTATTTTTCTTAACTTGAATAGGGCATCATTCATGAGGGCATTTGATTTATTTTCTTCTTCTTCCACTGAAATTGATTTAAAGAAGGAAAGGCTGAAATATGTGAGTAATATTGGGTTAGTGAAAAGCCAGATAGTTAAGCATATGCCCAAGAAGGGTAAATACATAGCCCCCCTCCCAGCAAGTATGAATGCCCCTTATCAATTTTCATCCCTCAATCATTACATGAAATTCTTGTGTCATGGGTTGTGTAGGGTTATAGGGATAGATGGGGATGAAGAAAAGATGCCTGCTGAACTTTTGATGATAATCCTAGATATTCTGAATTCCCACACCAATACTAACTATGATTACATCTAGTGTGTAATTGATAGGATGCATGAGGTGTTGATGTATGTTAAGGAGAGTAAGAGACCTATTAGATTCATGCATTAATCCTTCTTTATGAATTTAATTTTTTACTACCATGTTAATCATCTTGATGCAAGAATGTTAAAATTGAGGACTATTTTTTAGGGTAATCCTAACCTAGTGCAGTATTGGTTAAGGGCATGGAATTACACGTCCAATGAGTGTAACTTTTCTATCTTCTAGAATTATTTTGTCCATCCAATCCTTGAGATGTTGGGAACAAATGTTGTAAGACTACCAACTAAGGTCCTGAAGGTGTTAAGGCCAATTCAATATGAAGATAAATGGCCAGGAAACCATAATTGGGGAGATTTCTACTTAGGGGCCAACTTTACAGTTCTTAGAGTTTATGGTTTGCCCTAGCCCTCACATCTACTACCAAAATTTTTACTTCCTAGAGTTTCTATGATGGAATTCATCTAGCAATTGATATGGATAGATGGAGAGAACTTGGCATCTCATAGGAAATGTACCTTCACATCAAGGCAATTTAGAATTGGTAGTTTCTTGATTGGAAAGAGAAGACTGGACCAGGTCGGTAGTTGGCTCAATCACTTCAAGATGACTATAGGTACCTGCTGGTATGTTGATTATGAGGTTTTTATGAAGAATTCTAGGATGACACTGATCCCTAACATTGGGACAATCAGAGAGCATAAGTTCCTAGATGACGAGGATGTGATAAGAAACATGTTGGACCAAGATGAAGCCCAGAGAAGGTGGAGCAAGTATTTTGATTTTCTTGACATAGAGGTTAGATTGAAGAAGGTTAAGATTCCTTTTGGTGGTTATTTCCCTAAGCTCCCATATCTGTAGAGAATGGAGAAGATGATAGAAATGCATGGCACCATGTCTAACTAGTTGGAGGGGTTGCTTGAGGACAAGTTGGATGTACCAAGAGATTATTCCACTTCTGAGAATGAAGAGTTCACTGATGACTCACAAGAGGGTGAAAGTCCACCTCAGGGTGGGGCCTCACCAATTATTGATTTGAAACAAGACCCATAGGAAGGAGGTGATACTTCAGAGCCACCATTGAAAAAATAGAGGCTTGAAGTAGGTGAGCCTTCTAAGATGAAAAAATAGAAAAAGGTATTAGATAGAGCTTATGCTCTTGTGCTTGCTAACAGAGCTTACCACCATCAATTAAGAAAAGCCATCAGGGATGGAAAAAGGTTGTATCAAAAGAAGGGGATTTACCCTTGTTGTTGGGTAAAGATGAAAGAGAACTCTATCAAGACGAGTTTCTTAGTGATGACCAGTTCATTGGAAGCAAAGAATTTAGGGATTTCCTCATTTAGTGGAAACAAAATTAAGTAGCAAATACCTTGCCTAAGGGAATGCAACCAAGTGAAGAGAATATGAGGGCTCTAACATCATATGACCCTAGTCTTGAAAGGATAACTGTGGAGGAGGCAAGGGAGATGGTTAGATTAAGTGGTATGCTTCTAACTCCAGGAAGGTATTTGACCTCTTCTTTCATCATTGATCAAATCAGAAAGTAGCTAGAGGGCAGTTTGTCATATGAACTGTAGATAGATGAAATGATAAGAGGGAGTGGTTATGACCCTAAGTCACAAGCTATTGCATTATGGTCTTTGGCTCCTAGGACTTAGAAGCCATCTCTGGTGAGCATTAAGGATAAGATGCAAGGAAATAAAATTATTTGGATTTTCCAAAACACCACTGATGTTGAGGTGTCAAAGGCAGTAACACACTTGGCACACCTTAATGAGGAAAAAACCATCCAGTTGTTTGAGAGGTATGACAAATTATTTGAAAATTCAATGAAAGTTGCTAAAGATAGAGATTTAAAGCTCATGATAATCAAGAAAATGGAGGGTGAATTAGAAGAGTTAAGGGCCAAGCTTGAAGAAGCATCTAAGGTAGTACCTCCCCCTCTTTTGCAAATTGAGGCCCCCTCTTAGCCATAGGTAGAGGTTCCTGAAGGGCTAGTTGAATATTTAGAAAAGGTGAGGCTAGATGCAACCTTAAAGGCCATGGATGATGTTGTGAAACATAGACATAATAGAGTAAAGGATAGGATGGACTCAATCCATCAATCAGTTCTCTTATTGCATGAGGCAAATGAGAAGGTAAATGAGTCACTAGCTACCTTGGAGCCACTCTATGGTATTTGGTCAGGAAGAAGCTTGTTATTTGAAAAACTTGATGCCCTGCAGGAACATAAGCCTAACATCCCTGAGGTGGTGACTGAGGTATATGAAAAGATTGGATTGGTTAGTGTTGTTTCAAAGTTTTTTAAGGGAAATTCTAACCAGATAAAATCCAAATTTCCTATGTTTGATAAGGATTACAGTAAATATCTACCCTTATTATATAGAGATGATGGAAGTATAATCAGTGTAGATGAATGGAAACTAAGCATAAGTAGGATAATAATTAAGAAGGAAGCTTTTCTCTGAGGTGACAATTCTTTGGACACACAGGGCTGTAACAATATAATTGACAACTTGATTAAAGTTGAGAATGATTTCATAAGGTTTGTTATAGATGTGAAGGGCATAACTGATTCCAAGTGGGAGGTGCAATTTAAAACACTACGGGAACTGCAGAGTTTTAATTGGCCATCTGATAATGATGTGGCAGCATGGGAAAAGAGCATCAAGAAATAGAAAAAGAAGCCAACTATCCTAGAGTTGGAGGCAGAAGAAGAAGAGTGAAGTACACGTGGCACCTGATCCATAATTCTAGGGAGAGCATGTAGAGAACAAAGGATGATGTAGGTTAGCCTCTAATGGCAGTCATCATTCATGCAACAAATCAAGTAACTGCTCTAAAATATCTCTAGACAAAGGTGCCAGCTATGAAGATGCTAGTCGTTGCGAACTACTTTCTATTTTTCAAATCTTTGTCATTATTGTTTGTACCTTTTGTCTATAGTGAAAGTCATTTTCATAGCCATCTGAAGCTTTTTGCATCCTCTTGAGGATTCCAATATGGCTAGTGGTATAAGTAGCAAGTTTTTCTTCTTTTGCGGTGGTGGCTAAAGTTTTTTGTAAAGAAAGTTCTAAATATAGGATCTGACTTCTTTCAAGTCTTTGTTAAAGTTGAACTGATACAGTTAAGAATTAATACAAATATACTAGAATTTCATTGCTATCTCTAATTGTCTTTATGTATGGATTCTTTCTTTTTCTTGAGCATTAATTTGTAAGGCTCTTTAATGCATTATTCACAAGGTGAATATAGGGGTTGAACTCAAGTTTCTCTCAAGGAGGGAATAAATCTTTAGGGAGGTCTCTAGGAATTAAAGATCTATACATGAATTTGATGGCAGGGTTAGGAATTGGGAGAATGGATTGTTAGGCATTTCATTTAAGTTTTAGTACTTTGTGTTGATAGGATTTTGTTGATGTTATGTTAAGACTCTGGTCCAATGAATAAGGCACTGGTTTAAGCTTAATTTGCATTTTGTTCACCACCAAATTATCAAAACCTATTCAATTTACTTTTATTTGTATGTTTTTGAATTGTATTGTCTATGTCAAGGACATAGATCAACTTTGTAACGCTTTGTAAAAGCAATTGAGAAAGGTAAACCTGCCTGAGTTTTACACTCAAAGTGATGAAGGCTTAAAGCCTTAATACCTTAGCATTTGGATTTTGCTGGATGCAGTTGTTGGGAATACATGAGTCTTAATTTCAATAAATTTTTTGAATCTTTGAAGCATCTACAGGTTTAAATACTAACAGAATGAATGTAGATTAATCTATATTTTTGTATTTTGTATGCAATTAGGATGAAAAATTGTATGAATCTAATCTAGAATTAATTGAAAATGATATGCAGATTTAATTTAAGAATGATATGAAAATCTATGCAAAACTGTGAAAAATTATGAATTGATCTCACAAAGTCGTATGTCGCAAAAGTTTGATTCTTCGTATGTAATTTCGCTAGAGTAATTGTGCAAATTCGAGAGATTTGAGATTGATTGAAAGCTTGAGAGATGTTTTTATAGAAATCAAGGGTTTGAGGATGCATAAGAAAAACCATAAATCACTCTTGATAAACTCAGGTTGATTTTTGAGTTAACAAGAAATTAAGAATAAATAAACTCATAAAATCATGCAAAAGTAGTTTTTATCTCAAAATAAAGTTTAGTTCTCTTTTTCAACAAATCATCAGATGTTGAGTTTAGAAAGTTAACAAATTGAAATTGAAAATTGATTCAAAGTTAACTGCTTTTCTGATTGTGCATGATTTAATATGAATTGATTTAATAAATAAAGTGATTTATTCTCAACTTAACTATTTTTTGAATTAAAACAATTGATTTATGGGTTAATCAATTATTAAATCAAACTTTATTCCAATTAAATCATTAAATTTGACAACTTTGATTTTAAATCAATTAAATAAATATTCAATTAATTGTTTGTAGGAATTTTGATTTATTGTCAAAATAAAAATAATATTAATTAGGAATAAATACAATTAAATCTAATTAAATAATTAAGTGGCAGAATTAAATTAATTAATTAAATATTCATCATATTCAATTAATCAACTTTAGGATAAATAATGACATTTATCACCAAATAATATTCAATTAAAGATAATTATGATAAATTAGGAATATTCATGGAATATTCCCCGATGTAGAATTAAGATAATCAATTAGGTTTTTGATAAATTGATGTGCATATGTGCCTTAGGTTAGGACTTTGATGTCGATTCCATTCGATTTGAGGATGTAAGAGGTTAATGAACCTATAGCCCATTTTTGGGGTATTACATTTTGTCCCTCTTTGAATCACTGTGCAAAGCGTAGTGGTTCAAAGATTAGTCTGTGTTTGATAAAGATGTTGAAATTAATTTGAAAGATGAACCAATTCTGAGACAGAAATTGTTTGAAAGATATTTGAAGATGTTAGGTCCTGATTGACCAAGTTTGATGTTAACTATTGAAACAATGAACCGGTGATTATGAAAAAGCATCAAAATGCCTGATTCTGAACCTTATGATTACGAAGAAGTGAGTGACCTGATTCCAGACCTAATTGTCCAAAGGAATCAAAATGATATCACATCCAAACCCTTCGGTTACAAAGAACCAAGGAAATAACACTAATGAACTGATGGTTATTAAAAGCTGATACAGTTTACAAGATTGATTAGGATACCAGATTGATATGGATCTCAATGAATCTGATATGCCCCAAGCGATGTGCCCCAAGTGACGAGGTCTTTTGATGAATCAACAACTAGACATGGTTGTTGTCTTGATTACTAAGGAAAGATTTGATTTACAGACTTAGTTAATGATGTGTAATACCATGCCCCCTTCAGGATGAAAATCAAAATCTGACAAGAAAAGTCAACATTAAATGGTTTAGAAGCATGTTAATTGATTTGAGAAGTGGTTATACACATTCGAGAATGCATTTTGCATCATTTAGAGGTCCTGGAGACCAAGTTTGACTCAGCTTGACCATGAGTTGACCATGGGTGACCAAGTTGAAATTTTGATAGTTTGATGTAAGATTATCAGTTAAGTTGATTTCTGGATTTCTTTGATGTTTAGAAGATCAAATATGCAAGTAGTTGACAATATAAACGATCTCAGATTTTGATTTTGATCTCGAAAATGGATTCTACTTGTTTTTTCATTGGAGGGACCTTCATACAATGCTCAGTCCTTGTGTCATGTTTAGCATAGTTTTGGAGAATCATTAAGCATTTAAGTTGATTTGGCAATTGTGAGATAAATGCTATCATGCAAAGTGTAAAGTGAAATGCAAAACTAAGACATAAGACCTAGTCACTGATCATGTGTTGGTCATTTTCATCATTGAATTTTTATTAGGTAACTGAAGAAATCAATACAACATCCACTAGGTAGGAAACTATAGACATATGAATATTGATTTGTATGTGCAAAAGTCAATACAATGCCCACTGGTTAGACAACCATGGACATATGAATGTTGATTTTGTTTTCGGAATGTCAGATTAGATATAAGTGCCAAGGCACAAATGCCATGATGACCTGAATATCATGTCCATTTTGATATAGCAATTTGTATAAGCATCAAAACATGAATGTTGCGATGACCTGAATATGCCTTGCAGAATAAACACACCAAATAGTTTGCAGAATTCATTCTTGTTTCCAATGTGAATTACCCACAGTGACCCTTTATCATTCACATCCTTGGATAATAGTCATTCATAGTAGGATTGAGAAATCATTCAAAAAGATGTAAGCTAGATCAAACTTCCTTGAATTTTCTAGGTATCAATGGTCAAGGTACTCATGGCCATCTAACACGTGATGGAGGCTCTTACAGATGGACACCATTTCAATCCAAAATTTCCAAAGTTATTAGATTTTTGCTCAAAGCAGAAAACAAACAAAAGATTATGCCCCCAGTCATCACTCTCTAAATCATGTAAAGGACATCATCAAAGAGCTCGAAAGGACACAATATGAAAAAATATCAATGTGAATCAGTAAGCATACAAGGAGATAAAAGCATGTGAAGCATAGGTTGTTTTTGTTTGTGTTGATGTTTGTTTGTGTTTGATTGCAAAATCCTTTCTGGTAAGGAGACTGACTGAATGACTCACATATAGCTTCAAAGGACTCTGATAGTATATGACTCATTTGAAGTATACTAAGGACTGTAGGATATGACATTGATTTCCCCCCAAGTTTGAAATATTGATATGATATAGACATTTGAGCTAATTAGTGTACAGACCAAATTTTTTGAGAACGGGGATGCAAAAACAAACTAGGAGATATATACAAACTAAAGCAAGACTAAAAGTTGGGAGAGACCAAGATTGCATTGATAGATGGAGTGTTTTGAAACAAGTGGCACCCATTTGCTGGGTTTTCACCATCTTGGCAAAGATTCTATTTTTGCTACCAAGGTGCCTATTTCCAGGTTTTCATTAATGCACTTTTTCTTTTTCTCATTTTTTTGTATTTTTATCTTTTCAATTTTTTTGTACTTTTGATATTTTTTTATTTTTTTTGTGAATCACCAAGGTACCTATTGCTAGGTTTTCAGCAAGATGTTCATTTTTTATTTTTTTTTATGATTTTTTCAAGACATTTTACCATAGACTGAATGCCTTAGGTGTAGAATTTCTTTAGATGGAGAATGTTGATTGGTTCTTAGAGTTGTTCTCCTTCAGTTGTTGAGAGTAGATAAGCACTAGAGCCAAAAGTAGCAGTGACAACAAAGGGACCCAGGTAGTTGGATTCAAATTTCCCCTTGCATTCTCTATGATATTGATTTTTAGGATTCTCTCAAGACTAGATCACCAACCTGAAATTTTCTATGTCTGACTTTCTTGTTGTAGCCTCTAGATATTCTTTTCTGATATACTCTGAGATGATCATATGCTACTTGTCTGCGCTCATCTAGTAGTTCAAGTTCTTGTAACCTAGACACTTTGTAATCATCATCAGTTACTAGACCATGCATTATAATTATTAGTGATGAGATTTCAACCTCAATAGGTAGTACCGCTTCATACCCATAAAATAAAGTGAATGGAGTAGCCCCATTAGGCATTCTAATACTTGTTTTGTAGTAGTGATCAGGAGATCTGACCAGTAGTTTCCAACTGTCAAGAGATCCATAGTCAAGGAAAGATCACTTAAGTGAGACTCACAAATATCCTAGTGGATGTGTCTTAAGTCTTTGTCAGATTTCCCACGCTCTAAACATTCAGGAAGAGTACATTCTAGATTTCTCTTAGTCATGTCACTGGAAATGAGGAGATATTGATATGCACTTTGGGATAGGCAAGATGGAGTGAAGAGTAGAAAGTATGAGAGGCAAGGAGGGTGAAATGGAGGAAGGTATGAGAATTTGGAAGCTTGAATAGAAACTTTTGACATCCAAGTCTTTTAGCTTGAGAATCCACATAGCTTTTGACTTTTTTTCTTTTTTTCTTCTTGAAAAATGTGATTGCAATTTTGATAAGATGGATTTTTAGAATCATCTTCAGAACAAAGCTTGATTCCCAGGGATTTGAGTTAGATTGCTCAGATACCTAGTAGATAGCTTAAAAGAATCATCTATAGAATGAAGCTTGATCCTCATGAATTTGAGTTAGATTTCTCAGATACCTAGCAGTAAGATTTCAAGAATCATCTCCAGAACGAAGCTTGATCCTCAGGGATCTGAGTTAGATTTCTCAGATACCTAGTAGTAAGATGGATTTCAAGATCCATTTGTGCCTTGATTTTCTTTTCTCCTTTTTTCCTTGAAGACCTTTGTGGTCTTTTGAATGCTATCTTTTGCTTAGTAGTCACATGTCCATTATGTGGGACATAGTGACTTTGAGATATAAGTTGATCTTGATAATATATTTTTTTATTTTGTTTTACAAATCCAAGTTACTTCCAAAGACTCCAAAATTATGGATGAAAGAGGTTGATATGGCTAGTTGAGGTGGAAAGGTGGAGTGGGAAGTGGGTGAGCCACTTATCTTAGGGAGGTAGGTGGAAGGGAGGTTGATGGGATGGGCTCAAGTGCAAAGAGTTCAACATCATCCTCACCATTCATGAATGAATCAGATAGATCAAGAAAGTTATCTTCCATAAAATGTTGTCAATTGCGAGTTGTCCTAGAAGAGTCAGATAAGTTTAAAGGAGTATCATGTGAGTCAAACTGAGATGATCTATTTTGAGAGCTAGGTCCTTCTTTAGGTGGAAACAGTGCATGGATAGGAATCATTTCAAACCTGGACCTACCAATATTCCATGAAGTTGTAATTGGATGGGGTCTTATGTACCCATGATCTGCTAGAGAAGCTCAAGTGTAGCTTGAAGTAGATGGCCTAGGAGCCATAGGGATGATTTCCACAAAAGGGTGGAAAGGATCATCATCAGTTTCTTGCTCGTGAGATTTTGAACTTTCTCCCTGAATAGAGCTAAAAATGGATCACCTCTATTTAGGATGTTATTTTAATGTGTGATATGTAGGGGAAATATGAGATCCACTCCTAAATCTGAATTCCCAAAGGAGAAATCCAATTTGATCAACCAAAAGGTTAATACACAATCGAATCAATCTATGCAGAATATGAAAGAGAGAGAGAGAGAATAACCTTATGTTTCCCTATGGTTGAATTGAAGTCTTTAGGATTTGAAGTAATTGAAATGCAAATACTAACCTCAAATTAGGGAAGACCTAGAAAATGTCAATTTTTTATGTCTGTGTGAACTTTCGGGCAATTCTGCAACCTACTCTGGACTGGAAATGCTAAGATAGAGAAAAATAAAAAATCTTTCTCCAAGATGAGCTCAGGTCAAATTTGACTCTCATAAAAGGTCAAATACTACATTCTTTATTTGAAGGTCGATTCTGATTCTGTTCATAGATCTCAGAAGTTCATCGAAAAGGGTATCCAAATTCTCTCTCAGATACAAAATTCCACACATATACTTGCAAGAAAAAGAGGGTTTTTGTTGTTTGTTTGAGGGGTTTGCCTTGGTCAAACCCCAATTTGGAATCAAACTTAATATTGAAATTGAAATAAGAATACTAGAAAGTAGTAGAAAAGGATCTAACAATGAAACTATGCAATTCAATAGATATGTAATTATATTTTGAATGTAAACAAGTATATTGATATGAAATCTTGCACATAACATCAATAAATGTAAATCAAACCTCCATGATTGTATGCTTAGAATCCACCTTGAGAGAAGAATGAATAGATCTTGAAGATTAACCAAGGATCTTGAAGGAAGATCACACCATCATGATGGCTAGATCTAGGGTTTGAATGATGAATCTTGAATACTTGAACCAAATCCCTTCAATGGCTTGAATGCTTGAAACCTTGATCTTCAATGGATAACTTGGATGGAGAAGAGAACTTGAATGCTTGATCAAATGCTTGCTTGAACTTGAGAAAATATTGAGAGCTTGGTGTCTTGATCATGAAAGTGGATGTAGAGATATGTTCTCACAAAACTTGATGGAGAAAATGAGAGAGGAAGGCCTCCTTTTGTAGTGAACTAGGGCACAATCCTCTAGAGGGGCCACCTTGGAGAATTAAATCCCAATTAGGTCCTAAAATTTAGAAAATATACTTACATTAACTACAATTAGAGGATTTACAATCCTGAAACCCGAAATGGCCGACCTGGAGGCGGGAAAATAAATATCCTGAAAGCTCGATGCCCAGAAATCAAGGATTCTAGAAATTTGAAGGAAGTGGGCAAAATTGAGGTTGGGACTACCCTAGTCAAGTACAACCTTGATCCTGACCTATTCAAGTTTGAGCTTGATCCTAACCTAGTTAGGATCAACCTCGAATTTGACCTTGGGCCTAGATCTAATTAGAATCAAGTCAAGAGGTCCCAAGGATGCCCGGAGACCTAGAAATGATATCAGAGCAGGAAAAAATGCCAAGGATAAGCATAAAATCCTATGATAACTATGATGAAGGCTAGGAGGACCTATTTCTAAGTCCTACCTAGAAAATAGAGCCACAAAAGAGGGAAATTAAGGAGAATCCTCGAGATCCTAACCCTAATTTCACCTAGAATGAAATAGGAAAGAAGTGGAAGGTGGGGAGAAAGCTAGATCAAAGAAAAGATCAATCCAAGGCATTCAAGATGACCCCAAACCACTTAATCAGAGGGCTAAATTCTCTTATCATGGAAGTGCTTCCATTTTAAGATGATACATTAAGCCCCCACTTTAGTAAGAGTATGGACTCGATGCAAACTCTTGGTAAAGGAGAAGAAAAAGAAGATCCCAGTGGATTCACAAAATGATAAAATAACACTTAGCTAAGGACACAAGCCCCCAGACTAAGGATTCTAACTCAACATACATGCACGATGGTGCCAAAAGAACAAGGGTTAGTGCTAAATAACCCAAATCAATTAAAATAAGAAACCTTGCTAAAAAATATTTCTCATACTAATATCATATTTGGAAAGCTATCATAAAAGCATAAATTTTTACATAAGAAAGACACAAGCAACACTATAAATAACATAGCTTCATGATCATGTCCTACTAGCATGAAAGAAAAAAGAGAGAAAGGAGAAAGTGATTATCTCACCTAATAAGATGCCCACCTTACCATCAATCACCTTGGAGGGAGAGCCCAATAGGTTCACCCATAAATTGTGCTTGCAATTGTAGTGTGTCTTCTGCTGAATTTTGAAATACCCATAGATCCACCTTCTTGTATCACTATGAATATGAAATGCATGTCTCCTCAGGATTTAGCAACTTATGTGTGTTACCCTCAGAAGATTTAGAATATAGGTGCGTGTCTTTGCAGGATTTAGCAACTTATGTGTGTTGCCTTCCAAGATTTAACATATTTGAAATTGGAAATGCATGTCCTTTCAGGATTTAGCAACTTATGTACGTTACCTTTAGAAGATTTAGCATATTGGAAAAATTTGAAAAATGTGTGTCTCCTCAGGATTTAGCAACTTATGTGTGTTACCTTAGGAAGATTTAGCATATGAATGCGTGTCTTTTCAGGATTTAGCAACTTATGAGCATTACCTTCCAAGATTTAGCATGTAAAAATAAAAAACTATAGTACAAGGGAGACCCTATATATGCCCCCCTCCTTAATATGGAAAAAACATACTATTTTGACATGTTAAGGAAAGAAAAGAACAAGGATAAAGCCTTCATCAACATCAAGACAATATCTGCAAACAACACCCAATCCAAGCCAAGAACATCATAGCTCCTATGAGGCCATGGAAGGGATGAATGTAAAGATATATCATGCAAGAAGTGAAAAGAAAGTAACCCTTATGAGGGATAGCACACTATTCAATTTCCAAGGTGAGAGATATATCAACCATGGAACCCCAATGTCAAACAACAAAAGAGGTTTTGATCAAGGACATATATCCTCAATGCAAACCAAAATTTTCATGTATGATTGGATATCACATAATAGATAAATACTGCTTAACCAAGGAAAGAGGTGAATCCCAAAAAGATAGAAAGAAATGGAATCCTTGCCCCCCAAGTGTAGGAACAAAGACAGAAGAGGATACCTACTTCAAAATGCAAGGAGATATCTTTTTTACAACAATGTAGACTATATCCTTAGCGAGGGATATTGACCCCTACATCCAAGACTATAGATAATCATGAAAAGGATATGTCACTCATGGAAAAGGATCCTCAAATAAAGAGATCTTATCAACAAGACCCCCACCAAAGAGGAGTGCTTTAGATGAAATATCAACTTTCAAAAAGGAGGGAACAAAGATTCAATCATCAAGCCCCCTATAAACAAGAAGAAGAGGAATCTTTGAAATGAGGGAAACAACTCTAACACCAAAGCAAGGGTGAAAGTTCATAAAGAACATAATTTTCAAAATAGAGAAGTGACGACCTAGGACAACAACTTCTCATATAGAAAAGTTATCCATAGTCGAAGCATCTATCAATATGTTGAAATAATATTGCAATATAAACAAATACCACTAAGCTAAGGAAAGAAGTTCCCTAGACAAAGAGAAAGAAAGAGGTACCTTGCCCCCAAGAGATAGAGAGAAGGGATACCTTCTGAACAAAAAATATAGATTATATGGATGATTAAAAACATAATGCAAAGCCATCAAAAAAGAGGAGAGAAAGAATACCAATTAAGCCCTAATAAAAGACCTAATGGATCCTGGGAGACTGGATGAAAATACACCTCTTGACCCCCAGTCATGAGACAAGAGGAGAAGAACATTTACATTATATCTAAAGGAGGGGAATCCCCTATATCAAAATTATCTAGGAATTGTAAAACTGCATGAGAGTGAGATAGAATTCCTAAAGCAGCTCATTCTCTAACATATATCTTGAAATGTTTACAATCATAAAGTAAATGTTTGTTACTATAATGAAAAGGACATTTATATTTGTATAGTGCATCTATTGGCATAGGTCTAAAGATTTCTTTCTTGGAATTCATTACCTCAACGTATACCTTCTTAGCAATTTCTTGACAAGTAGTAGAGTTATCTAATATAGGCGTGGGGAGAAGAATGTGAAGAGGAGGATGATGTTTAGAATCACCTACCTTAACTTGAGACTTCAAACAACCAACACCATACATATCTGGTTTAGGGGGGATATGAACTAGAAACCTAATACCATGCTCATTAACTCCTAGCCCTAAACCTTTATAACCTTGTTTAGTTACCATATTATATCCAGTAGTGTACATATTATGTAAAGCTTCTACAAGAGGTGATTGTTTATCATGTTCATGAGTAAAGGTTGTATAAGGCAGGATAATAGGTTTTAAAGAGGTTTCTTTACCCTTTCCTTTAATATCATCATGAATAGGAGGAGAAGGTAAATCAAAGAAATCTTGCACATCCACATCCTAAACTATAGCTTGAATCCCATCATAAGTATGGGAAGAGAAAGGATTAATAGATGGAGAATTAGGTATCAGATTAGGATTAATATTAATAGGATTAGGATTAGGAAGATTAGGAGATGATGTGTCATCTACCAAATTCTTCACATAATCTAAAATATGAATAAGGTTACCACATAAATCCCTAAGAAAAGTTTTACATGCAGGCAGACTAGTGTCGGTCAACTTCACAAAAGCATAGGCAAGAGAAAAGTGAAGGGTCATCAGCATAATGAAGTGAATGACACTCTCATAAACATCATAGGTATTATAAAGAGATGCTAAAAGAACAGTAATAAATAACATGACCATGCACCAAAACATCTTAACAATCTCCATAATAAATGAAATGCAAGAAATGTTTTTGTATTTTATTGATTATAATTTTATTTTTTTGTATTTTTGAATTTAAAATGCAAGAGCATAAACTAGATCTAATCTAAATACAAGAAAGGATCTAAAATATAACACAATAGGGCATCTAATTCCACAAAAGAAAAGAAGAGTAAGTATGTTGGGTTCACCAAAATGAATCGAGGTAAAAATGGATCACCTCTATTTAGGATGTTGTTATTGTAATGTGTGATATGTAGGGGAAATATGAGATCCACTCCTAAATCTGAATTCCCAAAGGAGAAATCCAATTTGATCAACCAAAAGGTTAATATATAATTGAATCAATCTACAGAGAATATGAAAGAGAGAGAGAGAGAATAACCCTATGTTTCCCTATGGTTGAATTGAAGTCTTTAGGATTTGAAGTAATTGAAATGCAAATACTAACCTCAAATTAGGGAACATCTAGAAAATGTCAATTTCTGATGTCTGTGTGAACTTTTAGGCAATTTTGCAACCTACTCTGGATTGGAAATGCCGAGATAGAGAAAACCCAAAAATCTTTCTCCAAAATGAGCTCAGGTCGAGTTTGACCCTCATAAAAGGTCAACTACTACATTATTTATTTGAAGGCCGATTTTGATTCTATTCACAGATCTAGGAAGTTCACCGAAAAGGGTATCCAAATTCACTCTCAGATCTAAAATCCTGCACCTGTACCTGCAAGAAAATGAGGGTTTTTGCTATTTGTTTGAGGGGTTTACCTTGGTCAAACCCCAGTTTGGAATCAACCTTAATATTGAAATTGAAATAAGAATGCTAGCAAGTAGTAGAAAAGGATCTAACAATGAAACTATGCAATTCAATAGATATGCAATTGTATTTTGAATGTAAACAAGTATATTGATATGAAAGCTTCCAAATAACATCAATAAATGTAAATCAAACCTCCATGATTGTATTCTTAGAATCCACCTTAAGAGAAGAATGAATAGATCTTGAAGATTAACCAAGGATCTTGAAGGAAGATCACACCATCATGATGGCTAGATCTAGGGTTTGAATGATGAATCTTGAATACTTGAACCAAATCCCTTCAATGGCTTGAATGCTTGAATCCTTGATCTTCAATAGAGAACTTGGATGGAGAAGAGAACTTGACTGCTTGGATGGATGCTTGCTTGAACTTGAAAAAATCTTGAGAGCTTGGTGTCTTGATCATGAAAGTGGATGTAGAGATATGTTCTCACAAAACTTGATGGAGAAAATGAGAGAGGAAGGCCTCCTTTTATAGTGATCTAGGGAAAAATCCTCTAGAGGGGCCACCTTGGAGAATTAAATCCCAATTAGGTCCTAACCTTTAGAAAATATACCTAGATTAAATGAAATTAGAGGATTTACCATCTCGAAACCCAAAATGGCCGACTCGGAGGTGGGAAATAAATATCCTGAAAGCCCGATGCCCAAAAATCAAGGATTATGGAAATTTGAAGGAAGAGGGAAAAATCAAGGTTGGGATTGACCTAGTCAGGTACAACCTCAATCCTAAACTAGTCAGGTTTGAGCCCAATATTGACCTAGTCGGGATCAACTTCAAATTTGACCCTAGGCCCAAATCCAATCATAATCAAGTCATGAGGTCCCAAAGATGCTCGGAGACCTAGAAATGATATTAGAGTAGGACAGAATGCCAAGGATAAGCATAAAATCCTATGATAACTATGATGAAGGCCTGGAGGACCTATTTCTAATTCCTACCTAGAAAATAGAGCCACATAAGAGGGAAATTAAGGAGAATCCTTGGGATCCTAACCCTAATTTCACCTAGAATGAAACATGAAAGAAGTGGAAGGTGGGGAGAAAGATAGATCAAAGCAAAGATCAATCCAAGGCATTCAAGATGACCCCAAACCACTTACTAGGAGGGTTAAATGCTCTTATCATGGAAGTGCTTCCATTTTAAGATGATACACTCCCCTTTCAAAGCTGGTAAGAGGAGCATATCTATGTATGACATAAACTCGTATTGTTATAATAGTATCAGACAATGAATCATGTTCTCTTTCTTTTGAGTATGTCTTGATATTGTGATATTGCCTGATGTAGTCATATAGAGACATTGTAGGAGGTAGGTCTTCTTCATCAGTGTCATTTGTAATAGGAGGAATATTCTTTGCAGCAAGACCTTGTTCAGTAGTAACAGTAGTGGAATAGTTCAGAATAGGCATACCATAAGGCATATTCAAGATGTGAAAGATATCAGTGAATGGCCCCCAATCATGATCGGTAGTATGTTTAGCATTTTGGATGGGAGCAACTTGGGTAAGACTAGAATCCACCATCTAGCTAGTAGATAAGTGTGCAAAGTGTATAGTCATGAGAAAAAAGGATTCTGGAACACACGCCTGATGCCAAGTCAAAGGATAGGAAATGGAGAGCAGATTGACTCTTCTCAAATGTCATAGATCAAAAGGTTGGATCAAACTCAAGAGAATACTTTAGGCAAATAGATTGGATTTTTCAAATTCTTTGCTCTGTTCTTGACACAATGATATTTTTGATAGAATCTAGAAGTAGGCTGTAAAAATTAGATTTCTGACAAATTTTGGAGGGTTTCTGACAACTTTGACTTTAGCTTTGATACAATTTTTGAGATAAATTTTGACACCAGAAAGGACTTTTGCTTCAGATTTCCAATTTTTCAATTTTTCAGTATCAGATTGTTTGCAAATTTTTCTGTCCAGGTTTGAAGATTTGTGTAGTAGTTTGTCTCAGGTTTGTTCATTTGCAATAACCAAATAGATACCAAGCACACAGAATAGCAAGCAAGGGATTTCAAGCAATCAATTGTCTTAAAACAATGAACAAGAGCAAAAGCAACCTTACACATGAACAAGCAATAGTTACTTATTATGCTAATCCCTAGGAATGCTACTTGTGTATGTTCTCAAAAGTTTTTCAATAATGCACATAGTCCTTAAAAATGAAAAATTTGGCCTCACTAGGGTTTTTAGTAATGGTCTGACTCTGTAACTTTTGTGATCTCAAGAGGGTGAACTCCAATCTAGGTGCACTAGGATTTTGACAGAGTCTGAGAATTTAATCAAGAAGGAGCTGCTAAGAAGATCTGATAGCCCAACAAGAGACCACACTTGTGGAGATTTCTTCCATAAAGACATTTATATAGCGGTTGTTGCTACCATAGTGAAAAATATCTATTATTTCTTGAGGTTCCATCAACGTGGTTGACCCAATAAAGGGAATGTCCACTATGGTTAACCCTCTCTAAAGGTGACTCACAAAAGATACCACATGGGGACTTGGTCCAGATTCAAGGATCTGAGTTTCTGATACTACCCAAAAATGGAGTAGAGCATAATCCTCTAGCCTTATCACTTTTACCCAAACATAATAAACAAATTAATCTGACATGCTAAGACTGAAATGATCTCACCAAGATTTGTGATGTCAATAACTATGTTTATCGATCTCTCTAGAGAAAGAACGTATCGATCAAAAGTTGAGGACCAAACCAAGTAGAACGTGAGAAAATCACAATATCCTCCCTACCTACAAGGGGATCTATCATCAAGAAGAGCTTCACATGCATGAAAAATCGGATGAAGCCCACTCTCTCAATATCATCCACAAATAGTGTACATAGGGCCTATTTACTATGTGTAACAGATATGCAAAAAGTAAATCTATGTTTGTTTTATAGCCCAAAACTGAAGTGTGAATTATGAAAGTTGTAAAGGCAATCAAGATTGACACAAGAGAGTTCATTTTATGTCCCAAAATGAAGCATTATTAGATGCAACTAAATACCTAAGTTTCTCACAACACGCTTAGTAGATTTTACCTATTTTAGCAATTTTTGAGCATTTATCTTCTATCTTTTGTACCCACGGGATGTACCTGCACCTGCACCTGCAAACCACTGTTATGAAAAACTTACCTATTCTTGTACATGCAACCCACTATTATAAAATAAAATAAAATAAAAAAAACACAACTTGTCAACCCCACGTGGTAAAAAATCAAGTTAGTCAAAGATAATATGTCATTTGATAATCGAAAAACCTGTTGTCATAAAAATTAGATTCTAACTAATCTGCACTAAATCAATCATAAATTTTGCAAATCAAGACAAAATTAATTCAAACCAATGTAAAATGAAAGCTAACTCAGATACCTTTCCAAAAATATAAATTTTAGATCTGTATTATGTCATATGTGCATGTACCAATAAAAACATCAGTCAGATTTCATAAAATCAGGTTCTAACTAGTCTTCACAAAAATGATCATAACTTTTGTAAATCAAGACACAATTAATTCAAACTAATGGAAAATTAAAGATAACTCAAGTACCTTTCCATAAATATAAATTTCAGATCTGTATCATGTCATATGTGCATGTACCAATAAAAACATTAGTTGGATTTCATAAAATCAGGTTTTGACCAATCTGTACTAAAATGATCATAACTTTTGCAAATAAAGATGAAATTAATCCAAACCAATGGAAAATGAAAGATAACTCAAATAAATTTCTAGAAATCTAAATTTTGGATCTGTATCATGTCATATGTGCGTGTACAAATAAAAACATCAGTCAGATTTTATAAAATCAGGTTCTGACTAGTCTGTACTAAAATGATTATAACTTTTGCAAATCAAGATGAAATTAATCCAAACCAATAGAAAATGAAAGCTAACTCAAATACCTTTCCAGAAATATAAATTTTGGATCTGTACCATGTCATATGTGCATGTACCAATAAAAACATCATTTAAATTTTATAAAATTAGGTTCTGACCAATCTGTACTAAAATGATCATAACTTTTTCCAATCAAGACAAAATTAATTAAAACTAATGTAAAATGGAAGCTAACTCAAATACCTTTCCATAAATTTAAATTTTGGATCTTTATCATGTCATATGTTCATGTACTAGTAAAAACACCAGTCAAATTTTTGGAAAAACATCCCAGAAATTTATCACAAAACTCATAAAAATTAACCTTGTGGTCGTGGGTTCGAGAAAAATGATAGAAATTTGATAGAATAGAATAGAAATCCATTTCAAGGCCCCATAGTGGGTGCCAGAAATGTGTGTGTGAAAATTGTACCTAGTTGTGGACACAACACTTCAGTAAAATATTAGAGGTTAGCAAAATTGAAATCTGCAAGTAATTGAAACTAAGCTAACTAGGCGATTTACTGCCTTCTAGTAGGTGCGAGTATGGTGTTAGGGATTTTTATTGTAGGGTCAAACTTGGAAAAATTGTAGGCTAGATTCTCAATTAAAAGGGGCTCCAAGTTTGCAAAAAAAACCTAATTAATGAGGATTGGATAAGATCCCCCTTTTGCTTCGAGCTCCACAAGACTCAGGCAGGTATTGCCTATGAATAGGTTACTATATTTCAAGTAAGCTTTTGATTAGTGGATTAGGTCTTCACTATTTAGGCTTTAGATCACTTCAATAAAAGATCACTCTGTAGATAGCTGAGAATCTCTTAATACAGAGCTTGACAATAGAAACTATAAATGTAACAGCATTGACAATGGAATAAGGAAGTGAATCCTTCTTTTTGTGAGTACAACTCAAAGAAGGTTAACCTCTGATTCTTTCTTTAAGAAATCACCAAATGTGAACTATACCACTTAGACATAGTCCCTTCATAGTAGGCATAAACTAAAGAAAATGAAATATACTAGTAATGATAAATTTTGTGCTTGATGAAAGAAAGGTAGTTGCATAAACAAAAATCAGACCAGTGCCTAATCCTTTGGGCAGAAGAGTCTAACATGAATCAACAAAGGAATTTCAAGAAAATACAGTAGTGTGCCTTGCAAACTACATACAATTTAGATAGAATTCCTGATAGACTATCTTCTCAATCTTAGATTGTTATCATCAAGATCCCAATAGATGTGTTCATTCTCTGAAACTGCACATGAGGATTTAATCCTTTCCTTGAAAGAAACTCATGAAACAATTAGAGTAATTGCTTGACAACTAGTATGTTTTTGTGTGCCTTATAAATAAAAACATACAAGAACAAACATAGAGCCAAGAGACAGTAACAGAACCAAGACAAAAATTATATTGTATTTAATGAAAAGTGTATCAATACATACAAAGAAAAACTCTTTACTCAAAGACTCAGACTCAGAATGAGAGATTTGGTTTGCAAAACTTGTATTTTTTAACATTCATCATCAAGGGACCTACTCATAACAGAGCAACTACAGGAGCCCTCGAGAAAGAGCAACATGAACCCCAAAAATAGAGAAAAGAAGATAATAAATAGCAGAAGGAGAAACCCTAAAATCTGCACTTGACCAACACCTATCCATTCTACAAATCTAATCTCATTTACTCTTCTTGCTTCTCTGAAAACATGATCTTCTTGGGCACCTCCAAAATCTGATCTACTTTGTCCTTTTTTCCTCCCTGAAATTTAATCCTCTGTACCCTCTTTTCATCTACTAAAAATCTAATTCATTCCTCTGTCGGATCTACAAAATCAATCAATTTTGGAAAAAAAAAATTCTCTCCAAAATCAGATCATGGATTTAAAAGCCTTTACTACTCTCAGCAGCTTGATCTGATCTGATTCTAATTGCCATCATTGCATCCGTCATCTTCTGACGTTTCCAAAAACATATTATACTGTCATATTTTGATAAAAAAATGAATCTCCCAGACATTTTTCCATGAGCAGCTCTGTCATTAAAAAAATTTCAAAATTTCTCAAATGTTTCAACTTTATAGTTTTTAAATCTTTTCAAACCTTTAAAATCTGTACATGTCACCAGAACTTGCCACTTGTCACCATTTCATTGGATGCTCGGACAAACTCACCTTTAACCTCAGTCCATCTGGAGATTTGGAGACTACATTAATCTCTAAGTTTCTGAATTATTTCCTTGACCATGGTTTCTTTTAGAGAATTGAAGAAATCCCTTTAGTCTCTAAATCTCTGAATCTCTATCTGGAGACTTGGAGACTAAGTCTCTAAGTCTCTAGATCATTTCCTCTTTTTATGTTTCTTTATGAGATTTGGAGACTGTCTTTAGTCTCTAGGTCTCTGAATTCACATCTGGAGACTTGGAGACTAAGTCTCTAAGTCTCTAGATCATTTGGAGATTTGGAGACTAACATTATCATGAGACTTGGAGACTAAGTCTCTGAGTCTTTGAATGATCATCTAGAGACTTGGAGACTTCTTCATTTGGAGATTCGGAGACTAACTCATCTAGAGACTTGGAGACTAGTCTCCAATTCTCATAATCATTTGGAGACTTGGAGACTAATCTTATCTAGAGATGTGGAGACTAAGTCTCTAAGTCTCTGAATGAGTTCTTTCCTTTGTGAGACTTGGAGACTAAGTGACATGTGTCCCTTTTTGCAAAATTTCTTCTGGGCCCACTGCCACAGAAACCGAGGTAGCCACACAAGCTTGGGAAAGCATAGCTTCTAGCACTTTGATTTACTTCATATGTTTGGAACATTTCACATAAACATTTCAAATTTCGAAATTGGGAGCAATGTGGGACTAAACTTCATGAAGCATTGCTGATTTTTTATTGCTGCCAGTACTCAGAGGACCATAACTTTTGATTTTCAAACTGGGTTTTTCTAAAGTTTTCTCTGTACAATGCACACATGGTCATCTCAAACATATGTAAAATTTAGCCTAACCCATTTCATATTTTTTGAGTTATGATAAAAAAAAACGTGACTAAAAATCTGAACAATGCACACTTAGAGAATATTGACAATCTGCAAATGGAATGGCTCTGGCAAAGTGACTAAAAGGGCACATGGGAAGCTGAAAATTTGCATGATGACTCATTCTCATGTCTACAACATGATGCAACAACTATCACATTACAATAAATCTATGGTAAAAAGATACAATCATCCGAACAGGGCCTCTGACTAAAGTATGTAACTGATCTGCATCAAATTAATAGAAACTACAAATGGAATGGGCTTAGTAAACTGACCAAATGAACTCTTCGTGACTTGAAAATTGAAACATAGGAAGTACTTGACCACTAGAGTACATTGAAAAGGGAATTTTCTCAATTGGGTCAAATGGTCAAAATTTATAATCAGTCAAACAGGGCCACTCAGAAAACTGGACAGAACAAAGAAACACGATATTTTTTGACGACCAACTTTGGTGGATCCAAAAACTTATTAGACGGATTCAAAATAGCTTGAGCTTTGAAACATAAGCTCTTTGATATACATTTAACACATTTTCAAAGTGGCAGCCTATGAGACTCAATAGGGCAAAAGATATTCAAATATAAACTAGGTCTGGTACAACAATTTGGCACTTTAAATGAAAATGCAAATTTGAGAGAACACCTCAAAATGGCTACTCCCTAAACATGTCAGATTTGAAACTTAGGAGTTGGAACCCACTGTATATGTCAAATGAAAGGTGTTGAACCTATTTTCCAAACTGCATCTCTTGAAAATCACTAGGGTGTCTTTTACAAGCACACCAATTAGGCCTTTTCACAAAAAAATTAAGAGTACCCATTTTGCCATATAGAGAAATTTTCAATTGGTCACTCCAAATTTGAGCCAAATCTTGAGAGCACCAAAATATGGTATTCTCATATTAGACCGAGATCAATGACAATGTAACACCTAAATGAAATATTTGATGCTAAAAGATGAATGTAGAATGAATGTAGATTAATCTATATTTTTGTATTTTCTATGCAATTAGGATGAAAAATTATATGAATCTAAGCTAGAATTGATTGAAAATGATATGCAGATTTAATCTAAGAATGATATGAATTGATATGAAAATCTATGCAAAACTATGAAAAATTATGAATTGATCTCACAAAGTCACCTGCCACAAAATCTTGATTCTTCGTATGTAATTTCGCCAAAGTAATTGTGTAAATTTGAGAGATTTGAGATTGATTGAAAGCTTGAGAGATGTTTTTATAAAAATCCAGGGTTTGAGGATGCATAAGAAAAATTATAAATCACTCTTGATAAACTCAGGTTGATTTTTGAGTTAACAAGAAATTAAGAATAAATAAACTTATAAAATCATGCAAAAATAGTTTTGATCTCAAAATAGAGTTTAGTTCTCTTTTTCAACTCATCATCAGATGTTGAGTTTAGAAAATTAACAAATTGAAATTGAAAATTGATTCAAAGTTAACTGCTTTTTTTATTGTGCATGATTTAATATGAATTAATTTAATAAATAAAGTGACTTATTCTTAACTTAACTGCTTTTTGAATTAAAATAATTGATTTATGGGTTAATCAATTATTAAATCAAACTTTATTCCAATTAAATCATTAAATTTGACAACTTTGATTTTAAATCAATTAAATAAATATTCAATTGATTATTTGTAGGAATTTTGATTTATTGTCAAAATAAAAATAACATTAATTAGGAATAAATGCAATTAAATCTAATTAAATAATTAAGTGACAGAATTAAATTAATTAATTAAATAATCATCATATTCAATTAATCAACTTTAGGATAAATAATGACATTTATCACCAAATAATATTCAATTAAAGATAATTATGATAAATTATAAATATTCAAGGAATATTCCCCGATGTAGAATTAAGATAATTAATTAGGTTTTTGATAAACTAATGTGTAGATGTGCCTTAGGTTAGTACTTTGATGTTGATTTCATTCGATTTGAGGATGTAAGAGGTTAATGAACCTATAGCCCATTTTTGGTGTATTACAAGTATACTGGTCGTGTAGGGGTCTAGAGCTAAATTAGCTCCCCCTATGACCCTAAGGATCATTCATCCAGATGTAGAGGGTGTGTCCATTACGGATGCATCCAATACATTCTTATCAACCTTATCCTTATTCACCTCTATCCAAATCAAGCTCTCATCTTCTGAAGCTTTCACAAACTTGACTTCTCCTTCGGTATCCAAAATTGATTCTTCTAGCTTTTTAGGACTTTCTTGACTTTGCTTTCTTGATCTATAGAACTTTGAGATGTGTCTAGCCTTGTTACATGAGTGACAAACAACTGGAGGCCTTAAATTCCTTGGCACATTGATATGAGTCACCATTTTACACTGTCTAGCTGAGTGACCATTATAATTACATATCTGACATGTAATACTCTGATAACTTCTTGCATTTGTTTGATTTTGATTTCTCTAATTATTCATAGTCTTGTTCTTTTGACTTGTGTTACAATTCATAACTCTATGACCAAATTTATTGCATGAATAATAGTAACCATTTAAAGGCCTTACCTCTTACAGTTCCTTGCTATATGTCCATGTTTGTTACATGCATAACAAGTTTAGTCTCCTAGCTTGCGCTCATCCTTAGATGGTTCAATATTGTCTTTAGTTTTATTTCCTATCTCCTTAGCATCTGTGGTGTCTATTGGTGCTTTCATCCTTTCTTGCATGTCATCAATCTCATTTTGTGCTTCATTGAAGGGTGACCCCACAATAGTGGGTTACACTTTTTTAGACATATTAATTTTTGCTGAAATAATACATTTTTAATAAAATATGATAATTTAAACCTTGAGAGGTTCCATTTGAAGGAATTAATTACAAATTATTAGATCAAAGCCTCTTAGATTAAAAAAGCATTGATATGACATCTATACACCTCATTCATACCTACAAAGGAGTTTCCTTCACACTTATTAAAATGCTGACAAAAAATCACTTTGACTTTATCTTTTTTTAGATCAAATGAATCTATTTGACAAACTTATCTATGTAGTAAGGTACTACTGAGAAAAATCTTTCCAGTGATTATAGTGTTGATATATATTAAGTTTATTATGACTTTGTATTTTTAAATTTACTAAACATAGATATTTCACCCTATGTCTACCTCTATGTTTGATGGTTATGGAAAAATAGTAAATGAGAGAAAAAAAATTCTAAAAAATATATATGCCCTAGCTATTGAATTTATCTTTCTATCAAAATAAATAAAAATAAAATTGGACAAAAACATGACAAGTTATAAGCTATGTAGTCAAGGTATGTCAAAATTATGGTTTAGTCAACTTCAAATGTTAATAAAATATGTAATAATCATGATAATGTCATCAAAACAATTGCATTCCCTCTGTAAGGATGTTACAAAACTAAATTCAAACAAATCACATTGATATCTATTTTAGAAAAAAAATTATGCTCTATGAAAATAATGTAACTCTTTGAAAATGACATTTTTAGCAACATGCCAATTTTTGTGGGAGAAAGAAAAATCCATTCAAATCAATTCAAAAATAAAAATAAAAATATATATAGAATCTAAACAGAAAATCCTAAAAGACTCTAGTTTATTTCATCTTCTGATTTCAAATGGTTTAATGATAATATGCATCTGAATTAGAAAGTTTTTTTCAAAATGTAGAGTTCAGTGTCTGTTCAGGCAAAAAAGTGTAACCCACTATTTTGGGTTCACCCTAAACCCAATGCTGCTAGTATCTCCTTTAAGCTTCTGAGTATATAACTGAGATTCTATCAGATCCTTTCTTGTGTGTAATTTATCAATTTGATAATTTTCTTCTTTTAACTCAAATTCCAAATTTTCTTTGTTGTTTCTTAGCTCCAAGATTTCCATGTTTTCTTGCCTCAATTCTTCATTTAGTTGAAGGTTCTCTTTGATCTGTTCATCATAAAATTCTTGATTGTTAGTTAGCTTTTCATCCAACTCTTCAATTTGATCTTTCAGAGATGTGTTCTCTTAATTTACCTTTTTGACCATCTTCCCTAAATCACTATTTGAACAATCTTTCAAATCTTTTCTTAGTCTTTTGATGACTGCTTGAGAATCACTGACTTTTTCTTTTAGTTCTTCAATTTCTTTTTCAAATCTATCAAGGTCTTCAAGAGCATCTTCAAGATTCTTTTTTAGATGTTTCATTTCTATCTTATCCATGATCTCCTCAAGTGGTTAAACCTTTTTGCTGAGGACAAGAGCTCTGATACCAATTATTAGGAATGGGAACACTGAGAGGGGGGGGTGAATCAGTGTTTAGTGTAATTAATCTTTTTCTTTTACTCTTGAAACTTAACTTTAATAATCTAAATTGAAACTTAATTGACACCCACTAATAATTTTCACTAGTGTATTGTGATCCCTTTTAGGAGACCTTGCAACCCTGTTAGGAGTTGATCTTTACAAAGCTTTTAGTATAGTGACCTTGTCAAGGGTCAGACCCTATTAAGAGTCTTTTACAATAACCCTGTTAGGGGTAGGGACACACTGTCTTAGAGCTCACTGCTCAAGTGGTGAAGGCTAAAACCTTTTGATCTCAGATACACACTATATCTGCTGGATGAAATGGCACTCTGACACTACTTGTCTAATCAGTTTCATTGATGTGTTGATGCTTTGACCTCTTGAAAAGCTCTAATACATCTTAAATACTCTTCGTATACTGCTACTCTTCTTATCACAACTCTATATAAACTTTCATACCAATTACAAAGGGTGCATCTCATATTTATATGCGCTTATCAAAATATTTGACTAGGTTAGCCTATAACCGATTACATACAACGCTTCCAATTGAATTGGCTCAAGCGTGTTTACATACAAACATAATTACATGTCTACAACCTAAATACAATACTATTATCATAATTACTAGGTTCAAATGTAGTCAACTTACTGATCAAGGCATCAAGAGTAACAATGTTATTCAGTATGGATCTCAATTCATGAATTATGGATAAACAAATAGAATACTTGGATGAAAGAGTTCTCAAAATTTTACTTACCACTTCTTCACCAGTTAATGATCCACCAGCACCTCTGATGGCACTAAAAACTTCCTTGATTTTGAAACTATATTGAGAAATGATCTTTTCATCAAATTTTCCTTTGAGACTATCAACCTTAGCTTTTTGTACATGCAAATAACCTCCATAAATAAGTGAAATATTATCCCAAATCTCTTTTGCAGTAATACAATCCTTGATGTCATTGAATTCAACATCGGTCAGGAAGGAAGCAATTTTAATCATTAACGAGTTGTGTTCCTACTTTTCTCTCATCTGATCAACTATCATAGCTCTAATAGGTGGTGGAGTGTAGTCATTCTCTAAAAGATTAAATGTAGAATCTCCAATTCCAGATAGGTATAACCTCACCCTGCTATGCCATGTTGAGAAATTTTCCTTGTTCAACTTAGATACTTCTCTCCTATACATCTTCAGATCTTTTACTCAAGTCTTTCAAAATTTTCCCTCTAGAGTACTTAGCTCTAATACCAATTGTTGGATTATATAGAGGGGGATAAATTAGTAATCCTTGATTCTTTATACTTCAAAAACTTTCTCTAATTAACTCGATGTCAGCTCGGTCAGACATAATTCAACATTTACCAAAAATAGTAAATAAACTTTATCAATCAGTAATAAAAAACACAATAATCATTAAACACATATAACACTAGTATTTAACGTGGAAACACAACTTTAGGAAAAAAACTGTGAGAATTCTCACCCACTAAAGAAATACTATTCTAAAGTATTCTTAGTTAAAATCCAATCTGGTTAAATAATACAATGCACACTACTAAGTGTGACCCGGTCAAGGGATTTTCCACATATCTATTAGGATCGTCTCCCTATTAGGAGTGCCTAGTGAAAAGTCTTCACTCTTTATAATGTTAGCTTTTTCAAGGATTTATAAATAATATTGTTAGGTCCACTCGGTTAAGATATTTTTCTATTATAAATGTTAATAAGAAATAATGAATAAATTGACCTGTAAATCCACAACTATGCTTTGCATCATTAGATACCTTGTACACTCTTCTTCTTCACTTCAATCCTTCACTTTCCATTGGCTTTAACACTTCATCAAATTCATCTTTCTGACTCAAAATTCACCTTTTCCATCTTCACTGCATCAGTCGGTGATTCTTCAACAATTCAATTTCCTAGCCATTTGTTCATACAAATTCATCCTTTATATAGACATTTTTTTCCACTTAATCTCCTTTATCACATTTTCCTTTGATTAATTTCAACCATCCGGTCAACTTCAAAAAATATTTCAATGAATATAGATCTTGGTAAAATGTTTTATCATCACCTTGGAACTTGAACTTTCTTGAAACTTGGTCCTCTTTTTTTCTCTTAGATCTTTACCATAGATCATCATCATGATTTTTCCTAATCGTAGATCTCTCCAACTAACTCTTCCTTATCATTTGATCCTTGTATTTATTTTTTGTTCTTTCTCGGTGGATAACTCTTAATTTGAGTTAATTTTGCTCGGTGACTAAAAACCTTCTTCTTTGTGTCTTGAGTTCCTTTTACTTTACCAAAACTTACTTTTCTTATACCGAATTACCTTTTCTCTTTACCGAATGACATTTCCTGCTTGGTAGCCAAAACTATTTTTCTTACCGACTTGACTAATCTTCTTTACCCTTCCTTGCTGATTTGATATAATTATATGTTAGGTAGAAAATAATTATATCAACATAATCTTAACATTTTCTAATCTATATTAGTTGCCCAATTAAGTTCTTCATCTTCACAACATTTCACGTCTTCTTCTTCTTCTTCTTCTTCTTAACTCATTCAACTTATATCATACCTTGAATGATATGGCAACACAATATAAATCAGCTCTTCTTCTTCTTCTTCTTCCTAACTCATTCAACTTATATCATACTTTGAATGATATGGCAATACAATATAAAATAGATATGAATTGCTTGACATCAATGAAAACATAATAACTGATCTAATATTTCTACAAACTTGTATTCCTTTGATCTTGGTCAATCTTCATCATCATCACCATTAGTTATAGTAACAATATTAGTTTGACATTTTGAGGGAGTTTACATGGAGTTCATATGTTGGATGTGTAGTATGAGAAGATGAGGCAAATCATTGAGATTTTTGTGGAGAAGAGAGGTACCTTATAGGGAGGAGTTCTTAGTCCTAGCAGACCATAGAGATATATTTTCTTGACAAAGTTCTGCAAAAATTTGTTGAGAGGGAGGATGTTCCTATTGGATATTCATAGTTCTCCTCTTATATTAGGGATGTTAGAGGAGGGGGACTAGTTATTCACGTGGCTACAATACTTAATCAATTTCATGGGTTTCAACCTCAAAGATGGGCTTGGGGATCATAGGTGGTAGATGTAGGCATGACTCTTGAGTTTGACACTTTGTGGGCACAAAATTGTCTAGTGCCTTATAAAAATCTTGATGTTCCTATGCCAATTGATATGGATCAAAGGAGACTATGGAGGAATGGATAGAGAGTTGGGAGAGGTAGTAGGGAGGGATGGGGGATATGGTTTAGAAGATAGGGTATATTATAAGGGAGGAGTGGTGGTGTAATTAGGTTCCCTATTGATTTCACTAGTGGTTACCCTTGCGAATAGAGGAGATGAGGGCATGGATTTTGGATGGGAGGATGTAGGAGGAGTAGACCTAATAGAGGAGGTGGTAAAGGTAGATGTGATATATTCTAGTGAGGAGGAGATGGACGATAAGAGTACTGATGAGACCAACTCACCAAAGGATGAGGAGGGAGATGGAAATGATATAGATGAGCATGATACAAATTTTATGGATGTGGCCATGGGTAGTTTTGAGGAGACTAGGGTTGCACTACACTATATACCCATAGGTTAGGATGCATGGTGGATCCTAGACACTTGAGCCTTGACAACTTAGATATCTTCTATGCAAGATAAGATGATTTTATTTATAGGAGAGACTTGATGTTGTAGAGATAAGGGTTGCTGATGCAGTGGCATCCTAGCTTATTACTCGGTGCCTGAAGATTTTGGCAGTCTTGGTAATTGTCTGGTGGAGGTTGGTTACTTGGCTAGAGATATTGATAGAAGACTGGAGTTTCTCTATCTTGGTGGTGATTCTTAGTTGGGAGTTCTGGTGGATCTCAGTTGATGTTGGTCACTCGGTGACTTGGTAGTTTGTTTCTTAGTGCTTAGTTACTGATGGGGTCTTGGTGTTTATGACTATTTCTTGGTCACTGAAGTGGCTCGATCATTGGAGGACTCAAACACTGATGGGAGCTTGTTCATTGAAGGATACTTGGCATTCCTAGTGCTCAATAATGCTTGAGGAGCTCGGTTGGTATAGTTGCTCGGTATATTTCCTGATGCTCGGTAGTTTGGATTACTAATAGATGTTCTTGGTGAATCGGCTTGGCCGACTGGTGCATTTAATTTGGGTCATGTTCCTCAAGTTATGGATTGACCGTTAGACATGTGGGGACCTAGATCTGGCGTGTTGCATTCTCCTATGTGGATCTGAAGGCTGACTTGGAGAATTAATGTATTGTAAGGCTATTTGAGAGCCGACTGATGTTTGGGCATTTAATATTTGTTTGTAGGAGTTAATTGTTTTATCCAGCCAACTTGTGGCTTGGATTAGTATTCAAGGGGTGTTTGGGTAGTTGTTTAGGGTTTAGATTGGAGGAGTATAGATCTTAGACAAAGTAGACCTGGAAGGTCAATCTGGTAGTAGAGTTAGTAGATTGCAAGCTTAGGAACAAGGAGATTTATTGGTGGCTTGCAAGCATAATTTTAGATATTTCTTGGAGTGCCTACCAATGTACTATTGTGTTGCAGACCTGGAGTAGCTAAGGAGAAGTGTGTTGGATCCTTTGTGATCTTGTAGAACTATTTCTTGCATTATAATTAGCTTTAATTGGGAAGGCCTTACAGCCCAGCACATTGCATGTAATCAATAATTTGATGAATAGAGATTCATGTTTTATATCAGAACTGGTATTATTATTGTTGAATTTTACTGTGTATTGGTTTGGCTACAAGGTCAGATAGTCCTTCATTGGATTCCCCAACCTTGACTGCATCAGTTGCATAGGAAGAGGATAAGGAAGTGGTAGCCGAGGGTCAGGCTATGGGATCTAATTCAGAGTTGCACTGGTTATTAGGGAGGGTATGAATTTTTTAGGGTTATATAGTTAGATTAGAGAGGGATATATATGATCTTTGGTTAGATGTACAGATAGTGGAGGCTAGGGGGAGGTAGGCAGATTTGGATGTATGAGATTTTACTAAAAGTATACATGACTTGAAATTATAGTGGGCCATTGAATGGATGTACCATATAGGTAGAGAGGCTAGTAGGGAGATAAAATACTAGAGGGATCATTATCAAAGGTTAGTTCCTCCTAATGAAAGGTTTCCCAGATATAATTCTTATCAGAGATCCTAGTGGTCAAAGAGGTCACAGGATAGTTCTATAATAGCATAGTCTCCTAGGCCACCATGGATAGACATAGGTACATCCACCACTCATCTTGAAGTAGGACCATCTACTAATATACACCCAAAAACTACTGGTTCATAGGATAGGGGCAGGACCAATTAACATTTTTGTATTGGTAGACATATTTATACATATGTTTTTCAATATTGCAAGCTCATGTTAGATAGGCATTATGACATTTTATTATAACCCATTTTGAGTTATACATATATGACATGCAGTATTAGTAGGAGTATGTCCTATGTGTTATCTTTCATGCATATGGTTTGTGATATTATGTCTATTTATGATGCTTATGTCATTTTTGGTGCACTGTGATTTATGATATTATGACATTCTTTTATGCTTTTTCTATGATGATGTATGAGATACATATATGGATATCTAGATGTGATGGACTTCATGATAAATGATAATATATACTTTTGTATTTTTCTATGCATTTATATGATGTTATTTATGTAATCTATGAGATGTTTAGACAAGTGACTACATGTAGTGTAGAACTAATGTACTATGCTTTTATGTTTTCCATGCATTTAATTGATGTAATGGATGGACAATGATTCCACTTATGATTGATATTATTATCTATGTATTAACATGCTATGGATTTAGGATGCATTATTTTTTGTTGTATCCTAATATAATTTCTTAATGATTGTTAGAACCGACTAAGATAATTGTTAGTATTGAAAGATAGGGATGACTGACATGACTAGATCAAATAATATGACAATGAACCCTTACTTAAATGCAAAATTCATTAACCACTTTTCATTCCATCTTTTTGAGAATTTTTATTTTATTTTTTTTATCATTGAGCCACTTTTATTTTAGCAAAATGGTTTTTCCCCACTAACAAATTGATAGATCAAGATGGGATGTCCCATTTTCATGTAACAGGCACTCTAAATAGATAAGGAATGTTAACCAGTTCATCTAAGGGTGTGGGAATAAATGGTCAAGTTAAGTGCACTGACATCCATGAGCATTATTCTTTAAAATGTTTTTTGCATTAGATACTTTTCTCATATGTGGTATTGCCTATCACAGACACCCAAGATACCTTTCATTGGACTTCATGACAAACACCCCACAAATAGAATATAAACAAAAAAAATCATGAACCATCTCAACATCTCTAATCACTTGTGGATATCCCAAAGATGCATAGAAACATGACTCAAAAAAATTAAAATAACATAAGACTAAATTGGACAACAAGACAATAACCATATTGATTTTGTGTATGTGTTATGTGTTTGTTTGACAATAACATTGACAATGATAATGGTGTCTAGTTTCAGGAATGAGGTACCTTGTATAAGACTGGCCTATTTAGATTTGAGTATATGCATCCTATATATAAGACATAATTACCATAAGATATAAGAATTGGTTATGATTTAATTGATTGATAAGATAGTGTGATTAGTTTGATTCAAGACTAGTTGATAAGTTTGTTAAAGTGTGATTTTTTGAAGCTTAGACTTGTTGTGTTTGACATTCATTCAATGCCCCATGATGCAAAAGGATTGTTTTTATTAACAATCAAAAATTGATAAAAAGAGACTTTATTGTAGTATTTTTTATGTTTTTATATTTTTTAGGGATTTTTTCAGGACATTTTATCTATTTTTTTTATTTTTCTAGACATTTTATCATTTTTTGTATTTTTGGGGATTTTTTATTATTTGTTTAGATTTTTCTAGACTTATTAGGATCTTGACTTGTTACTTTCCTCTAGTCAGCACATGAGGCAATTTATTAGGAATAGCCATGGTGGACTGACTCATCATGGGTAAAAGGTTAGGACTAACAAGGATGAATGATGAATCTCAAGCCATATATGGGAAACCAAGAAGATTATTATGAAAAATATAAAAGGAATAGGGATGAAAGAACTATGTACATCCTCTTAGAATAAAGATAGTGGATCAATGATCTTTATGCATGGCTTTGAATTGTCTGGTTTTCACCATGGTACTTGTCCAAGGCACCGCCGAGGTGGTTTTCATTGGAAAGGACAAATTATTTCTATTTTTTGGTGTCACACAAGATGCATGTTTACCATGTTTTCATCAAGGCCGTGACATTTTTTTACCTCTTTTTGATTTTTTTTTACATTTTTGAGTCTTATTATTCTTTTGTATTTTTAGGACATTTCTAAAAATAGACTGGTACCTTGAGATTTAGGTGTAGAACTTGTGCTGAAGAAAACTTGTTGATAAGGTCTAATAGAGGTTTGGCCTCTAATGTAAAAAATTGATAAGCTCTTAATCCATAAATTATTGTAATAACATAAGGACCTAGCCAGTTAGCTTTAAACTTATTAGGTTTTTCTTTGTCAACTAGGTTTATCTGATTTTCCATTAGAACTAAGTCTCCCATCTCAAAGAACTTGACTCAAAATTTATTATTGTAACATATATGGAGACGCTTTTGATGCACTTGGAAGTGATTAAATACATTTTATCACTTCTCATCAACTCTAATTCATGTAGTTGAGATACACATTAATCTTCATCTAAAATGACATGTTGTAAGGACACTCACAATGAGGATATCTTAGCCTCTATTGGTAAGATGGATTTAGCTCCATAGACTAATGAATAATCCATGGCTCCAGTGAGTGTTTCAAAACTAGTTTGATAGGACCACAAGGAAAGATCTATCTAGATGTATGAGTCTCGACCAGTGTCTAGAACTATCATTTTTAGAATCTTGAGTATGGTTTTATTAGATGCATCATCTTGACCATTACCTTGGAGATAGTATTGGGAAGAAAAATGGTTTTGGATGTTGAATTGGATACAAATTCCTTTGACATTATTATTCTTAAAAGGAGCAATATTACCTATTATAATGATTTGAGGTACTCCATAATGACATATGATATAATGTAGGATAAACATGGAATTTTTTTAATGGTTATGTAGGATATTTGTATATCCTCAATCCAATTTGCAAAATACTCAATGTCAATAATGATGTATTTGTGACCATTAATTGAGGTTGGTTGTATCTTTCCAAAAATATCGAGTCCCCATTGTGATAAAAGCCATGATGACATGAGGGTTTGCAATTCCTATATTGATGTATGAATAAGGTCTCCATGTATCTTAAACTTGTGGAATTTTTGAATAAAATTGTGTGTCATTCTCCATAGTTGGCCAATAATACCTAATTCATAAGATTTTATTGGCTAGGGTGAGACCACTAGAGTGGGTACGATATGTACCTTTGTGTACCTCTCATAATGTTTTGGTTTCTTTATAAAAGTCAAGACATCAAAGGAGTGTACCACCTAGGCCTTTCCTATAAAGCATATTAGCAAAAATGACATAATGGGAGGCTTGTCTTAAGTAGGTTTTATTTTGGTTGTGATATAGGTCTGGGGATATGTATTGGTCTTTAAGGTAAATATATATATCTTGGTACTAATAAAAATGAGGACCAACAAATTTGAACATGAAATCAGACGTTGAGACTTCAAAATAAGGAGCCATAAGCTATTCCACCAAGAAAATTCATAATGTGTAAAAATGTAGGGAGTATCTTACAAAGATCCCAATGTTACCATCACATCTGTAACTTTATTATGGGCTCAAGGTACTTTCTCAAAGGAGATATGATCAAAATACTTTTAAAATTCAGCTATCATGGCTTTATATGAGATTAAATATTTTAGAAGTAGTGCAGTTGTCATTGCACCAAAAGATCAGCTTGTTAATCCTTGATACAACCACTAGAATTATAAAAGAAATAGGAGGCTATTAAACCATGTCATGAACATGAAAGGGGGATTTTGGTGATTAGTCCAACAATCCCTCCCTCAGCATCACCCGAGGGGATTCAAACCTATGACCAAGATTTAATACAACTTGTTACAACTAGCAATTATCATTGCACCAAAATATCAACCTTTTAATGCCCAATACAACCATTATACTTATAGAAGACATATGAGGCTATTAAACCATGTCACAAATATCAAAGGGAGATGTTGGTGGTTAGTACGAAAAAATATATTTTTTGGATCATATGCATCATTGACTTGGTTGATGACAAGTTGTGAATAACCATATACCTACAAGTTTTTTATCTTATATTGAACTATTATTTTTATCCCTATGATTAGAGTCTCATAATCTGCAATATTATTTGTACAATAAAAATTCAATCTATATGACCTAGGAATAGAATCTCCTTGGGGAATAATGAATGTTAGGATTAGAAGATAGAAATATAAAAACTACATGCAAATATAACTAATAATGAAAAGTAATAAAGCACACAGAAGTAGAACAAGAAGACACAAAGATTTAACATGGTTCACCCAATCCTGGGCTACATCCACCAAACTGAGAGTCCAATCTTATTATCTAGTAATTTTAGCTTGTTACAATTTGTAATCCCTTGCAACTGAATACCACTACAAGAAGGTATGAAATTCTCATATATAGATATAATCCTAAGCCTAAGCTATAATAACAAGACTAAAAGTTCACCCTAAAAAATACTTGGTGAGTGTCATGCCCAAAACTTGGGAAAAAACACACCAACAATTTGTTTTATTTAAACACTAAAGTTGATGAACTACAACTGATTTAGAACTAGAATGAAGAATCTATAATTCAAGATTACTAAGGAGTTTATGATTATATATGCAAGATGATTAAATCAATATTATGTTGTCATTGCTGTCAACTAGCTTGACAGTACTTATTTTGTAAGTTACTATACCGACACATCTGAAGGAAGGTGAAAGAGATGAAAAACAAAAATATCTACATGAGGAAGATGTATATGACAGATGAGGATAAGGAATACACTGAGTAACTTGTTGATGAGTCTATGACTTGATGGAATTGACTTTATTATGTTGCATTCATCTATGATGAAGAATAGAGCTGAAAGACACAAAGCAGTGTTGTTGGTAAATAAAGCATTTCAGTATACACTGACGAAGTGTAGTGTATACTGAGCACAGTATTAACCGAGCTTATGTTCACCGAGGCATTTCTTTGTTAACCAAGAAAAATAGAAAGGAATTAAATGATCAGTTTAGCTGATAAAGTGATGAGCTGTAAAGTGTCTGAAATTGAGGTAACAGATAATGTTTGTTATGAAGATCGACGACTAACATAAATCAAAAGGATCTAATGGAGTAGATTGAAATGTGTTACTGACACATTAGCCGAGGGAGCTTAAAGCGGAAAAATCTATGAATATGATTAAGCAGCAAAATCCGATGGAGGAAAAGATAATGATTTACTCATCTATATAAGAGACATTGGTTTCATTATAAAACAGATGTCAAAAGAAGAAGATACTGTAGAATAATCACGTGGAGAAGTTTTTCTGATCATACTGGTTAATAAGAACCAAGCTACAAAATAGTTACTGAGCTACAAAGAGTTATTACCAATGGACAATAAGTTGATACAGTATTGAATTTGAAGTTTTATATTGGTCAAAAATATTTGAATGAGTTGAACATTGATCTGTAAACTGAAAACTAAAGTTGTATTTAGGTAGATCACCTACTATTACACATTTAACCATTGTACATAGTTAAATCTCTTAACCGAGTGGACTATGAAAGTCTTTTGATGTTTCATTCATAGAGTGAACATTGTTATCCTATCAACCCCAGAGTGACTGCTAGTTAGACAATAACTTCTGGTCTAAAATCCTCTAACAAGGTCACACCTAACAGTGTGTTTGTAAACCTTTAACAGGGTTGGGTCTTCACTGACCTCACTTCAGAAGAGTGAACAATTTTGGGTTGCCAGTCCCAGGTGGTTTTTCCCTTTATAGGGTTTCCACGTTAAATCTCTTGTGTTATGTGTTAATTGTGATATTTGTTTGTGATCATAATTTTCATATTACATGTTAGATTTAATTGGTAATTAATATAGATTTCAGATTGTCAATCAGTAAATACATAGATAGTGGAAGTATTTTATGTTTACCGACTTGCAAAAGTAGTAGAATTGTTTTGGATTATACATTTTGAATTGGGACACTGGATAACTGATTCACCCCCCTCTCAGTTATTCTTACAATTGGTATCAGAGCGGTGGTTGCTTAGAACAGATTTTTAAGGACTTCAACAGAAAGGTCTCAAGATGTATAAGAGGGAAGTGCCAAAGTTGAACAAAGATAACTTCATAGTATCGCAAAGCCGGATGAAGTTGCACATATCTAGAATTGGGAATTCTACACTAGAACTGATGGAGAATGGCTACATTGAACCGACACCAGGTCCCCTGACTCTTGATCAATTAAAGGATAGACATGAACACAATATTACTATGATGGAACTTGCTGCTACCTATATCGATGCCAAATTTAATGACATCAAGGAATGTGATACTGCTAAGAAGATGTGGGACAAGTTGACTCTAATATACAGTGGAGATGTGAATGTCAAGAGAGCCAGAGTAGAAAGCCTAAGAGGTCGATTTGATGATATGAAGATGAAAGAAGGTGAGAACATTATGCAATACAAAAATAGACTAAAAGAAATAGTACATGCTATTAGAGCATCTGGCAGACCTATTGATGATGAAATAGTGATAAACAAGATTCTTAGAACTTTTCTGCTAGTTTATGCAATCAAGATCTTTGCAATTCATGAAACAAGAGCTACATCCAACCTCACCCTTAACACTCTGATCGGTAAGCTTACAACCTTTGAATTGAATAACTTTGACAATAGTGTTGTACCTTCTATTGAATCCGCTTTCATGTCCTCTTTGAAGATTGGTAAGTCTAGTAGCAAGATTGATAAGAACAATGACAGTGACAGTAATACCGATGATGAACTTGATGAGCTTGAAGCTCTTATGGCCAGAAGATTTCCCAAAGGTAAGGGAAGATATAGAGGCAAGTTACCTCTAGCTTGTTTTAATTGTAAAGAAGTTGGCCACATCACAGCTAGATGTTCGAATAAGAAAGATGATGATAGATCCAAAGACCAATCCAAAGCAAGCTATGGGAGAAGAGTCAACAGAGGCTACCAACACACAAACAGGGACAATCAAGATAGCTATGACAAAGGGAAAAAGGTATGTTACATAGCTGAAGAATTTGAATCTAAATCTGACACTGATGATGATGTAGAAGTAGTATTTGTTTCTATGAAGGATGATTCAGAGGAAGAAGAGAAACATGAGGAGACAACATTGATCTCTAAAGTAAGTAGAAATGATACATGGATCATAGACAGTGGCTACACACATCATATGACTGGTGATATAGAGAAATTTGATCTAATTGATGAATATGATGGTGGATCTGTTAGAATGGGAAATGATGCACCTTCTATGGTGAGAGGTAAAGTTTCACTAATGATTAATGACAAAATAAAATGTGAGAATGCATACTGGGTAGATGGACTGAACTACAATTTGATAAGTGTGGCACAGCTAAACAACTCAGGTCATCGACTTGCTTTTGAGAGTAGAAAGGTAAGAATCTATGATGACAAAGGAAGGCTTGTTGGAACTGGTACACAATCCAGAGGTAATCTATTTTATCTTGATATTGATCAATCCTCTTTTTTATTAATGAAAGATGATGATGCATGGTTGTGGCATAAGAGGTTAGGTCATGTGAATTTTGATAACATGGTCAAGATTAGCAAGAAGAAAAGAGTTAGAGGATTGCCTAACTTGTCAAAATCGGATCATGCTATGTGTCATGAATGTTAGAAAGGTAAGATGACTAAGTCCAATTTTAAAAGCAAAGAATACTCAACAAAGAAGATACTTGAATTGGTTCATACTGACCTATGTGGTCCTATGAGAACTCAGAGCTATTATGGTGATAGATACTCTATTCCTTTTTTTTATGACTACACTAGACTGGTGACTATTATGTTTCTAAAAGAGAAATCTGAAGCTTTCAAGTTGTTTAAATGGTATAAGGCTAAGGTAGAAAAAGAGACTGGAAAAGAAATCAAATTCTTAAGATCTGATAGAGGAGGTGAATTTATATCTGATGAATTTACTAATTTTTGTAATGAGAA
This sequence comes from Chamaecyparis obtusa, assembly GCA_027943335.1. NCBI lineage: Eukaryota > Viridiplantae > Streptophyta > Pinopsida > Cupressales > Cupressaceae > Chamaecyparis > Chamaecyparis obtusa. The sequence goes on from BSBK01000073.1 coordinate 210,733, forward strand.
TGGTATTAAGAGATAGGTCTCTACACTAAGAACACCTTAGAAGAATGGGATTGTTGAAAGAAGGAATAGGTCAATCATTGACTATGCTAGAACACTAATGCTACAAAAGAATGTTTCTCATACATATTGGAGGGAAGCTGTCAGCACAACTGTATATGTGCTTAACTGAGTACAACTGAAGAAGGACTCCAACCGGACACCTTATGAGCTATGGTTTGGACACAAACCTACTGTAAGTTATTTCAGAATTTTTGGAAGAAAATGTTTTATTCTGAAGGATGAGAGAAATGGGAAATTTGATTCTAAAGGTGATGAAGGAATATTCTTACGATATTATACTAAGAGTAAAGCATAAAAATGTCTGAATAAGGTTACAAATAAGATGATTGAAAGTACTAATGTTTGTGTTGATGAGTATGATCACATAAACATAAAAGAAAGAAAGGAACCAGAAGACTATGGTAGATTCACTTACATTGAACTTCCTGACTATTTATCGAAGTCGCAACCTGTGATAACTAGTTAGCAAGAAAATAACCCTGATGAACAGGAAAGGGAAAATAACGAACAAGATGGTGCTACCGAGAAAGAAAATGAAGCTAAATAGGATGAACAAGAAAGAAGAAACTGAGTACTAGCTAGTTTTTTCAGAAGACATCATCCTGAGACACAAATTATTGGAAACAGACAAGCTAGAATGCAGACTAGAAGCAAAACAAGACAAGGTACATGTTTGGTTTGTGAATTTGAACCAAAGAATGTGAAAGTTGCATTAGAAAATGAAGAATGGGTTAATGCAATGAAGGAGGAAATAGAACAAATAGAGAAAAACAAAACTTGGTCCTTAGTACCCTGACCTAAAGATAAGAATGTTATCGGTACTAAATGGATATTCAGAAACAAAATGAATGAAAATGGTGAAGTGACAAGAAATAAAGCAAGATTGGTATGCAAGGGATATGCATAGGAAGAAGGCATTGATTATGGTGAAACATTTGCACCTGTTGCCAGATTGGAAGGAGTTAGATTGTTACTTACATATGCTACACACAAGAAATTTAAGGTTTATCAAATGGATGTGAAATCAACATTTCTGAATGGTATACTTGAAGAAGAGGTCTACATAGAACAACCTGAAGGATCCATTGATCCAGACAATAGAAACATGGTATGTAGATTACACAAAGCTTTATATGGTTTGAAGCAAGCACCGAGAGCATGGTATGAAAGACTACATACTTACCTATTAAGTATTGGATTTGTAAGAACCAGTGAGAACAATAATTTGTACATGAAAGGTGATACTGATGACACTATTATCATTGCTAAAAATTTTGTTGATGATATTATTTTTGGAGGTTAAGATCATATATGTAAATCTTTTGCGGATGACATGAGGAATGAGTTTGAAATGTCTATGTTTGGAGAGATTAAGTTGTTTCTTGAATTAAAAGTGATACAATAGAGTGATGGGTTATTCATCACACAGTCCAAGTACATAAAGGAAGTCTTGAAGACATTTGGCATGGAAGATGCTAAACTTGTGGGAACACTGATGGTTACTAGAGGTAAACTAACAAAGGAAGATGAAACTACAGAGGTAAACTAGACACTTTACCGATCCATGATTGGTAAGATAATGTATGTAGTTCACAATAGACCAGATATAGCACATGTTGTGGGAATTGTTGCCAGATATTCTACTAATCCTAGAGAATCATACATGATTGCTACTAAAAGAATCTTAAGATATCTAAAAAAGATAGAGGATTATGGATTATGGTATCCTAAGGAAGGTAAGTTTGAGCTAAAATTTTACACTGATGTTGATTGGGCTGGAAATGTGGATGACAGAAAAAGTACCACCAAAGGAGCATTTTTCTTTGGTGAAAGACTTGTATACTAGACAAGTAAAAAGCGGGCTTGTATTTCTCAGTCTATAGCTAAAGCAAAGTATGTTGTTTCTACTACTAATTTCTCAAACATTGCATATATCAAACAAGTGTTGGAAGGAATGAATGAGGTAATCACTAACCCAATGATCATATACTGTGACAACACAAGTGCAATTAATATCTCAAAGAATCATGTGATGCACTCAAAGACAAAGCATATATCAATTAAGTATCACTACTTAAGAGAACAAGTGCAAGAGAAGCAAGTAAAGTTGGAATTTGTTACATCTAAAGAACAACTTGCAGACATTTTTACAAAGCCTCTACCGAAGGACACTTTTGAATATTTGAGGACTAGACTTGGGGTCTGTCCCCTGTCTATCGGTCACTAATGTGATTTGGATGTTGCATCAACCTAATCTTATTAGTAGATCATTCATGTTGATGCGGCATAGTTCACACTTTGAATTTTGTTCAAGGTTGTGATTAAGTTTGAAGAACTGAAACAGATTGGAATATCAGTATACTAAGATACAGAGGAAGCATTAGACACTAGAGATTTATTTAGCTATTACAGAGCTGATTATTTACTTGTTTCTTTGGCATTTTTGTCAAAGGGAGAGATAAATAATATGAAAAGAACAGGAGATTTGCGTCGATGAGAACTATCTAAGGGAGAGATGATCTAAAAGGAACTTGAGAACTAAAAAGGTTATATCTATAGAATGACAAAGCTATATTTTATAATGTTGTTTTAGTAATGTAGTGATTAAACATATTAAGCTAAGGAGAGCTAACATTACATAGCATTTGATCACAAAGTTGTAGAAAACATGTTTGGTATGTGTATGGTACATTTCATATTACTTGAGTTGCCATCAATGCCAAAGGGAGAGATTGATGAACTACAACTAATTCAGAACTAGAATGAAGAATCTGTAATTCAAGATTACTAAGGAGTTGATGATTAGATATGCAAGATGGTTAAATCAGTATTATGTTGTCACTAATGTCAACTAGCCTAATAGTACTTATTTTGTAAGTTACTATACCGACACATCTGAAGGAAGGTGAAAGAGATGAAGAACAAAAATATCTACATGAGGAAGATGTATATGACAGATGAGGATAAGGAATACACTGAGTAACTTGTTGATGAGTCTATGACTTGATGGAATTGACTTTATTATGTTGCATTCATCTATGATGAAGAATAGAGCTGAAAGACACAAAGTAGTGTTGTCGGTAAATAAAGCATTTCAGTATACACCAATGAAGTGTAGTGTATATCAAGCATAGTATTAACTGAGCTTGTGTTCACTGACGTATTTCTTTGTTAACCAAGAAAAACAAAAAAGAATTAAATGATCAGTTTAGCCAATAAAGTGATGAGCTGTAAAGTGTATGAAATCGAGGTAACAGATAATGTTTGTTATGAAGATCGACGGCTAACATAAATCAAAAGGATCTAATGGAATAGATTGAAATGTGTTACGAACACATTAGCTGAGGGAGTTTAAAGCGGAAAAATCTATGAATATGATTAAGTGGCAAAATCTGATGGAGGAAAAGAAAATGATTTACTCATCTGTATAAGAGACATTGGTTTCATTATGAAACAGATGTCGGAAGAAGAAGATACTATGGAATAATCGCGTGGAGAATTTTTTTTTATCATACTAGTTAATAAGAATTGAGCTATAGAACAATTACCAACTACAGAGAGTTATTACCGATGCACAGTAAGTTGATATAGTATTGAATCTGAAGTGTTATATTGGTCAGAAATATTTGAATGAGTTGAACATTGAGCTGTAAACTACAAACTGAAGTTGTATTTAGGAATATCACCTACTGTTACACATTTAACCATTGTACATAGTTAAATCTCTTAACCAAGTGGACTATGAAAGTCTTTTGATGTTTCATTCATAGAGTGAACATTGTTATCTTGTCAACCCCAGAGTGACTGTTGTTTGGACGATAACTTCTGGTCTAAAATCTTCTAACAAGGTCACACCTAATAGTGTGTTTGTAAAACTTTAACAAGGTTGGGTCTTCACCGACCTCACTTCAGAAGAGTGAACAATTTTGGGTTGCCGGTCCCAAGTGGTTTTTCCCTTACAGGGTTTCCATGTTAAATCTCTTGTGTTATGTGTTGATTCTGATATTTGTTTGTGATCATACTTTACATATTACATGTTAGATTTAATTGGTAATTAATACAGAGTTTAGATTGTCAATCGCTAAATACATAGACAGTGGAAGTATTTTATGTTTACTGACTTGCATAAGTAGTAGAATTATTTTGGATTATACATTTTGAATTGGGACACTGGATAATTGATTCATCCCCCTCTCAGTTATTCTAAAAAAAGTTATCTTAGCTAACTAATCAAATGCAGTTTACAGATATAAGGCGAAGACCTCAAATGGTTCTAAAGGGCATTGTGACTAACGTTGACTTGGTCAAGCTCCCTCTTGGATTAAAGCCAGTGATTTAATTTTCTAATTGATTTACTAATAGGAGTACTAGGATAAGTAGATTGACTATGTTTGACTAAAAGTCGACTAAAAATTAACCCTCTAATGTTTAATGGCATAACTATATTTTAAATGAAATTACTATTAAATTTACCTCCTAATTAAATATGAATTGGTCAAGGTTTAAATAAAAGTCAGACTATTAATTTACAAAATTTTCATAATTTAAATACCCTCTATTAAGATTCCGCAATATCATATTCTTTATTATAATTTTAATTGAAGAATAATAATGTTCAAGTAATAATAAATCTAATTATTAAATTTAATCAATTTGACCTCGTTGAATCAATTTAATACACCTTTAAGTATTAAGGCTAATTATATACATAGAAAATTTTCTTTAATAAATTTATTTGGATAAATAATTAGTTTACTAAAACCAAAAGATTGATAAAGTTCATTTCTCAATAAAGTGTTTAATGAAATTAAATTACACCTTATTAATTTTATTGGTTTAATAAATTTAAAATTAATCTATTTAAATAGGCACATGAAATTAAATACCTAATTGTAAATATTAGATTTTAATAGGAAATATAATTTCCTTAAAAAGGTAAAAAATGATAACTAAGTGTAATTAATTTAGGAAACTTCATTTCTCCTAAAGTCAAAATTGACAACTAAATAAATTTGCATAAACTTTGAGTTCCATTTTGAAATTAAACTCTATGTATGGCTAAATTTATATTGATAATTTTTACAAATTCTCTCTCTCTCTCTCTCTCTCTCTCTCTCTCTCTCTCTCTCTCTCTCTCTATCTATCTATCTATCTATCTATCTATATATATATATGTTGCAAAGTTGTCTATACTAAGGTATATGACTAGATATAGTGTTTTCATTATGGCAACAAAGTCATATAGCAGTTTGGAGTCAGCGCACTTGATGTAAAGATCAGAATTCGGTTAAGTGTTGAAGACTAGACAATGTATAGAGTTCCTACAGCTCAGAGCATCAGCGAACGTGTGTATGGAGTATTATGGTATGTGCCCTAGAAGTTAAGTTTGTTAGACTATACTCATGCTTATTCTATGAGTGCACAAGTAGATGTGCAAGGATGAGAAAGTTACAGTCTATTAAAGTTGCATAGCTAGTGTGTGCCAGTAAAGAACAGAGCATGGAGACGACAGTTAGAATTTTGGTTTTTGATTATAATGTAAAGTTGTAAAGACTATGTGCCCATTGTATTTAGGTTACTAATTTGACAAGTAGTGTCAAAGCATCAGTGCATCAAAGGAACTGATTTGACAAGTTGTGTCACAATGACAGTTCATCCAGCAAATATAGTGTGTATCTGAGATCGGAAGGTTGTAGCCTTCACCACTTGAGCAGTCAGCTCTTGGACAGTGCATCCTCTCCCCTAATAGGGACTATTGTAAAAGAATCCTAATAGGGTCAAACCCTTAACAAGGTCTACTATACTTAAAGCATTGTAAAGCTACTCCTAACAAGGTAAAGGATCTTCTAACGAGGATCACAAAACACTAGTGCAAAATCTTAGTGGGTGTCAATTCCCACCAAGATTTTTACCTATTTGGGTTTCCCCGTAATCATATTGGTGTCATGTGTTGATTTCATGTTTCATGTTTATGTGAATGTTTATTTTAGTACTTAAGCATTTAATTTTAGCATAAAGATTAAAGTGAAAAGTTAAAATATAGTGAACACTGATTCACCCCCCCCTCTCAGTGTTCCCATTCCTAAGATTTGGTATCAAAGCTCTGGTCCTCATCAAAGAAGATTAACCACTTGAAGAGCTCATGAACAAAGTAGAAATGAAACATCGGAAAAGAAATCTTGAAGCTTCTCTTGAAGACCTGGACAAGTCAGAAAGAGAATTTGAAGAACTAAGGGATAAACTTAGTGATGCTCAATTAGTCATCAAAAAGCTAAAGAAAGATTTGAAAGAATGATCTACCAGTGATCTAGGGATAGTGGTCAATAAGCTGAATGAAGAAAAAAAATCCTTAAAAGAACAACTTGAAGAGTTTGATGATAATCTGACTAATAATCAGGAAGTTTATGATGAACAGATCAAAGAGAACCTTCAGCTGAATGAAGAACTAAGGCAAGAAAACATGGAAATCTTGGAGCTAAGGAATAGCAAAGAAAGCTTGGAGTCTAAATTGAAAGAAGCAAAGAATCATATTGAAAAATTACACACTAGTTCTGATTTGATAGAATCTCATATGTATGCAAGGAGAGACAAATGAGACACTAGTTGTATTGGATACAATGAAGCACAAAATCAGATTAACAACATGGGAGAAAGAAATGATTCACAAACGGACTCTAATGATGCTGAAAAGACTGAAGATCAAACCATAGATAATGGTGGACCACCTAAGAATGAGTGCAAGCAAGTAGAATGCACTTGTTTTGCATGTAACTAGCATGGACACATTGCAAGGAGCTGTATAGAGGTAAGACCTTTTAATGGCTACTGTTATTCACAAGTTTGGTCATAGAGCTATGAATTGCAAGACTAGCAAGAAGAATAGGATTCAACAAGATCAAAGAAATTAGAATCAGATAAATGTAAGAAGTTCTCAGAATGTTACATGCCAAATATGTAACTATAATGGTCACACAGCAAAAAAATGTAGAATGGTGACTCATGTCAATGCACTGAGGAATATAAGACATCCAATCATTTTTCACTCTTGTAATAAGGTTGGACATATCTCAAGGTTCTGTAGATCAAGGACGCAAGGTCAGGGAAGCCCTAAAAAGGCCAAAGAACCAGTTTTGGATCCCATAGGAGAAGTTAATTTTGTCAAAGCCTCAGATGATGTGAGCATGATTTGGTCAAAGAAAAAGAAGGACAAGACTTATGAGAATATATTGGATGCATCTGTAGTGGACGCACCCTCTACATCTAGATGAATGGCCCTCAGGGTCATAGGGGGAGCTAATTTATCTCTAGACCCCTGCGTGGCTGGTATACTCATCCTCAGAGTATGCACCTTTGGACTTAAGCTTTTGGAGTATAAAGGTACCTATGTGAAAGATCGCACATGCTTATTGTGAATAGAACTCGAGTTGGAAATTTTGAAATCATAGCTTGGTTTACACAACTTGTATTAATGGCATAATTTTCACTTTAAAGTACATAGAAGTTATTTGATTACTCATTGCATTCAAATTTAGAGTGATAGGTGAGCAGAAAGAGCCTTGGAAGTTGTTGTGAAGACTTGGAGATTGATCTATCAGTGTTTGCAGTGCATTTGGTCAGTTGCAGAAACCCTAAGCTCATTGCACCGATTCGGAAGCCTTCACATTATCTTAGAGTTCAATTGGAAAGTGTTTACAAGTAATTCATGGCCACTCTCATTTTTTTTGATGTCGCTAAGAAGAAGAGATATGTTTTCAAGAAACATCCATTTAAATCAACCCTAGATTATTTAGAGGGAGCTTTCTCCCACATGCCTATGGGCATCATGCATGTCGAGGATATTAGGGAATATATCTACTGTAAGAAGGAACTAGTTGGATTGGATAGGCTAAGAGCACACATGGACACCATGTTGAAACTAGACAAAACATTCATGGATGAATATGCTAAATGGAATGATCACCCCATTGTTGACTATGCTATGGCATATGAATTCTATGAGAAAGAATGGATAAATATTTTATTGAGTAGAATTCATGATGACTTGTTTTGGATTAGTGATGTACCAGTTAGAATCACTAGTGACTTGATACATGAGATGATAGGCCTTTCTAGGATAGACGTCATGCTTTCTATGGGCAAGGAAGTTAGAAAGATGGTTGAGAAAACATGTAAGTCAAGGAGTGATAGGCGTGACATGACAATTGAGCCTATTAAGCAAGAAGAAATCAAATTGATGTCAATGATACTAGAATACAAGTTTCATCACACCAGTAGGGTGAATAGTGTGTTTGTAGGCACTATTCTAGTAGCCATCAGACTAGTAAAGGAAGATGGTGAGTTCAACTTGTGTGAGATCTTGCACGCACAGTTGATTGATAACATCAAGGCTATCAAACATGACAAGACAAAGATATTCAGGTTTGGGTCACTAACCATTTACATGTACCTTCATATAGTTGGGAAGATATTAGATTTGTATTTGGACAAGACTATTCCAACCATGCCTCAGATATCCAACAAAGCATCCATTGAAAGCACATTAAGGGATTATATAACATTGGAATTGAAGACCTTTAGGGTCAAGATGAAAATGAGGTATAGGATTCCAGAGAGCATTGTGGAAAAGTATAAGGATACTATTTTTTTTATGGTGGAGATAGATACAACTTGTATGGAAGTTTTTGAGCCAAGAACTAAGTGGATTCATCCACTTGGTTATGAAGTAGAGGAACAAGTCCTTGAAGCATATGCACAGGTATTACTATCAACCCCCAAAGATCCTAATGAACCTAGATGGGGAACATATGAGGAGAAAACCAAAGAAGTAGATGCAAATCTAAATAGTGTAGAAACAAAAAGGAAGGCTTCTAAAGTCACATCAAAAATCTTGAGAATACATGGTGTATCTCAAGTAGACCTTGATAAAGCAAGGGATGAAAAGATTTCTTTGGAACTGAAGAGCGCAAATGTAGCTAAGGCAAAATCACATGACCCTAAGATGAAGAAGATAAAAATTGAAAAAGATGATAGTCAAAAGGGTAAAGAAGATGATACTCCTTCTATGCCCAAGGTAACCATTGACCTTACTACTCCTCTTGAGTATAATGCAATGCCAAAGAGGAAGAAAGAGGTTGGTACTAGTCATCCATCCTCAAGAGTCACAAGAAATAGAAGAAACACCCAAGCACCTCCTAAAGTAAGCTTCAAACCCAATCTCAATGTGCTAAGTGCCAGAATAGTTGATGAGGGAAGAATTGACCAAGTAGGGAAATTATATGACAAGTATAATGAAATAGACAAATCTAAGATTCATGGTATGTTGGTCAAGCACATGCTAAAGTTCAAGAAAATAGTCTTGGAACTAAAAACCATGATTCCTGATAAAGTATGGAATATCCTTGAATTCTAAAAGAGACAAGCTATTGAGGAAGATTTGTGGATAAGGGAGAAGATTCTTGATGATACCCTTTGTATATGTGAGCTAGAAGAGAAGAAATTGCTGTTAGATCTAGTTAAGCCTCACCTCAAAACAAAGACAAGAACTTTGAACATAATGGATAAGAATTATGAGTTAATTGCAAAAGAGATAGAAAAAGCCTTTGAGAAGGTATTCATGAATAGAAACATGTATCCACCTACTGTGCCCAAAGATAATGTACCCACAAAGGTCACCAAAGGGTCAGAAACCATCAAGGAACAATCTACAGGTCTTCAGAATTCAACGCCTGTAGTGGAAGTACATGCAAAATTAGACAAGTTTGAGGAAGCTTTTGTGAGCACACAAGAAGCTGAGATTTTATGCAGCAGCATACCTCCCACTCATCAAGAAGAGGTATTGATTGAAAATATATTAGATAAGATAGATGAAAAAGATCAAGAGAAAGATGAAACTTCTGTTGAACTAGCCAAGGTAAAACTAGAAGTGATGGATAGCACTCCCATCACTCCCTCCTCAACATTGTTGTCAAGTTTGACACCTGACACATCTAGTTTGGACTCATGGAGAGAAGAAGACCTGATTAAGTTCAGCATCCTAGCTATGGAGAAGGAAAAGGAGAAACAAGTAATGAGAAATACTCTCCTTGTGGAATTAGTGAACATATTGAATAGTTTGTCTCCTATGGACATGAAAGTGAATAAGGTACACTTAGTTGATGATGTGAGTACAATTATCTCATAGTTCAAAAGTAATTTTTCAAGCCTTGAAGAATCTACATCCAAAGTTGCAAAAGAGACATACCTGAAGAAGAGATTGAATAAGTTGATGAGTAACTTTGCACTAGATCTAAATTCACTCAAGATAGGACAAGCATCCTTAAAAGAATTTATTGATCAAGGAAGGAAGTTCATTGCAAACTACATGGATCAAGATAAGCTTACTAATGCCCATCTTTAGAAAATACAAGAGGCAGAAGCTATGATTGTGTAGGTGAAGAGTTTAGTGAAAGACACATCCACTAATGTGAACATGTGACACAATATCTACCAAGGTCAGTTGGACAAAATTGAGAAGGAAAAGAAAGAGATGGAAAAGATAAGGTCTAGACAGACTGAGTTGAGGAATGCTCTTGCACCCTCACTAGACATTCTCAATCAAAACATCAAGGAGATTGATGCCACCATGATAACCTATGATCAAGGTCTGAGCACAAATTTGAAGAAGATGGAGAAGCTTCAATATGCTTTAAGTGCCCATCTCTAGATAGTTAACTCCTTGATAACTTTTTGGAAGAAGGAGATCCAGAACCTTAAAATAGCATATCCAAATGTTTTCCCTAAGTTAGTATGTGTAGATACAATTTTTTGGTACACCTTTGTCATTAATGTCAAAGGGGGAGTTGTGTATAGAATATTGAGTATAATATGTATAGGGAGATATAAGATTATGTATTAGAAATGTATAAAAGACAAAAGTTTTTTGTGTTAAGGGATAGTTAGCAACTTGGCCATATTCCTTTGTTACCATCAATGACAAAGGGGGAGATTGTTGGAAAGTTCTCTATACTAAGGTATATGACTAGATATAGTGTTTTCATTATGGAAAAAAAGTCATATAGCAGTTTGGAGTCAGCACACTTGATGTAAAGATTAGAATTTGGTTAAGTCATGTTGAAGACTGGATAGTGTATAGAATTCCTACAACTCAGAGCATCAGCGCATGTGTGTAGAGACATATTATGGTATGAACCCTAGAAGTTAAGTTTGTTAGACTATACTCATGCTTATTCTATGAGAGCATAAGCAGATGTGCAAGGATGAGAAAGTTGGAGTCAGTTGAAGTTGCACAGCCAATGTGTGCCAAGAAAGAACAGAGCATGGAGCCGACAGTTAGCATTTTGGTTTGAAATTATAATGTAAAGTTGTAAAGGCTATGTGCCCTTTGTATTTAGGTTGATGACATGTTTATATGTATAATTTTAAGCATGCTTAAGCCAATTCATTTGGAAGCATTGTTTGTAATTAGTTATAGGGCCGACCTAATTGTGTATTTTGTATGAGCATATAAATATAAGGTGTGCCCATTGTATTTAGTATGGAAGTTGTAATAGAGTTATAATAAGTAGAGAAAAAGTGTGTGAAGACACTAGAAAATGTATTAGATATTTGCTAGAGGTCAAAGCATTAGCACATCAAAGGAACTGATCTGACAAGCAGTGTCATAGTGAAAATTCATCCAGCAAATATAGTGTGTATCTAAGATTAGAAGGTTGTAGCCTTCACCACTTGAGCAATGAGCTCTTGGATAGTGCATCCTCTCCCCTAATAGGGAGTATTTTAAAAGACTCCTAACAGGGTCTAACCCTTAACAATGTCTACTGTACTTAAAGCTTTGTAAAGCTACTCCTAACAGGGTAAAGGATCTTCTAACAAGGATCACAAAACACTAGTGCAGAATATTAGTGGGTGTCAATTCCTACCAGGGTTTTTACCTATTTGGGTTTCCCCGTAATCATATCGGTGTCATGTGTTGATTTCATGTTTCATGTTTATGTGAATATTTATTTTAGTACTTAAGCATTTAAGTTTAGCATAAAGATTAAATTGAAAAGTTAAAATACAGTGAACATTGATTCACCCCCCCCTCTCAGTGTTCTCATTCCTAACAATGTGTGTATATATATATATATATATATATATATATATATATATATATATATTTATATATATATATATATATATATATATATATATATATATATATATATATATATATATATCCCTATTTCATTTTAACTTACTTTTGTTTTTCTATTTGAACTTGTTGTTATATATATTTTTATTGTTTTTGTTCCAAACAAAATATAATGTTGTATACATAAAAAAATACTAGTTCCATTTTATTAATCCCATTAATGGGGTGGAGGGGCCAATCCATTTCATGGGAGGCCTGCGGCCTCACCATGGGATCCCAAACCCTCATGGTTGTGGCCCCCATGGTGAGGTCACAAACCCTTGGTGGGTTGCAGCCTCACCATGGGGTCATTGTTATCTTTATTGTGCATTAGATGTTGTCATTAGTATCAAAGATGATCAGTCAATTACCTATGCTATTCAATTGGTAAAAGGAAGAACTACAAGCTACACATGCTAGTCAGTTAACTACTTAAGCCTTCATACTGAGTAGTCATAGGGCAGTACCGAGAACACAAGGGAAATGGTTTTAACTAAGCACCAGAGCAATATTACCGAGCATCAGTGTATACTGATATTGAGCATCAGTAAAAACTAAGAAGATTGGACACCAAGCACCAGTGTATTTACCAAGCAGTATTGATAGTGTTTACTGAGCAATCTAGGAAATAGAATAGTAATTGGTTTTGGCACATTTATCTATGCAAATGATTACAATAGAATCATAAAAAAATTTTACCAAGATCAAGGTCCATTTATTGTGGATGTAATCATTAATTGTGATGATTATCTCTATGTAATTGTTAGATCTAGGTTATTTTTTATATCATAGATCTTAGGGTTTTTCATAAGATGATGTAAACCTAATTAGGTTAGGCAGTCATGAAAGTTAAGCGACATTAGGATATGAAAGTAGTTTTCTATATAATTGTAATTCATGATATTTTGATGATGAGTGTAATGAAATGAGAAGGAGATCTTGAAGTAGAAGCCACCTTCAAGACATCAGTTTTCAGACAAGGTTCATAAGTAATCAGAGATAGTCAGTTATTTAGAATTAGTCAAGGCTACTAAGTAGTACAGTGGACAGATATCTACACATCAAGGTGATATACATTTGATATTTCATAAGATCTGATTCAGACAAGATAAGTTTTCATTTTACAGATACCCTATTGTCATTCTCTAATCATTGTAACATATATTTGGTAAAATCTCCTAACAAAGTAGACCTAACAGTCTTTATTGTAAATCTCTTAACTGAGTACACACTCAAGAAGTGTTGTTGAAATCCTTTAGTAAGGTAGATCTAGCTAATCTTTTGTTACTCCTAACAGGGTAAGATCACCAAAAGTGATCACAACTTGTAGCCCTAACAAACATACTTTATTAGCTGCAGTAGTGAAGAATTTGTGGGTGTCATCCCCACTACAGGTTTTACCTTCTAACAAGGGTTTCTACGTAACCAAAATACTTTTTTTATGTGATTGATTTATTGTTTGATTTCATGCAATTTACATTTACAAGTTAATTGAATGAATGATGCATACAATGGATTGAGTTGATAGATGAGTTTACTACTATTTTCTGATTTAGTTTTTGGAGTTAAATTTTTTGAGGGCACTGATTCACCCCTCCCCTCTCATTACCCTATCTCTCCATTCCAAAAATTGGTGTCAGAGCTCAGATCTCTTATTAGACCATTTAACCACTAAAGAGTAAATATCTAATCATGGAGAGATACAAGTTGGACAAAACAATAGAGATTCAAAAGATTCAAATGCAGATGTTTGTTGAGCAATACAAACAAGCTAAGGATGCATTGAAGAAGTTATTGGTTCAAAGAAAGAACTTGACTATTTTGGAAAATGAGACTAACTACCATGAAGAAGAGAATGATGACTTATTTGATAATATTGGATCAAGTTCATGGAGTATTTATGATGGTTCTGAAAGTGCAAATTCTAATTTATCTAAAAAGAATCTTCATTTGACTGAACAAGTAGAATCCCTTCAGATCAGTCAAGAGACATAGATGGTAAGAATGATTAATGTGATGAAAAATGCTAGACAAGCTAAACAAGAAAGGAATTTAGATAGAATATAGATGACTGAACAACTTATAGAAAAAGAAACTGAGATACAGTGACTTAATGAGCATCACTTTGAAATATCCAATCAGATGATTATTGTAAACCAGGAGATGAAATAAGTAAATGGTGAGTTGTCAAGAAAAATTAAAGACATTGGAGTACTCAGGGAAGAAAATGAAAAACTAAGAAATGAAATGAAGATGTAGCTACAACACAATGAAATGATGAAAAAGGCTAAAGATAATTCTAAGAAGATTGATGGTTTTCTGATTAGTCAAAGATGACTTGGAAGCACTACTGGATTAGGCTATACTAAGAAAGGAGAATCATCCAAGAAAGATGAACAAGTGAATAACAATCATAATCAAAGACCTAAGACAGTGACATGATATCATTGTGGCAAACCAGGATATACTTCAAATGTTTGCAGGAGTAAAGCACAAGGTAAACCAAAAACCACTCCTAAATTTAATGGTCATTGTTATAATTGCAACAAGTTTGGACATCAAGCATATGAATGCAAATCTAAGTTGAATAGGAATTCTAACCAACCTCACATGGAGAAACTCTGCTATACTTGTAACATACATGGACACACCTCACAAGAGTGTAGAACAAAAATGAAACAAGTCTGGACACCAAAAGGACATAACAAATCATATCAACCGAGAAGAAAAAATAATGCTTACACTTGGGATTACAACACATGGGTTAATTACACATTATGTGGAAGGTATGGACATATTGTAGAGAAATGTATGAGGAAGAGATGGGCTGGAAAATCGCAAAGCTGGACAAGGACTGGTATGGCATGTTTGCATTGTCACAAAGTCAGTCACCTAAGAAAAGATTGCAAAGACCAAGCACTAGAAGAACAAAAATTCAAGAATGGAAATACAATTGCAGATATCATGAGAATAAGAAACACTATGTGGAGTAAGGCATCAACTGAGAATGTTGAGTCAAGAAATGCAGTCAGTGAAACCTCATCCATTGGATTAGGTGACATCGACACCTCCACCTAAGGTGAAAAAGGTATGTATGAAACTAATATTCCTAATTGATCATATCTTGCATACAGTTCCTTATATTTGATGTGCACATACCAAATCAGCATGAATTAAGATGGATTATGGTTTATAAGTTTTGAGCTAACAAATTCATACAGTCAGTATATGCAAGACTGAGTAAAGAGTTACCCGTCAGTGACTATTACGCAAGGTTAACCGAGTATCAGTATTAACCAAGTGAAAAGTTATGTGTTAGCCAAGCTATTGTTATTTTGTGGTAATCACCGAGTTGACATTTGTCACCGAGCTGGAAGTAGGTCAAGCATTTATGACAAGCATTTTGAGTGGGAATTTGAAAAATGTTATAAATAGACGGAGGACTTGGTTTATTTTTCACAAAGAGATTTCGAAGAGCAAAAATTTCTAGAGAGATAATTCAAGAAAATCATTTCAAGAAATTTAAAGTAGTTTCAGATTCAACCGAGTGTGTTCTTCATCATTTTTGAGTAAGTACAGTTACTACCAAGCTTATTGAAAGTATTTATGGAAACCCTAAGTTGAGAAAAAATAGCATCCATGTCGAAGACAAAAAAAATCTAAACTTGTAGAGGATGAAGTAAACTTGATTGTGTTAGGTAACTGTGATAAGCCCCGATACAAACTTCATCCTGAAGTTGCATCCAATATTGATTCAGCGGGAGCCTTTTCAAGCATACCCCCTGGGGTTTTGTTAGTTGAAGATGTTAGATCATACACTCACTGCAAGATAGGTGAAATTGGTGATTTTGAGATGTTTGCATCTTTCCAGAGGCTTTGCAGTGATGATGGAAAATTGAAACCGGAATATAAACAAGTTGAAAGAATTGGTCTAACAAATGCCCTAAGTTTCGTAGAGACTTTTAAAAATGAATGGATTGGATTTTGTTAAGTCAGTTTCACAATGGAATGTTTTGGTTGGATGAGCCAGTTAAAGTCATAAAAAATATGATTCACACAGTCACCGGGTATTCAACAACTGACAAGACCAAGGCATTTCGTAGTGCTTCTAGGGCTGATATTGAAAAGAACACCAGAGTAGTGTGGGATGGCCAAGCACTAAAGATTGGTTCAATTAATGATCGAGAAGTTAAATTTGTAGCTCATGTCATCAATTACAAGATTTATCAGTCAAGTAGACTGAACAGTGTACCATGTGGAGCCATTGACATTGCATACAAAATGGTCAAGAAAAGTATCTAGTTAGACCTTGCCGAGCTATTGTTGAGGAAAATGGAAGAGAACATGAAGACTCCCAGTTGACGAAGTCTAATACTTGTAAGTTTGGATCACTTTTAGTTTGCATATTCTTCTATGTGCAATAATTTTTCCCTTTTGTCAATAATGTACAGTGGTCAACAGAAAAAATAATATATTTATATGCATGAAACATGTAGTTAAATTAATAAATATTATTATTATAAATATTATAGGTAAAATTTATCACTAAACTGTGAAATTTGACTTCCTTTTATCTTTAATGGAAAATTTTCTTAAGACTATTAAAGAAGCTAAGTTAACCTATTCAAAACTACACAAATTAATTTAAAGTAAGGAAAACTAGTATTATGCCAATCATTATTTTGCAAGAATTGAGATAAAATAGTTCTTTCATATATCCATATATTTACTTGAAGAAAACTTCATTCTTACAAATTTAAGAATCACATTATAATTCTGTCATTTACAATATCCCAAAATACATATTAGCCATAAGGCTAGGAGGACAAAAACTTCACAAAATAGGAGGTCTCCACAAAATTGCATGCATATCCTTTCCAAAGGAATCCATAGCATAACCTACAAGATATATGGGTTGACCATGGAAGCTCACCTCCTAACCTAGGCCTTTACAAGGCCACCCCTAAGGTAGGGGAGTAAAGAGTAAACATGAACAAATAGACATACTTAAAATAACTTTTCAAATAGGAAAACACTTAAAACTCCCAAACCTAAGGGAAACACATAAGCTTTCAAAAGACCATTAAACATGGGGTGAAAGTGGGCCATACCCATGATGAGAAGCCAAGTTAAAATGAAGGAAATAAAGGCCACACATGGGATCAAAACAAACTTTTTTCCAAATCCATTGTCACAAAAAAATCATGGTGTCAAGCCAAGAACACTCCTTATGGCCCCCAATTGCCCATAGGAAAAACTTGGCATCATGGAGACCAAAACATCCATGTTTATCCCTCCCACACATGGGGAGACTCTACACAAGAAAATTTGTCACTAACCTTTTCACCCCTCAAGGTTACTCTACGCTCCCAAGGGTAAGTGTGCCTTGAAAACACCCTTAACAATAAACAAGAAGAAACTTAATACAATTTAAAACAATACATAACAAGAAAGAAATCAAACACCCATGAACTTCAATGGGGTTCTTCAACAAAAACCATAAGGAATCCATGAGAGCATATCCAAGCTTTCCACAATACTTTACACAAAAACAAGAGTATTAGAACCAACCTATTTCCAAGCTTAAGGTAACGGAAATTTTGAGAAGAGATTTCTCCCTTTATCCTAAGCTTTGTCTCCAAAAATCTCCTTCTAATTCTAGTAAGTCTCTAAGAATAGAGAGTGGGTGAACACCTTATAAAGTCTACCAAAACCCCACTAAATGGCCTCCTACCAAACCACTAACTTTTATCCATAAATGAAGGAATATCATTATCATAACTTCTCCAAATATCTTCCTCACCTCATAAATGAGGTTTGAAGACTAAATGGAGTTGAGAAGATGGCTTGCCCAAATTCTCCAAACTCTTAAACTCATAGCATGACTTTGGGGGTACTTTAGAGGTGTCATTAATGAGTGTTGAGCCTCATAATGACCAAAATTTAACTCTTAACCATTAGTATACCAAGTGGGGTAGTTAAATTTGACCCTAACTACCCTTTAGAAGCTTCTTAGACCCTCCAAAACCTCACTTGAAGTTAATCTATGAGTTTATCCAACCTTGACCCATCTAGAAACTTTCTAAACCCTAGGCTAAGCATGGGAACTCTATGATGCAGGAGCATCCTACGTGTAAGAGCAATCTTGCACCACCCAAAAATATTTTTTTGTTTTCTTTTAAATAAGGGCTATCTTGTGTAAAGCTTTTATTTATGGAAACTTACTATTTTTAGTAAGTTGGTCATACGATCTTGGAATGTTTTGATTTCATAGTTGGAGGTTCATCTCAGTCATTTTAGCCTTCCAATTGAGTTTCATTTCCACATCATCTGTATTGGTGAAGTTATTGAGGTTTTTGGGTACGAAATCTTTTAGGTCAATTTTGAAGGCCTTAGAGGCTTTAGATCATGATCGACCCCTAGTTGACTAGTGCTAGCACATGCCAGGCACTATAGATCTCATCATGGTGTTTCTGAAAAGTGGTTACAATAGAAAAATAGAGTTATGGTTAAAAGGTTATGGCCTCCGAAAGTTGGGTTACCTAAAATCATATTTTGTATTTCTTTTGAGCCGACCCTATTGTAATAATTGTGAAAAATAAATAATTCTATGTTTAGTTGGCCTAAAGGGCTAAATTTTTGGAACCTTCTCGGGTGGTGGAAATTGCCTATATAAGAAAGGTTTGTAGTGTTGTCTTAGGTAGTTCAGGGCAATTCAGAGTAGTTCTGGGTAATAATTTGAGGCTTTGTCCCTCAAAATATTGTAAGGAAGATGCCCATAAGGCTTTGCTTATTGTAATTCTAAAAATTTGTAATTCCACATTTGTGGAGATAATAAGAAGCCCATTTTATGTTCTTGCATATTGTTGTTGTTTCTCTATTTCTGTTATGTGTTTGTGGTATTAAGGGGAGCACCCTTCATCACTCTACAGGTTAACCCTCTACTTGGTGTCATACTTGTCCTAGTTAAAAGGCTTAGTCATGCCAACACCTCATATGCCCATGTGTCAAGTGACACTACATAAATTACAACCCATTCACAAATAGCATGACCAAACACAATTCATATTTACTAATTTAAATACAAACATTCCACAACACATTCATGAATAAAATACAAGACAATGAGGTTCATGTCTCTTCACTAGATAGAACCTTGGTTTTACTGTTAAACATAGATTCATGCTTTATTCCCCGCATTTAGAACCATGGTCAATCTCTTGCACACTCATTTCAAATGTCAATAGTCCAAGAAATCACCATAACAACATAGAAAAATAAATGATATAAATCAAACACACATCAACTAGCACTTGCATTTTAATAATCCATTATAACATAATTCAACATCTTCATTTTATCCTAATATGCATAAACATGTATTCCTAAATAAATTTTCATTATAAACATCTAATATATCCATCATACTACATCATCAAATCATAATCTTAAACATAGGTGTATCTAGATCAACTATCATAAAGCATCAGATAAGCATACTAATCAACAAAAATCAAGGTACATAATAAACATATCATATAATTCATCAATCCTTAAGTAATAACATATGTCCAATAATTTTAAGTATCTCAAAATCAAATATCAACTGTAGATTTTGAACTAGAAAATCAGTGCTGCACTATGATGGGCTAGGGTAGGCATCACATCCTCCCCCTCTAGGCATGAACATCCTCCTAGAGTTCATCAAAGAGGTGGGGGTATTGATATCCCATATGAACTACATCTTCCCATGAGGCTATCACCTCGTCATAGCAATCCCACTAGACCCTAACCTGGTCTAGCTCTCTACCTCAAAGAGCTAGGGTCCATCATGCCAAGATACGAATGGGCTCCAAGGTCAATTGTTCATCTGACTCCACCTGCAAGGCATCCCAATCTATAACATGAGACTCATCATAAATGTACTTCCTCAAAACTAAAACATGAAACACATCATGGATGTGTGACAGGCTATGTGTCAAGGCTAGATAATAAGCATTTGGTCATATCCTCTCTAGGATCTCAAAAGGTCCAAAAAATCAAGGTGCAAGCTTAGAGCCCTTTCCAAAATAGATTGGACTCTTATGTGGTTGCACTCTCAAGAAGAATCTATCTCCAACCATGTAAGCTCAATCTATCCTCTTCACATCTTCATAATTCTTCTTCCTGTCATGAGCCTCTTTGAGATGTTGCCTAATCGAGGTCACCTATTTCTCCATATCTATTACTAACTCTAAATCAATGGAAACTCTATCCTTGATCCTATCCCAACTCAATGGTTTCCTGCAAGGTATACCATAAAGCATCTGATAAGGAGGCATACCCAATGATGTATGATGGCCATTACTGTAGGTAAACTCAACTAGGTGTAGGTAATCCTCCCACTGGGTCAGATGATCCATCACATATATGCGTAGCATGTCCTCTAACACTTGATTGACCCTTTTGGTCTATCCATCTATCTCAGAGGAATAGGTTGTACTGAAATTGAGCATAGTGCCCATAGTTGTCTGCAACTCACTCCAAAATTATGATGTGAAAAGAGAATCTCTATTAGAGATTATCTTACAAGGTATGCCATGAAGTCAGACTATCTCTCAAGAACACCTATGCCACAACTGGTATGGTGAAGGTCATACACATGGGTGAGAAGTGAGCCAATTTGGTCAGCTTCTCAAATGTCACCGTGATGGAATCATGATAGAGAGATGATGTAGGAAGACCAACAATAAAATCCATAGAAATGGTGTCCCACTTCCACTTGGGTATCTCATGAGCCTAAAGAAGACCACCTTAATGGTGGTGCTCCACCTTTACCCTCTGAAAGTCTAGGCACCTAGCTACCATCTCAACAATTTGTAATCTCATGTCTGACCAATGATAAAGCTACCTCAAATCAGCATGCATCTTCTTAACTCTTGGATATGCTGCATAAGGGGCTCTATGAGCCTCTAGTATAACAAACTCACACAATCCTCTAGGAAAAGGTACATAAATGCATCCTCTATGATGTAATATTCCATCAGACTCCAATGAATACTTTAAGTACTTCCCTTAAAGGGGTCTATGAGATCAAATCATCTCACAAACCTTTGCATACAAATCATCCTCATATAAGTGGTGAAGAATATGATCTCTCAAATCTATGCCAGTAGACATAGAAGAAAACTCATGTTGTCTCATACTCAAGGCATCCGTGACCACATTTTCTTTCCCCTTAATGTAGTGAACATAAAAATCATATTCCCACAATAAATCCATCCATCTCCTCTACCACACATTAAGGTTTGGTTGTGAGAAGATATACTATAAGCTCTAATGATCTGAATGAAGCTCAAACTAATGTCCTAGGAGAAAATTTCACCATCTTACTAAGCCATGCACCACTACTACAAGCTCAAGGTCATGGGTGTGTTTTTTAAGCTCACGAGTCTTAATTTTCCTGGACTTGTAGCCAATAGCTCAACCACCTTGCATAAGGACTACTCCTAGTCCATCCAAAGATGTATTTGTGTAAACCAAAAAATCTATTGAAGAATCTAGCACCACAAGGATATGTACATTGATAAGTGCTCTCTTGATCTCCTAAAAAATATCTTTTTCACTTCTCTTTCCACTCAAACTTCTTTCCCTTTCTTTGAAGAGAAGTTATGGGGTGTGTTACCTGATAAAATCCCTCAACAAACCACCTATAGTAACCAGATAAACCCATGAAAATCCTAACCTCGATCATAGTGGTAGGTGCTGGAAAATTCATAATAGCATCAATCTTCAATGGATCCACTAAGATACCTCACTAGATATAACATGTCCTAGATACCTAACCTCTAGTCTAAAAAAATGTACACTTTGAAAAGCTACCAAATAGTTGATTATCTCTTAAGCACTGCAATACCTGTCTCAGGTGCTCTTCATGCTCCCTATCATCCTTTGAATAAATCAATATATCATCAAGGAACACTACTAAAAACATGTCAAGGAAGGTACATAATACTCCATTCATAACGCTCATGAATACAAATAGAACATTCATAAGACTGAATGGAACCACAATGAACTCATAGTAGCTATATCTAGTGTGAAATGTGACCTTGTGAATATCACTATCCACAATCCTCAACTAATGGTACCCTGATTTAAGATCTATCTTAGAGAACACTTGGGCACCCTAAATGTAATCAAATAGGTCGTAGATCCTAGGAAGTGGATAGCAATTCTTAATGGTTACTTTATTCAAATGGCAGAAATCCATGCACAACCTAAAAAATCCATCCTTCTTCTTTAAGAAGATCACTTGTGCACCCCAAGGAGACACACTATGAAGAATGTGTCCTTTTTCTAAGAGTTCTTGAAGTTTAATCTTGAGCTCATTAACCTCATTTGTGGTCATCCTATACGGTGCTCTAGAAACTGGCTCAGCTCCTAGCACAAGGTCTATGTGAAATTCAACTTCCCTACAAGGAGGCATACCTAGAAGCTCTGACAGAAAAACATCTGCAAACTCCTGTAGAATAGGATGGTCATCTAGTGAGGGTTCTTCCTCTCCCTCATCCTCTCTAACACTAATGGTGATAGCATACAACTGACATCCCTTCTACATACACCTCTTAAGTTTTATAGTGAAGGTCATATGGAGAGATACAAGTCTCTGAATCCCTATGATCACTATTGTAGTGTCATCATCATCCAAATATTCCACCCTCTTCTAACAATTCAGTCTAGCTTGGCTCTGTGGGCATAAATCCAATCCATGCCAAGTACTAAACCATGAAATCCAAGAGTGGTAATTTTGAGGTCTCCTATGGTGGCCATGCTACCCACCTAAATATGGAAATATTTAACCAATGAGGTAATGGTTACTCTAGATCCTAAGGATAACTCTACCTCCCATCTATTATCTTGCCTAACTGCCACTAGGTCGCAAAACTCCACCACCAATGGAGAAATAATGGAGTCGGTAGATCCTAAATCAAATAAGATAGAAACACTACTACCTCTGATCATACATGTGGCCTCAATGACTATAGCTAGATGCTCTGCTTGGTGGTTAACAACCACTACAAATACTCTATGGGACTTTCCCATATCTCTGACTATAGGTGCTGACATAGCTTCTCATTGACTACCACCTTGAGGACACTCTCGAGCAATGTTCCCCATGGAACCAGTACGGTCCACATGCCTAGATCTACACTCCATGAGGTCTAGAGTATTGTGATCCTTATTTCCTATTGGACCTATTGTAACCACCCCTAGAGGACTATTGAGTTCGTACGCGAGGTGTATAGGGTTACTGGGGTCTCTAGTCTTTCCTAGGGCCTTATGACTGCCACTACTTGGGCTTAGATCCCTAATGTCCCTACAATGGCCTCTATTTATGGCTATGTTGAGGCTATTACTTCTATTGAGGCTGGGGGTTTCTAAAAGACCAAAATGAACTCCTCTAAATTCCCTTCCAAGGGGGTTTTAGATAACCTAAATATTGAGGTGCAAAATTATGGTTCTGAGACCTATCATAAGATCCCCTCTATATATTCTCAGCTATCATGGCTCGCTCAATTGTATATCACAAATCCCCTGATGGTGTCATGTGTACCATTCTGAATATAGTATGGTTCAATCCCTTAATGAAGAGATTGACCTGATGCTTTTCATCCTTCATGTATTCTACATAGGGAAGGAGCTCAATGAATATTCTCTCATACTATCCTATTGAGAGTCCTCTCTACTGTAGATCATGAAACTCATCTATACGACACTTTTTGAACTGCTTTGATAGGTATCTATCCCTAAACCTCTCCAAGAAGATCTCCCAAGAGAGGGTGTCTATGAACAAGTGACCCTTGAACTCCTCCTATGTTCACCATGTGGAGGTTGTTCCTCCTAAAAGATGTATCGCAATACATTCCTTAAGATTATTTCCATAGGGACACAATCCAATGCACCTCTCTAGGTTCAAAATCCATGACTTGGCCTATGTCCCATTAGTAGAACCTAGAAAGGTAGGTGGGTTGATGTGTAACAACTCTATGATCTGGTCTCATGTATCATAGTGTTCTCTCTCAACCACCTGAGCCACTAAATCTAGTGGAGGCTCTAGCCCATGTATAGACTCAATGTCATGCTTTGCCTGACTTTTTGCAAGTCTCTTAGGAGGACTCCTACTCTTCTCTTCAGTCGAGACTCTAAGACCTTCATCGCCCTTTTTATGATCCTGGTGGGCTACTGGAGGCATCCTATCTAAGATGATCTTGGCTAGATTCTGCAAGGCTAATAAAATAGCCAGATTTAGATTCAAAGGTGGTTCACGAGGGGGATTTTAGTTCCCTCTAGGAAATTGTGCCTCATGTCCAATCTCCTCATGAACTAAAGGGTCAGGTCTATGACCTCGCCCATGTGTGCAAGCTTGATGAGTAACTTGTTAGTGTTTGAACCTGCAGATTAATCAATTACTCAAATAATCCCAATGGCTATAACCTAGCAAGTTACAAACTACTAAGGTATTAAGGTTAAGACCTTCTTCACTTTGAGTAATAGATACTCAGGTGGGTGTACCTCTATCAATTCAATGTTCAACTGAGCTCTGAATTGAGAACTTGCTCCTTCACTGCTTTGTTACTGCCTTCAAAATCCAACTCAATAAGTTGCTAAAACTCTGAGTATAGCCCAAATTATCCTAATACACAACATCATGATATAGACAATAAAAATAGCAACACGACACAATGGCTTAAGGATATTCATCCTTCTTCCTTTTAGAGTTAAACTCAGGGAAGGGTTAACCTCATTTATTGCTTCTTCAAAGCATTGAAATACATATTTATGAACTTGTCATAAAATATCTCAAATCTGGAAATTATGCATATAAAGTAAAATTTCAATCAATTATATCTTGGATGGTAAACCAATGTAAACGGATCTAAAACCAGTCCCTTATCCACTGGGCATCAGAGTCGAACTCTACCTTCACATATATCTATTAAAATGAATACAATGAAACTCAAATAACATGCCTAACATATCATTGTTTCCATTCCTACACCTATCATCAAATCCACATATAGATATTCAATTCCCAGAGACCTCCCCTAAGATTTTACTCTTTCCTTGAAAGAAACTTAAGCTCAACCCCTACATTCACCTTGTGAAAGATGTATTTAAACTGTCTTACAATCTAAATACATAAAGAAACTAAAACACTCCACATGTAAAGACAATCAAATGATAGTAACAAAACTCCAGTGTATTTGTATTAATTGATCAAATGCATTGATACAGTCTTCCTTGATTTCAAGAAAATAAGGTTCTATATTTCGGACCTCTCCTTTACAAAAATATTTTCCAACCTCTATCTTCAATAGAAACTGACTATTTATACTAATCAACCATCCTGGAATCCTCGAAAGGATGCAACAAGCTTCAGATGGCTGATAGAATTTTGCACTAGAAAACAAAAGAAAATACAAACAGAAAGATATTTAATAAAGACAGCAAGGTGTATTTTTTCAATTCTGAACAACTTCCGCAGCTGGCACCTTTGTTTGTAGATATTTTTAGAGCAGTTACCAAGTTTTTCATATGAATGATGACCACCATTACAAGCTAATTTACATCATTCTCTGTTTGAACACGCTCTCCCTCAAATTCTGGATCAGGTGCCAAGTGCAATCTATTCTTCTTCCTCCTCTGTCAGCTGGATAACTGGTTTCTTCTTCTTCTTTGTGATTAACTTTTCCCAAGCTGCCACATCATCATCAGATGGCCAGTCGTAACTCTGCAGCTCCTGTAATAAGTTGACTTGCCATTCCCATGTAGAATCAGTCACATTTTTAACTTCTGCTACAAACTTAATACAGTCACTTTCAACTTTGAATAAATTATCAATTATATTGTTAGTTCTTTCCACATCCAAAGCCTTATTATCTTTTAGGAAGGCGTCTTGATTGATTACCAACTGACCCATTGACAACTTCCAATCTTCTAGCTTAACCACATTTCCATTGTCATCATATACCGGGGGCAAATACTTGCTGTAATCTTTATCAAACATGGCTAACCTAGCCTTTATTTGGTTTGACTTTCCTTTGAAAAACTTTGATGCTGCACTTATTAGGCCAATCCTTTCAAATACATCAGTCACTACTTTTGGGATATCAGGCCTGTGTTCTTGCAAACTGTCAAGCTTATCAAACAACAAATTCCTCCCAGACCAAATACTATAGAGTGGCTCCAAGGTGGCTAAATAGTCATTCACCTTTTGATTGGTCTGATGTAATAGGCTGACCGATTTATGAACTGCATCCATCTTGTCCTTTATTTTTTCTTGCCTGTACTGCACTATTTTGGCTATAGTGTCCAGGGATGCATCCAATTTCACCTTTTCCAAGTCTTCAGCAGGTCCCTCAGGTGCCTCCAAATCTATCTGAACAGGTGCCTCAACTTGCAAAGGAGGAGGAGGAATTATTTTTGAGGCTTCCTCAAGTTTGACCTTTATTTCTGCCAGCTCATCTTCCAATTGTTTGATTTTCATCATTTTCAAATCTCTGTCCTTGGCTACCATGCTTGAACTTTCAAATAATTTGGCATATCTTTCTGACAGCTGAGCTGTCTTGGCTTCATTCAGATTAGCCCAATGAGTTACTACCTTGGAGACTTCAAGGTCTGTTGTATTTTGTATAGTCCATATAATTTTATTCCCCTCCATCTTATCCTCTATACTCAATAGAGATGGCTTTTGGGTTTTGGGGGCCATAGACCACATTGCAACAGCTTGGGACTTAGGGTCATAGCCACTTCCTCTTATCATGTCACCAATGTGAACCTCATATGATAGGCTACCCTCTGGTTGCTTTCTCAATTGATCAATGAGGAATGTAGAAGTCAGATCCCATCCTAGGGTTAACAACATTCCACTTGATTTAACCAATTCTCTGGCTTCGTCCACTGTTATAGGATCAAGGCTAGGATCATATGAAGCAAGAGCTTTCAAAGTTTCTTCACTTGGATCCATACCTTCAGGCAGAGCTTTCCTTACTTCTTGCTGCTTGTTCCAAATGAGAAAACTCTTGAACTCATCAGTCTTAATGAATTGATCATCACTCAAGAATTCTTCTTGATAGACCTCTCTGATATCCTTCTCCAACCATAAGGACTTTTCTCTACTTTCCTGCTCAATGGCTATTTTCTTGCCTGCTCTTATTGCTTTCCTCAATTGATGATGATATGGCCTATCACCTGGTACAAGAGCAGATGCTCTATCAATTTCCCTTCTTTGTTTCTCATGCCTTGAAGGTTCACCTTCCTCAAGCCTCTGTTTCTTCAATGGTGGCTCTGAGATATCCCTTATTTCTGGTTGATCTTGAGTGAGATCAACAATTGGTGGTCCCTCAACCTATGGAGGACTATCTTCTTCTTATGACTCATCAGTAAATTCTTCCTCATCAGAAGATGAATAATCTTTCTTTTTCTTCTTCTCTGGCTTATTCTGATCAATCAAGCCTTCCAATTGATTTGCCAAGGTATCATATTTTTCAATCATCGCATCAATCTTCTTCAAATAAGGAAGATCGGGGAAAAAACCCTCAAAAGGAATCTGAGATGCTTTCAATTGGTTGGACAAATCTACTAAATCAAAGAATTTGTACCATCTCCTCTTAACCTCATCTTCATCTAAGATGTTTCTAATCACATCTTCTTCATCCAAACCTTCATGCTCCTTGATCACACCAATGTTTGGGATGTAAGTCATCCTGGCAATCTTGATGAAGTCCTCAGGATCTATGTAACTACAAGCACCAGTAACCATTCTAAATTGTTGTAGCCATGCACTAATCTGAGGAAAAGCCCTCTTTCCTATCAGGAAGTCACCTACCCTGAATTACCTGGGTGTGAATGTACCCTTTCTGTGAGGGGCCAGAAGCTCTTTATCTGTACACATTAGTTGCCAAACAAATTCCAAACAAGCCAATCTCGGAGGCACATACTTTGGTAATAAATGTGGGGGTTGGGGACAACCATAAACTCTGATAATTGTGGAATTATCTCCTAAGTAGAAATCACCCCAATTATGATTTCCATCCCACTTATCCACATACTGCAGTGGTCTTAAAAGCCTAAGGACTCTAGGAGATAGCCTGGTGACATTTATGCCTAGCATCCTGATAATTGGATAGACAATGAAATTTTGAAAAACACAAAAATCTGCTTCATTGGAGGTGGAATTCCATATCCTCACCCACAACTACACTGGATTGTGCTGATCCTTGAAAGTGAACCTTGGTTTTAACATGTTTACATCAAAACTGTTGATGTTGAAAAATAGAATCAAATGCATTAATAGAGAATAATGCATGAACTCAATAGGACTTTTACTTTCTTTGACAGACATCAGCCCTTGATGCATCTTATCAATCACATACTTAATGTAATCATAGTCAGTGTTTACCAAAGGATTTTGAATATCCAAGATAATCATCAGCAAGTCAACTGGTAAAAATTCTGCATTCCCATCAATTCCCAAAACTCTACATAATGCATAGCAGGTATATCTCATATAATGATGGAGGGATTTGAACTGGTATGGGGCATTCATGTTAGCAGGAAGGGGGGCTATATATTTATCCTATTTTGGCATATGTTTAACCAGCTGGTCTTTTACTGACCCTATATTGCTTCTGTATCTTGCCTTTTCTTTGTTCAAATCAATCTCAGTTGAAAAGGACGTGTATAGACCAAAAGCTTTCATAAAAGATCCCCTATCAAGAGTAACTAAGGGTGATTGGTCTTCTTTTCTAATTTTCCTTGAGATAGGATCATAACTTCTGGCTAGGGCAACAATTAAATCAATATCTAGGAAAACGTCAGGGACAACCATTTTTCCTAATCCTAACACCCAACCATTACAGACAGGAACATGCTTATTTTTATTGCTGTAAAAGAAGTTGAAAATAGTGTAACCTGAGAATTCTGGAGTGATTGGGTCTCTACACCATTCCAAAAGATCTTCAAACACGTCATCAGCAGCCCTCTTGTTCTGACTGGAGCCCGGCAACAGTTTCAGGAATTCATCTGAAAAATTTGGCTTATTCCTGTCCTCACCAGTTTTGGACTTGGCCTCACTACTGGAAGACGCTGCACTCTTCTCAGGTTGACTCATCTTTGCTACAGAAACACCTTCAATTCTCTGTATCTCAAATGCTTTATGCTCGAAAATTCTCTGGACAAACAGAAACTCTTAACAACTAAGACTGAACAAATAAACAATGAGCTTCAACTTACTTATCGATATGAATCCAAGGTGTGCAACTACCATAGTTAATGAAAATCTCCTTAATTGATCCCATATTCAATTTCATGTACCCTCAAATTTCAAATTTTGAGCTCGCCATGTCCGGATGTTGACAGATAGATTAAACTACTTGAAAACAAGGTGAAGAGGCAATGATCATGATCTTGTACTTTAAAACTATTTGCGTCATGCAATCTTTCTTCTTGAAGCTGATTTGATGGCTTACTGGTTTCATGTCCAAATCGATAGAGTACTTTATCTATGTGGCAACGGTCCTTTTTCTTTTCCCTTTATGACCTTTTCCATCTGAGCCCATTTAGTGAACCAGCGACTATTGGCTTCTCTTAGTCGCTGAATATAATGCTAACCCTAGCTGGCAACCGGAGAACTGGCGACCACTGGCTTTGCTGGTTCTCTGAATCCCTGTTTAATCCTGGTTCAAATTTGGAGAACTAGCGACTACTAGCTTCACGGGTTCTTGGAATTCCATCCTTAACCATCCATGCATTTCGCGAATCAGCGAACAAAGGGCTCCCACTTACACAGTTAACTGCAATTACCATTTGGCAAACTAGCGAACAAAGCCATCTCCCATTCTCTTAATATTATGACTGACGGTCAATTTTCTTGGAGATCTAGCGAACAAAGGGTTCGCGCATTTGCTAAAAGATATACTTAACCGCTTGATTGTCTGGAGAACTGGCAAACCCCTTCAATCTCTGATTCGCTGAATCTTTACTTAATCATCACATTATACTAAGGATTCCAGATTGACTGTTGATCTTCATCAATCAATGGCTATCGCTAGTTCTCTAAATAAAAAAACCCTTAACCATTTAATTCTAAGAATCAGCGAACAAAGAGCATTCGCTAGTTCTCCAAATACTTCATATCATTGAAAATTTTATTTTGAGAATAAGCGACTGAAGCCTTAAAACTTATCATCCATTGATTCACTTATTCGCCAGATTGTTTTAACCTTTATCCTTTTATTAAGAGAACTGGTGACCACTGGCTTCGCTGAATCGCTAAATTATTTAGCATGTCACCAACTTATTCTGAGAATAAGCGAATGTGAGAAAACTTATCTCCACTGAAATCTTTTGGGCAAACCATCAGAACCGCCAAATTTAGAGGATAGCAATATAAGTATTCAGTCGCTCATTCACCAGATCAAATATGCAGGACCCACAAATATTTTGAGATTAAAACAGGGCCGTTGATCGTGAAAGCAATCCACGGTATTCGCTAATTCTCTAGATGAAACGACCCTTGACCGCCAGATTCTGAGAACAAGCGAACAAAGTGTTCGCTGAATCGCTAGATTGTTTCACAAGACCGCCAAATATTGCGAGAACTGGAGATAACCGCCATTCGCTAGTTCTCGGAAAGGAACATGAAACCGCCGAAGCACTTGGAGACTTAGCGAACAAAGTAATCAAAAAGCTTGGCTTTAATGCATTCGCCAATTCGCTGGATGTTTGGGATAACCGCAGGAAGATCTAGAGAACTGGCGACTGATATTAATAGTGAGCATGAATTTGACTCATTCGCTGAATCACCAGATTGTTTTGAAACTTGATAAGACACTTCCCGATTCAGCGAACACTTGGGGCAAATAAGCATGTGCACAAATAGCAACTTAAGTGACTTAAAGGTAACTAAGAAAAAGAAACAAGAGGGCCACATGAATTTTGGAAACGAATTGGAAACATTTTGAAAGACAAGACCTAGGGTAAGGGTTTTCCTGAACATGTCAAAAACCATTTTCACGACACTTTACAAACCCTAGTCCAGGAATAACACTCGCATGGAGACTTAAACTAGGAATTGGACACAAACCTTGAAAACTTTTAGGATACCCAACATAACTGGTGGTGTTGAGCGTCATTTTTACATGAGACAAATATTATGAATTTGGATGAGAAAATTACCCTCTTGGAAGAATGAGGGAATCAATCTCAAGGTTCCTTTTGTGCTAGGTCTCAACCATTTGGATAGCTCAATTGAAGATAAATGTGAAACTGTTCATGAGGAGACCTTTTCTAGTTCGATCTTGGAGAGGCTACAAAAATAATCATAAAATGGATGATCTTTCTCTTCTCTCTTTTTTTTTTAGAATCTATAAATAAAGGAAATTTCTAAGAACATGTAAATTTGATCTAATATACTATGACTAATTTTCAAGTAAAGTAAGGAGAAAAGTAACAAGACTTGAATGAAATTGTGGAAAGTAAAACTAACAAACATAAACCACCATTGTACCTCTTTGTGAATTAAATTACCACAAAGATGAAGAAAACCCAAAAAACATAGATTTGAATAACTCATGACCCCAATTTTGCAGATGCAATCATCTATAGAAATAAATGAAGATGTAAGATATACCAAAACTCATCAAATCATGAAGCCACCATGAACATGCACACACATGAGACAAACTTATCTTGAAGCACCAAAGAATGATCTTCCCAATAATTCATCACAAAAAATTAATGTAGTAATGATAAACACCAGACTAATGAATTCACAAATCAAAATCACCATACAATTAATTATATCTTTGAAATAAATGAATGAGCAAACACACATTCATAAACCTTGCAAAGATAGTAGAAAAATCACACTACGATTGAAGCACCAATAGTATAATTTTTATTGCAATGATAATCTGATGATAATTACATTGTTGATTTACAATTTATAGGGATTCACCCTTTAGGGAAAGAAATTTACAGCTAGGTTTGTAGCTACGCATGCAACTTTAAAACTAAATTTAACTAAAGCTTTATTAAAAGGAAACTAGTCTTAAAGCTACCCTAAACTATCTAGCATGGATTTAATCCACATGCATTATAATTCCAAAGCCTAAGATGCCTTAAAGAACTCAAAATATGTTATGGAGTTTCACCATTTTCCTTCATAATCTTTCTTCAAAACTTGGAGTTCTTCCATAAATCCTCATCATGGCTCCTCTTTGAGATTCTAACTGAAAGATATCTCCAAAGCATGCAAAAAAAACACAAAACATGTCATCAATCTGACTAGAAATCCACCATAGAAGACTAGAAGTTCTTGATGGTGATGACCCATAAATTTCAGACCATGACCTCTACTCCAAAAAAAAGATTTTGAAAAATTGACTAAGTATAAAACACGACGCTGGGAAAAATTTTAGACATTCGGAGACTGAAAGGCTGAAAATCTTGGAGTGAAAATTTGAATAAGTATAAAAAAAAACCTCCATGCAAAAATTAGCTAAGTCCAAAACTGAATATTTAGCTGCTTGGAAGGATTTTTGGATGCACCTTCCAGAGACTTTCTACTATCTCCTAGACTTCTTCAAAATCTACCATTTGGATACTTCCAAGGCATTCTTGTTGCTTCTCTCAAAAGGCTTCTAATTCAATTGCAAAATCTTTTATTTCTTCCTCCTGAGCCAGCATCTTTTTCATCTCCTCCTTTTGATAGAACATTTGTTAGAGGTCATCCTTCGTCTTCACTCCATTGAAAATCTCCATGAATTGATGCATGATGTCCTTTATTGGGTGCATGGTTTGTCGCTAATTGTCATCATATAAATCTAGGTCCAAACCTTCAAAGACATTTTTTAATTCATCTACCCAAACCATCCCTTCATCTCTCTTTTTATTGATCATGTTTAAACATCTTTGATATATATTCAGGGCTTCAGTTATATCTTTGATCCATTCTTCAAAATTATAAAGCTTTGTACCTTCATAAATCTTTACTAAAATATGGAATTTTTTCTTCCTTATTACTTTAAGGTCATCAACAATCTTCTTCTATTTCTCAATTTGTGTCTTTGGTCCTTCATTATCACCCATCATTTCCACCAACTTGGTGATCTCTCTAAGAATGCCTCTGAAGGGTCTCAAAATTTTCCTTAAGGAAGCCCTTGCAAAATCCTCAAAGTCAGCCTTCCAATCTAAACAAGCATGAATAAAAGAATGTGGGATGTCTTTCATTATCTCGAGAGTAGCCCTTTTCTCCAAAATAGCCTGTAATGAAGCCTCTGGGTTGCTAAGGTCAATGGGACATGTGGTTTTAAGAATGAACCTTTTCATTTCCTCATTCTTCTCCATCAAAACTTTAATTTTCTCCTCATCTTTATCCATAAAACCTAAAGCATGTTTTAGTCCCAAGGTGGCACGTGTTTTACTTCCTTCCCTTGTTGGCTCACCCAGGTCTACTTCTTTGAAGACATAGTCTTCAGGAGTGATTTTCGCCATGCTGGTGTTAATTTTTGGCACCACCACTTGCGCTTTCCACCTATCCTTGCAATCTTGTGTAACATAAGGTAGAGTCCTTGCCTGGGCACTTAATTCTCCTTGGTGGAAAGCTTAGCCTAGCACTGTGTACTAGGAAAAGTACCTTCATAGGGTTAGTATCATCAATAAATCAAAATAACAATTAAATAGCCACAACAAGAAATCTAATCAAGAAAATTTAAAGATGATTAAGCACTCTATGGATCTCTAATTAGGGATGCTAATGATGATCTCTCAGCAAGCTCTCACTAGTGACAGTCCTAGTAAGAGAAAAGTAAATGATAAGAAAGCTAATACAAGTTAATTCCAAATGAAAATACTAATTAGCTCTAAATTTTCCTTTCTAGCTTAAAATTGCAAGAGGTTTGATGCTTCTCTAAAATTGTGGATGACTATTGCTTGAATTATGCCTTGATTTTATAGATTTTGGCAAGGGTAGGGGCTGTAGTTGATTTGATCATGGTTTGATGAGGGTTGAGTCCATGGTTCCACCTTTGGAAACCATTTAAATATTTTTTCCTTAAAGATTGGGACAAGAGGACTAAATGGGTGTACAAGATGCTTTCTCCCTATGGGTGGTGGAGATTCGATGTGAGTTTGATCCATGTGAGATTGATTCTCAAATCCTATTGGTTGATGCATTTTCCTCCCATTTGGTGCTTGAGGGAAAATAGGATTTAATTAATTGAATTTAATTAATATCTTTAGCCACGTGTACCCCTTGAATGGGTCGATTTGATTTAAATGAGCTATGCAATTAATTGTATTACTTGTACAATTAATTGATTTATCATAATTTATCTAATTCTAATTGATTTTAGGTTTTTTTTTATTTTTAATTAAATTTGAATTATGACTTGATTACAATTTAGCTTTGATTCTAGCTTGATTTGATTTAATTGCATTGATTTTTTCCTTGGTTTCCCATTTAATTGATCTTGTCCATTTTTAGGTGATTACAAATGCCTCTCTTTGAATCGATGCACGAAGTGTATCGGTTCAGACAATATCTTGATGGTTTCTGATGTGAAGTCCTGATCAACTGATGTCTGATTTGATGTGATAGAAGATGCAAATTTAGATGATGGAATTAATGTAGTTTTGATTGATTTGAAGCTTCTCAATGGTTGTTCTGATGATAAGTTGCCTGATATGGTACCTAATTTGGTATGATTCGATGTTTGATGCCCCTTTCAACTAATAAATGAAAAAAAAATTGATAAAAGATTATGCTTTGATTTGATGGTTGTGCCCCTGATTTACTGATTATGATGCTAGTCTTGATTAGCCAAGTGTATGCCCCCTCAAAAATGAAATGAAATTTGATCATTGTTGAAAAATATGATGTTTAGGTCAAGTTTTTATGAATTAGGTCAATTTGCAATGAATTTCAATTTCATTTATGATAATGTATTTGCAATCATTTGATGAAAAATGCCCCTGATTTGGTAGAATGAGTGTAAAATTTGGGTCCCTGGCCATTTTTTGGTCAAAGATACCCTTTTTAGGTCAAAATGAGCTATATATAGGGGTAAAAGTCATTTTTACTATTCATTTTCACTTCTCCTTTTGAATTTTTCACTCTGACCTTTTTGAGCTATTTCGCAATGGTTATCCCGATTCGAGAGCACAGATTCGAGTGAGGTCATCGATACATGCGACCACCTGGCTACGGACCTCTGGTATGTACTTTGACAACTTACTTTGTCATTTAAATGTATTTAAATTGAAAAAATCTAGATTTTTACTAGAAAAACCCTATTTTTTATTTTTTTTTATTTTAATAGCACATTTAATACTTTTAATGGCAGATACAAACTTTCTCCAGTGCTTTCGCGGTTATTCATTGTGCAACTGCTATTTTTAATAGTGCATACAAATGGTAGAACTAGGGCATAAAATACATTCGCCCATTTCTACTGTGCGTACAAATTGAATTGCGCATTTTAGTGTTTTAGGAGTGTGTATAGGTAATTCCTATAGCGTGTACTAAATTATACAACGCATACACTTTAAAACAACACTTTTAATCTTTTCTCTAGCACATTCACCATTTTTAATTGCACTTTTTCCTTTTAGCACTTTTAATCAATTAAATAGCATGTACACCCTGTTTGGTTTAAAATGCAAAATTTTGATTCAGTTTTCTAAACCGTCTAGTGTCATCAATTAGTTGATTGGTTTAGGTAACAAGTCTGATTTTATAGCAAGTTGTATGATGTCAATTCAAGTCATGTTGTATTTAATGTTTGATTGTCAACCTTTATTTTGATGGTGGATGATGATAAATTTTTTGTCCTCTCTAAATAGAATCAAGAAAATTGATTGTGGTTTGATTTAGATTTTGATCGTTCGATTGACTTGGAATGACTCAATAGGTAATGATGTTGATTTCTGATGTGTTTAAACTTTCTTTTTGTAGGCCGAGCTTAAATCGATAGAGTTTGAGGCTTGTACCTACTTCCCTTCAGTATGATTGATGATTTGACCGGTCCTGAGCATTGAGTCATTGGTCAATGTAGTCTTTCATTCCTTTTATCTCTCCCTCAATTCTGTGTGAATCAATTTTCACTCATGGCTATGGCAGAGCGATGGCACTCTGACCATAACACCTTCCACTTATCAATAGGAGAGATGATGATCACTCCTGAGGACATTTATCAATTGCTACAGATCCCTACTCATGGGGAGTTGATATATTATGACTAGGTCTATGGTGGGACCACCTGTAGGTGAGCCTTTGGTGACCCTACTATCAGTGATGATTCAATCCAGTGGGCCTAGTTCCCTTCCTTCCCTTCTCTTTCTTCTATCCTGGGAGCATTGGTTGGTGGTTTCCTCTTTCTAGATTGGCGAGATCATTGATGCAAGGGCAAGGAGAAAGAGGGGCCAAAAAATGGTGCACCCTAATGACCCAAGCCTACTCAACACATGCGGAAGAAAAAAAACACAATAGTGAGAGAGAGAATGTAGAAACTTTCATATATTTCATCAAATAGACTGATACATGCCAGGCTGTAAGGCCTCCTTAGTTAGGGCCAGATATTACAATGATTTACAGAAGTCCTTAAACATGTGAGGATCTGTCCAAATCTCTCATTCTATCTTCTACCAAACTCCTATCCAAGAAACTACCCCCTAAACTAAAACCAAACAACTACATTTATACAAGAAGCTACCGAATTGAGTCGGCCTTTAGATCCACAATCAATGAAAGGAATGATCAGATCTGGGACCACACACTTCCAAATGATGGATTCCAACATTAAATCTATGATCCAATATAAATGCATGAGTCAGCCACAATAGGAACCAAAACTAAACCTGTCGGTGAGCAAGATAACCAAGCAGCAAATAAGCAACGTCAAGTGCCAGTGAAAATAACTGACCACCTAGGAGATAACCGGCCACACTCGGTAACCAAAGGAAATTGACCAACTACCGACCAACTCGGTCAAAGTAGGAACTAAGTAACATTGACAAACTCCAAAATATTTTTGGTGACACAGGATTGCCAAGGACTCGAGATGCTCCTGCAGTATTCATGGATTTGCAATTGGTTGGGGTCGTATCCTAGAGGATATGATTGCACGGCCATGGAGATTTCACTGGGGTACCTATGTGTTGGCATAGCTATATCATGAGTTGGATTATGTTGTATACTATCATGGGGTGATTATTTCTATTGGGGTTATTCTTTTGTAGTTGTGGACATGGGAGCACATCCCTGTCACTTGACCCATATATGTTCTACACCATGATCCAGGCTGGCCCTTCACTTGGATGTATGAGGGGATGGTTTTGTAGGCCAACTTGGGCAAGCTGGACTATTGGAGACACATCACAGATGATATAGATCAGGTCATGTGGCACCCATATATTGGATGTGAGACCTAGCCAGAGGATGTGGTGGAGTTACCATTCATGTGTATGCCATGGTGGATGATAGGGCCTACACCACTGATCATTGAGAGATTTTTTTTTCAGAGAGTTCTATGGTAGTATGGCCGAGTTCAGGACATACTTCAGGGTTTAGCATTATATGCTTGTGTAAAGGTAGAGAGGTCACTCTCGAGCCCTCAGATAGATTTCAAGATAGCTCATTAGGAGTTGTTATAGCTACCCCACCATGTGTGGGATATTTTTGATCATATTATTGATACTGGTATGACTGATGACTATGCTAAGTGGTTTTCTCAGAACCCTTTTTTGAGATTCATTGATCCAGCCGAGAGAGTTTTAGGCATTGAGGAGGAGTTGAATGATGATGATGAAGATGAGTATGGTGGGGGACAAGGTTAGAGATGAGGTTCTTTGGGATGATGGAGATGTCGAGTGGACAGAGGAGGTAGAGTGGTCATCTAGGTGATTGTTGCTGCACCAATTCCTCCTAGGGGTGGTTTTTGGATGAGAGGTGGTCGCATTAGAGTTCAAGGTGGACCTTATAGAGCTCTCCACCAGGTTGGGGTGGATATATTAGCCAGATGGGGCCAGCATAGACTTAGGTTTTTTAGGCAAGTGGGTGCACATATTTTATTAGATCAGGCATAGGGTCCACCAGAACTGCCATGAGCTCCTCCATAGGCTCCTCTAGTACAGGATCTTGTTGCTTCCTCTATGCCATCTTCTCCTGTTCTTCCATCTTCTTTCATTCTTCCATCTTCTTCTATTCTTCCATCTTCATCTTCTTTAGTTCCATCTTTGCCTCCTTCCATTCCATCTTCTTCTATGGCACCTCCATGGACTCCACTTGTTCAGGCTCCACCACAGGCTTCACTCACACAGGTACCATCACAGACTCCTACACTAGCCTTAGCCTCATATGTAAAATCATTGTAGTCTGAGATGTTACAGATGAGATAATAGGTTACTCAACTTAGTTCACTGATGCAGACCTTCATGGCTGCTATGAGTCAGCATGGTTTATAGGATACCTCTAGTAGAGCTCCAAATGCTGATCGTGGTCCTGATGGTGTTGGTGATTCTAGTAGTTGACATGTTTTTATAATGAGATACTTTAGTATTTTATGTATATGATGATTCATTTTTTATCTCAAGACATTGGACTCACATTATTCTTTGATTAGTTAATGTTACTCATGCTTTGATACTTGTTGATATCTTTGATAGACTTTGATTTCATGATATTGTTGGTTCTGATGATACTATGGACTCTAATACTGAGTTGATAGATTACTTTATATGATTTCATCATGTGTTGGAATTCATTTTTCAAGTTCTTTATATGACATGAAGATCTATATGATTCTATCTCTACATGGTTTATTTTTATGCTTTTTCAAATGTAGTTTATGCTATGAATACACATGTTTAATTTATTTATTGATGCAAATGTTTGTCTTATTTGTGACATATAGTAGATGGATGCATATGGTATACTACTTAATGTTGTATGATGATGCAATGGTTTAATGATTAATGCAATGTAATGGTACTTATGAATGCATTTATTTGGTGATATGGATGTATGTGATGGATAATAAATGTAATGGATTTATGGTATATAAATGTGT
Organism: Chamaecyparis obtusa; assembly: GCA_027943335.1. Classification (NCBI taxonomy): domain Eukaryota; kingdom Viridiplantae; phylum Streptophyta; class Pinopsida; order Cupressales; family Cupressaceae; genus Chamaecyparis; species Chamaecyparis obtusa. The sequence goes on from BSBK01000073.1 coordinate 250,078, forward strand.
TGCAAAATGTGATGGATGCAATTATAAAATTGGATGCTTTAATGATTAATGATATGAATGCAATGATGATTCTAGATGTAAATGGTAATGACCTAAATTTTAATACACTTTAATGTTTTATATGAATGAATTTGGATGAATGCACCTAAATGAACAATGCAATGCAATAATGATCTTTAAAATGCAATGATGTAAAATGAGTGCGCTGTCATATTTGTAATGTCTTAATGATGAAATAAATGCTATTTAATGCTAAAGATTAATCAATGGATGCAACTTAATGCAATGAATTTTAATAACTTGGTGAAAGATTTAATATGAATGCAACCTAATGGAAGATAATGCATGAAATAAACTAGATGTACGCAATGTTTTAAGATGAACGTAATAAAATGTAATGAGATGTAATGAATAATAAAAATGTGATGACCTAATAGAATGAGTATGAATGAATTTAAAGATGATTACAAACTAAAGCAAATGAGTTAAATAAATATGACCTAGAATGATAATGAAAGATTCATTTGAAAATGAATGTGGCTAAAATGAATGCTAACTAAAATGAATGAAAACTAATGCACTTACATTTAAATGAACTTAGATTAATGTCTTAAATGGATGCAAATTTTATCATGATTTAAAATGAATCTAACACATGCCTTTAATCTAATGCAAAACACTGCTTGTTTTTTATTTTTGATTGTGACATCCAACACACTCTATCATATGTAGTTTTTGATGTGCATTTTCATTTTTGATCTATTCCTCCCCCTTTTAGTTTTTCTCTTTTCCAATTGATGTTTTCAAAATAAGAAAGGAAAATCACTTAAATACATTTAATCTAGGATGGATGCAGCTAACTGCCACTATTCACAAATTAGGAGCTTATATTCATCATTGAGCAATTTTTGGAATCCTCAAATTAGTACAACCATCACTAGTTCAACTATGATGATATGAATACTTCTTTCCTTTTTACATGGTGCTTTCCCATCTTTGGAATGACTATCACTGATTGAGACCAATCATGAGAGTACGAATACCGATTTTGTCTGATTCTATATTGCAAGTGGATTTTGGTATTATGATATTTAACATCAAAACATCCAAGGTATCCTTTTGTGTAAAAAAACAAAGATCTCAGTTTCCCCATATGTACATGTCCTTGATGATTCTTTGATGATCATGGCCTTAGAAAAATAATAAATACTTCAAAATTTTGACCTTAAGACACTCCTTCAAAAATCAATAAAATATCATGCTTTCATCATAGCTTGTCTAGTTTAGAAACTTTCATCGATTTGCTAGAAAGACATGATTTCATCAATCAAGTCAATACTCAGAAAAATTTTGCACCATTTTTCAAATCCATATTTCAAGTGTAGTTCTATCCATTTCATACTTTTAATCCTAATAAAAATAAGTGTTCTTGTGATATCCTAGATCAAAATTTTGTGTTTGATTGAAAATTGGATTAGGATTGGGATTTGATTGAGCCTTTCACTTGTGTTTTGATGAACTGATTTAGTATTTGATTGATTTGTTTTTTATGAATCCTTTCTTTTTGAGAGTAGATTCTTTCCCTTAGTTTGATGTGATTACATTTGTGGGACTTGGGACAATTTGCAGATTGGATTAGTGACAAAACCTTTAGGTACTTGCAAATGCAAATGTGGGGTTTTATTATGCAATATATACAAATGCTGGTGAATTCAATATTTACAAGGATGACCACAAGGCATGAGATCAACTTGGACTTTCAATGGTGCATGTTTACCAGGTTTTCACCGATTGAATGGATTTGCTCTTTTTTTTCTATTTTTAAAGGTTTTTTCATTTTTTACTACCAAGGTGCCTATTTGCTAGGTTTTCACCAAGATACCTTTTCTCTTTTCTTGATTTTTTTGTATTTTTTATTTTTCATTTTTTTTGTTTCCATATCATCAAGGCACCTATTTTCTAGGTTTTCACCAAGACAACATCTTTTGAGGATCATATCTGAATGTTTTTTATTTTCTTCAGGCTCAATTTTCCATTGTTTTTTATCTTTTTTGTATTTCTGATTTGTTTTCTCTTTTCTATTTTTCAATGTTTTTGTATATTTTCAAGATCTCTTTTTACTATATACAATAAATAGGATGCTTTCTCATCTCATATTTCTGATACTCTTTTTCTCTATCCCTCTTTAATTGCTTCATGTGTAGAACCTTTTTAGATGTAGACTTTTTATTATCTCTTGCAACTCCTCTCCTTCACAATCAGCTAGTTTGTAAGTGCCAGTGCCAAAAGATGAAGTGATCACAAATGGTCCTAACCAATTTTCTTTCCATTTTCCTTTCTTCTCTCTTTCTTCTTGATTCTCAGGATTTTATCGCAATACTAAGTCACCTATTTAGAATTCCCTTGGTTTGATATGCTTGTTATAGTTTATAGTCATTTGATTCTGATACACTTTTAATTGATCAAAAGCTTGTTGTTGTCTTTCATCTAACAACTCTAGTTCATGTAACCTAGCAAATCTATAGTCTTCTTCACTTAGTAAACCATGTAATTAGACCCTTAAGGATAGAATTTCTACCTCCAAAGGTAAAACTACTTCTACTCCATACACTAGGGAAAATGGTGTAGCTCATGTTGGCATTCTAATGCTCATTCTATAAGACCATAGAGTAGGGTTTATTTGAATGTGCCAATCTCTACCTGAATTATCCATCGTTCTCTTCAATATTTTCATAATGTTCTTGTTTGTAGCTTATGCTTGTCCATTACCTTGTGGGTAATATATTGAAGATGAGTGATGTACCATATGAAATTTTGTACATAATTCTTTCAAATCCTTATTTTTCAAATTTTTTACATTATCCATTATGATGGCATGAGGAACACCATATCTACAGATTATATGATTTAAGATGAATAAGGATATTTTTTTTCCTATGGTAGTGGATAAGGGTACAACTTCCACCCATTTGGTAAAATATTCTATTACAGTAATGATAAATTTATGACCATTTGAAGATGGTGGATAAATCATCACTATCAAATCCAAACCCCATTGATAAAAGGGCCAAGGTGTTGTCATGGGATGAAGCTCTTGTCCTGGTACGTGGATCAAGTTCCCATGATATTGGCATTTATGACAAGTTTTTGCAAAGTGACAAGCGTCCTTTTCCATAGAAGGCCAAAAATATCCTATCCTAAGAAGTTTCTTAGCTAGGGTTAAACCATTTGAATGTGACCCAAAAATCCCCTAATGAATTTCTTGTAAGGCTATGGTTGATTCCTCTTTTTCTAGACATCTCAAAAGCATTCCATCTAGACTCTTACAATACAATGTGTCGTATATCAAGGTATAGCAAGAAGCTTGGCGTATGAAACTTTTATTTTGATTTCTAGTCTGGTTTAAGGGTAGGATTTGCTCTTTTAAGTATGTGTAAATAGATCCATACCAAGGTAAATCATGTCCCTTTAGTAAATAGGTCAATCATGTCCCTTTAAGGGTAGGATTTGCTCTTTTAAGTATGTGTAAATAGATCCATACCAAGGTAAATCATGTCCCTTTAGTAAAAAAAATGGTATGAGGATGGGAAGGGTCAAATGAAGATTGCTCAACTTCTTCTACGAGGAATTCATATCTAGTGCTTTGATCTAGTATTTGGAGAAGTGAGGCCAAAGTAGCCATTGCATTTGTTACTTTATTTTTATCTCTTGGTACTTGCTCAAATATAATTAGAGTGAAGTATTTCTTAATATTATCAATCATATTCTTGTATGGTATTGACTTATCATCTTTTATTTGATACTCATCATTAATTTGATTAATAACTAGTTGGAAATCTCCATAGATTTGTAGCTCTGTGACTTTCCATTCTAATGCCAACTTTATGCCAATGACCAAATGCCAATGACCAATGCTTCATACTCAACTATGTTATTTGTGCATGGGAATAGAAATTTGTATGATTTCAAAATTGTAGACCCTTGAGGAGTAATCAAAAGTATCCTGGCCCTGATCCATGTTGTGTATAAGAGCCATCAAAATACAATTGCCATGTTTTTGCTTCAACATTAACAATTTCAGAATCTAGAAATTCCACTTGAATTGGATGTTCATCTTGTAATGGAGATTCTACTAATTGACCAACTATTACTTGGCCTTTGATAGATTTTTTATCCACATATTCTATATCAAATTCACTTAGAACCATGACCCTTTTGGATAGTCTCTCATTTAATTTTGTTTAGCTGAGAAGATATTTTAAGGGATCAATTTTTGCAATGAGTCTAATCTTGTGGGATAACATATAATGGCGTAATTTTTGGGAAGAAAAAACTATGGCCAAACATGCTCTTTCAATGAAGGTTTAATTCAACTCATACTTCACCAATGTTCTACTTATGTAGTATATGGCCTTTTCCTTTCCAGCTTTGTCTTCTTGAGCCAAGAGTGCCCCTAGTGCATGTTCTGTTGCTAAGATATATAATATTAAGGGCTTGCCTCTAATTTGTGGCATTAATGTTGGAGGATTCATTAGATATTTCTTCAACAAAGTGAAGGCTTCTTCACATTTCTCATCCCATTTCAAAATTGTGTCCTTGTGAAGGAGTTGAGTGAAATTGTGGCACTTTTCTACTAATTGAGAGATGAACCTTCTGATGGATTGAATCCCGTGTTGAAGAGATCTCATTTGACTGATATTTTGAGGTGCCCCCATTTCCATGATTACCTTTACTTTGGCTGGGTCTACCTCTATTCCTTTTGCTGAAACTATGTATCCTAATAGTTTTCCTTATTGCACACCAAATGCACACTTCTTTGGATTGATCCTAACTTTGAACTTCTCGAGTCTTACAAATATATTTTCTAAAATGGGTAGATGTTCATCTCTTGAGTGTGATTTAGCAAGTATATCATCTACATAGTCTTCCATGAATTTTTGCATCATGTCATGAAATATAATCACCATGACCCTTTGATAGGTCACTCTGACATTCTTGAGACAAAAGAGCATAACATTCCAGTAGAATGTCCCCCATGTGCATGTAAATGTTGTCTTGTCTTTATCTTTGGGTGCTATCTTTATTTGATTATAACCACTAAACCCATCCATAAGTGAGAACATTGAATGTCCTATTGTTAGGTCTATGATGTCATATATGCTTGGTAGAGAAAAATCATCTTTAGGGCATGGAAGATTAAGATCTCTAAAGTCTGTGCAAATTATGATAGATTTTTCTGCTTTGGAAATCAACACAATGTTTGAAATCCATTCGGCATAATCAATGGCTCTTATAAACCCTACTTTCAGCAATTTTTCCAACTCTACTTTCACAAGAAAAGCTATGTGTGGATGTACTTTTCTTAGTTTCTTCTTTACTAGTCTTATTCCTTCTTTTATATTCAAATGATGCATGATCAAATTTGGATCTAATCCCAGCATATCATCATACGACCATGCAAAATTGATTTGTTTTTCTTTGAAAATTTTGATGAAATCCTTTCTTTCCTCATTAGATAGAGACGCTACTAAGTGTATGATTCTTGGCTTTGATTCTGACCCAATATTCACCTTCTTTGTTGGTTCAATTAAGATAGGTGATCTTTCTTCATAGTGCTCGGGAAAGTATCCAACCCTTCTTCCTTAGGTGCCTCTATTGGGTTTTCACCTTCGGAAACATTCTTTTTTTTTTCCTTTTTGATTTAATGTTGCCACAATGTGGTTTTCAACATTAGATTCTTTCCATTTTTTTATTTTTTATTTTTTACTTTTTCAATTTTTTCTGAACTAAAAGGTTGAATACTCCCCTTTTTCACCTCTTCAAGATATTCTATGGTAGAAGAAGGCTCAACCACAATAAGGTATTGGGACACCATTCTATCATTCAAGAATGTAGGGAGGATAGTAGGTTCAATGGAATCTCATTCAATTAGTTTGGGATAAATATGGATCAAAGGATCAATTCTTTGGTTTGGTTCAATAGGGTTTAGGGACATGAATTTAGTTGAAGGTTTAAACATTGTATCTTTTAAGTATATAATATGTGCTTCTTCAAGATGCTCTAGAGAACTAGGGTCAAAATATTCCTCACTAGAATCCTCTAAGGTTTTTGTTGGGTAAAAATCTCTTGGATTAAACCTAGGGCTAGATTCTTCTATAGTAGTTCTCCATGATGGAACATAAGGCTGTCCTACCCATTGATTTATTTCAATTTCCTTAATTGGTACATTATCTAAGACCACTTGACTAGAACTTGAAGCTTGATTCTGATTTGATTATGAGACTTGTTCTTTTCCCTTGCTAGGAGTATAGGTATGGATGACATCAACTTCTTTATCTTGCAATGATTCCCTTGACAATGAGTCACATTCCCAATTCTTTGAATCTTCATCACTTTGGGAACCTAGTTGTAATATTTGGTAATAAACCAAGGGATACTTCTTTTGAGTGTACCCTTGTTCTAGGTACCCTAATCTAGTCTTTTCTTTACTCTCTCCATGACATCTCAATAGGTTATATTAATCCTTAATTTCTTGTACCTAAAGGTCCTTGTCCTTTGTACCCCATCTTTTGCACTATTTGAAATCCTTTTCCATATTGATAAGTAGGAATGCTTATGTTTTGAATGCGCTTTTCATGTGCACTTGATTCTTCATCCTTATATAGCCAATTTAGGATTTCAATATCTTCCTCATCCATGGATGAGGAAGTGCTTTCCCTCACAAAGTGATCATTATACTTATGAGGTAGATTAGATGGTCTTCCATATGATTTTGGAGATAAGGGTAGATCCATCATGGATAAGGAGTATTCACCTACACCCTTTAGTTTGATTTGACATTGCTTTTCAAAATTCTTCATAATATGATCCATCTTTTGATAATGGGCATCTTTGGTGTAGATGTGAATAGATCTAGCTTGGTTTTGTTTTTGTTTTTCAGGAGCACTCTCCTCACTAACCTTCTCTTTTCCTTTGTCAATGTAGTTAGGTTAGTAGGCCTTTCATTATTTTCAACAACAATTTCCTTTTCTTCTTTTTCCTTTCCCTTCAATGATGGAAGATCTTTTAAACTTTTCCCTTGCTCTATTCTTTGTTAAATAGACCCTTCTATGTTATGTGGCACTAAGGAGTCATTAATAGGCTTCATGTTATTACAATATTGAAAGGGGTTAGAATCCTCTCTTACCATGACTTCTTGTCCTAGATAGGGAAATTTGAGACATTGATGGTAGGTTGAAGGTACGACTTTCATTTCATGGATCCATGGCCTTCCTAATAGAATATAGTAAGTCAACTTTAGGTCAAGGACTTGGAAAATGGTCTCCCTTTACATATGACAAAATCTTATAGGAAGTACTATGACACCTTTGGAAGTTCTTTCTTCATCATCGTAGGATTTTATGGTTATCTTTTTCTTTGGGTCAATAGCCTCCTCAAAAAATCCTAAGGCTTTAACCAAGTTTAAGGTACAAATATTCAAGTTGGCTCCCCCATAAATGAGGACTCTTTTCACTCTATGCTTGTGTATTAGGACCTCTATATGCAAGGGTGGATTTTGCAGGTGGTTTAGAGACATACCATCTTATTTTGAAAAGGATAAACAATGGGGTGCAACAAGATGTCCTATCATGTTTTGAAATTTATCCACATCTAAATTTAGAGGTACATTGGTCTCCAGTAAGGCTTTTTCTAGAATATCCTTATGAGTTGGTGAAAGCTTGAGAAATTCTAGAATAGAGATCATAATAGGGGTCCTTTGCAATCGGTCTACCAAATTATATTGTTTTGAAGATGAAGATGAGGCTTGATTTCGTAGGATAATCCTTGGGGCACTTCCTGCTAAAGTAATCTTTGATGCTTGCCCCCTAGTTACAACATTAGATGTTGCTTCCCTTGGCTTCTCTTTCACCACAATCACATTTATGGTGTTTTCATCACCACTTAGAGTATTAATGGTGTTATCATAGGTATGAGAAAAGTTAACCTTCTCATTACCTCTTTTGTTGTTAGGGTTGGTGTTTGATGATTCTCCTTTTTCATGATTTAAGAAAAGGTTCTTAAAAGTTGTATTGTCTTCATTATTTTGAGGCCCTTCCACTTTTATTATTCCATCATCAATTAGTTCTTGGAAAAGATGTTTCAATTTCATGCACTCATTCATTTTATGTCTCTTGTTATGATAATATTCACAATGATGAGAATCATTCCACCAATTAGGCTTGACTTGGGGTTCATATGGCCTTGATTCAGGTAAGGTAATTATTTTTTTAGCCACCAAAGTCCTTAATGCATTTTCCAACGGTTCACCTAAAAAGGTAAATTTTCTCTTTTGATATGTTGAAAAGAAAGGCTTAGGTTTAGCGACATTGGAGTTATTGAAGGGATTTTTATTGTTAGCATTCTTGTTGTTGTTATTGTTAGGATTGTTATTATTGAAAGGGGCTTTGTTTGTTTGATTTACATTATATGTTGAATTTCCCCACTTGATAAATTAAAGGGGGTAGCCTTTAAGTTGTGTGCTTCTGCAACTCCATCATTCACAAGATTTTTGTTATTGTTTTTCAACCATAGTCTAGGTTTATCATTATGATTGTTGGCTCCTTTATTATTATTATAATTAGATGAATTGTGATTGTTATTAGTGTTGGTATAGGGTTTATTATCTTTGAATAATTTGATTTCTCCCCTCTTAACCAACACATCTTCAATTTTGATCCCATTCTTGATAATTTTTTCAAAGGTAGGGGGAAATTGAAGTTGGAGCCTATAGTTCATCTCCACATTCAAGTTATTCATAAATATTTCCATTTTCTTCTTTTTAGGTATACTTTGTGGATATATTGTGAAAACTGTTCTCACCTTTGAAGGAACCCTAAGAAAGATTCACCATCTCATTGTTTAGTGTCACATAGGTTGAGGATGGTGATCTCGTGTTCAATGTTGTAAGAATAATGGGTTATGAATTTGGAGGCTAATTCATCTAATGTCTTTATCCCTTGTGGAAGTTTTGAGAACCATTCCATGGCCTGACCTCTAAAAATTCTTGGAAAAAGTCTCATTAGATAAGTTGTATCATGCATAAATTTGATACATAGATTACAAAATTCTCTAAGGTGATCTTGTGGGTCTGATTTACTCATGTATTTATCGTACTTAGGAAAGACCACATTTATCACAAAAGGTGCCATAACCAAGTTTTTGTCAAAAGGAAATGGGCACAAGGCCTCGATAGAAAATGGCTTAGGTTAAGCTTCCTTCTTCATTAGGTCAATTTGTGCTTGGAAAATTTTCAATTGTTTACTCATCACACCCATCGGATTATCATCTTCCTTGTCTTTCTTAAGTTGATCAGCATCATAATCATGTGGAAGTTTCACCCCTTCTTGGGCTAAGTTTAGGAAATATTTTTCCCTATCTCTTTCTATTAGTTTGTCCATGACTTCAAGAAATTCAATGTCTTGAGCCACCCTATTAGCTTTATCTTCAAGTGTTTCTCTATGCCCTTGATTGGTATTATTAATATTATCATTTTTTCCTCCATGGAGATAATCATGAAATGTGGAGTTCCTATCCATTGGATCAGCTCTCTTTTCAAAAAGATTTGGGAGACTATCCCCTTGGTTGTGATTTATAAAAGAGCTTTGCGATTCAAATTCAGGGACCTCTTTTGCAATGCAAGTGTCATTTTCTTGTAAAGATAATTTGAGTCTATGAGAGCATGTAGAAACTGACATTCAACAAGATTTAATTTCGAATTGTTTACCCCAAACATGGTAATTGTTTATTTTTATGAAGAGATTAAAAATATAAGATGAATTTTAAAATGGATATCTCTTACTTGTTCTATGTATTTTCCAAACAAAGAAATCACAAATACACTTGTTCTTTTTAACCCTTCTACACAAAAAGTGTTTGAAATTGTAAGGACATTATCACAGGTTTTTCACGAAAAAGCACTTCAAGAAATCTACCTAGCTCACAATTTGGTTCGTAAACATGGTTGTACAAGGTAGGATTTTTTATTTTAATAAGGCATTTAATCGAGATTCTGTTCAAAATGGATATCAAGTTTTCATCCTCCAAAAATTAGGAGGCTTCCCACCACTGGTATGTCGGAGTTTTACGCAATCCCGAAGGACTACTCGAGGAAGTTTGAAAGATTAACACCCTTTTGTCACACACCCCACTAAGGATGCATGCATTTTATTTTATAGTGGATCATATATTTGTGGCACAAGAAAATGTACCCCACTTTGGGTTGTCCCTCTCACCGACCTCATTAAGGCAAATCTTGGGAGGTGAGTCCACTAAAGATCTAGCATGTTCATATTGAAAGAAATAAAAATGGAATTAAGAGATAGAATGTGGGAGTTTGATTCACCAAAAGGTGAAGAGCATATCCCTATCTATTTCATGATTCCCAAACACTTTTAACAAGGTTCAATTTCCAAAACCCACTAACTAATGGGAATCAAGTATTTCTACTATTTTTCACAAACAAGGGTTTATTTGATTAAGTGCTTTATTTTATCCTTTATGCTATTTAATTACTAGATTTGAGAAAAAATCAAAAGGCTACAATTTAAAGAAAAATTGACCAAGTTTAGGCTTACCTTTAATTGAAGCTAGCAAAGGCTAGGGACACTTTTGATGATTTTTCAATTATTTATGCCTACCTAGTGGTGATCATTTCTTCCTTTTCACTTCTCCTCCAACAAATTAGTCAACAACAACAAGAACAACGAAGGAAAACAAGAACGAAACGTGATATCTAACCTTATTTATCAAGTTTGAGAAAAATCGATTAAGGTAAGTAAATCCAATTTAGTGAAGCAAATTTAGATTTATAGGCTTCTACAATTTTCAAATAATGTTCATATACCTTTATTTCTTGTTGTGAATCCTACAAAACTAACTTGATATTTTCTATGTTCTCCTCCTTGATCCTTTTGGCCAATGCTTTTTCTTCACAATTAAATCTAGTCTCTGGCTTTTTGACTCTTTTATGAGCTGTCATATTATATACATATAAAAATCATTTTCCAAATGTTAGATTCTAGAAATTTACAGTTTAATTGAATGTGCAACAGAATCTATTAAATGCGCTATTAAATTGATTGAAAGCATTGTTAAAACTAGTAAATGTGATGCAGAAAAATATTGAAAGTGCAAGAACATAATTTAAATGCATTGTTTAATTGAGCAAAGGCATATAGAGAAATATGTGAATGCGTTGGATAATAAATTGAAAGCACTACAAAGTCAAGGCACACGTGCTGAAAGAAATAAGACAAGAAGTTAGAAAGATTAAATGCACTGAAACTCTGTGCAAAGGTGCACAACTTTGTCATGGATGTGCTATTTCAGACCTTGTACACATTGGAGAAAGTGTTGTACGCACCAAAGAAACCTACAAAAGTGCTAAAAAACTTGCAAAATAGAGAACAATAGAAGGATTTGCAATAAAAAAATTATTTCTCCGAATTTAGAAATTAATGAGGCCTAATGCCCCACGATGGGTTCCATTTTGTGTACGAGGAAAAGTATCTTCATAGGGTTAGTATCATCAATAAATCAAAATAACAATTAAATAGCCACAACAAGAAATCTAATCAAGAAAATTTAAAGATGATTAATCACTCTATGGATCTTTAATTAGGGATGCTAATGATGAGCTCTCAGCAAGCTCTCACTAGTGACAATCCTAATATGAGAAAAGTAAATGATAAGCAAGCTAATACAAGTTAATTCCAAATGAAAATACTAATTAGCTCTAAATTTGCCTTTCTAGCTTGAAATTGCAATAGGTTTGATGCTTCTCTAAAATTGTGGATGATTATTGCTTGAATTATCCCTTACTTTTATAGATTTTGGCAAGGGTAGGGTGTGTAGTTGATTTGATCATGGTTTGATGAGGGTTGCGTCCATGGTTCTACCTTTGGAGACCATTTAAATATTTTTTCCTCAAAGCTTGGGACAAGAGGACAAAATGGGTGGACAAGATGCTTTCTCCCTATATGACACAGTACAAGGATGGAGGATCCAATAATGGATAATCCAAACCTACACCAAAACTTATAACAACAACAAAAATAGAAAAATACAACAATATAACGCTTCAAAATAGAATTTCATTTAACATGCTCGATTGTGAGGCCTTCCGAGTTTCAGCCTTATACAATGAAATTATGAAAACAGAGACTCATTTCTCATTATATCTTGTCTACCTTCCTATCTATTTCTTCACACTCTGATTCCCCCTCTATATCAACCCAAGCTCCCAATATATAGCCAGCTAAGCCACAAGTTAGCCAGTTAGGCATTTAATTACATTATAGGTCCAACCAAGAAAAGTAAACCAAAACTAAATAAAGAATGAACCAAAATTGATGTGAGGCTACATTTAGGTCCACACATGACCTAAGAACATATTCCTAACTTATCAAGATCCCATTTCATCATACGGAACCACGCAAGATGAAAAACTTCACGTTTCATGCGAAACTGGCTGAAAATTGATACTTGAGGAAAATGGTGATAACTCCTAGCTCCTGATGAATTAGGATTTGTGGTCTTAGGTGAAGATATTAATTTAGATCCTCTTTAGGAACCCAAGATATAAAAATATGATTCATTAAGGATCAATGGCTACACGATGTGCAATTAGCACGCAGAAAGTAGGAAAATACAGCTCCAACAACAGGGCAAAACAACTCTAACTTTGACATGATCCATCCAATCCTTATGCGCTCATAGGAGAAGGTTCTAGAATAGGTCCTCAACATCATGTTATCTTCACATAACATGAAACCAAAAACCACAATGGATATAATGAAAAAAACATACAGGTACAGAGAATAGGAAATGTTTTTGTTTGATGCAAGATTTCTCAAAATGCAAGATGCTCTTGCATCAGACACCCCATGTAAATAAAAAGTTCTCCTGAACATCTTAAGGGAATCAGGACAGGTATACCATATCTATTATTAACCCATATCTCCTATTTTCCTTCATTCCATTTTGTCTTCACTTTACCCATTATCACTCCCATAAAATCATCTTGCCCTGCACTTTTCTCATCTTTCCTTTTTGCAACTGACAAAAATTGATTCTGACCATCTTTTCCACTGTCGATTACACCAGTACTTCAATGAATCATATCTTATCCATACTTACTAATCAACTCAGTACCATATGCATCTCTTTGTGTCACTAGTACCATCATTTGCTTTACTATCTTTGTGAGAAAGACCATCTCCCTCTTAATATCCATAAATTCCTCAACTGTATCATTCTCTTTTCATTTCAAACTCAGCTCCCTTTCATCCATAGGAATAGGGTCATCAACTCTCTACTCCTAATGTTTTTCACTATCACATAGACAACACCTAACAAATCCACATCCCCTAGCCTTTTCTTCCTTCAAAGGTAATAACTTATGCCTGGATCCACCGTGCATTACCACATATGTATTTGCATGACCATCGAACATAACATGCCTATCAAATTTCCAAGGTCTCCCAAGAAACAGATGACAAGCATCCATAGGCAATACACCACATAATATTTCATCATGATAAGATCCAATTTGAAAATTAACCAAGCATTTATCTTCAATCCTAATCTTAGACACATCTTGTATCCAACTAATCTGATAAGGGGTACGGTGTTTCTTCCTTTCCAAGTTCAATTTACTAACCATCTCTTCTTAAACAAAGTTTTTAGAACTTCCACCATAAACTATAACATTACATACCTTATTCTTGCACTTACATCTAGTTCTGAACAAATTTCTTCTTTGCACCAGTTCCTTAGCACATGTAGCCAACCTCCTAGTGATAATAAATTCACCTTTTTCTTCAACATTCTCTATGTCTTCTTTGGTAGTTAGTGCAACTCTTTTTCTAGGACATTGAAAACTTCTATGACCCTTCTCACCACACTAAAAACAAGTACCTATGAACTCATTTCTCCATCTCCCTCTCTATCCATTACTGTAGTTATTAGCAGCTTGACCACTACCAGATCCTTCATTAGTCTTCTTAGGATTCTCTATCACATTACCTCTAGCAATTATTTCACCATTCTTACCACCCTAGTTCCTATTATTTTGTCTTCCCTCAAACCTCTTGTTCAACTTCTCCTCAATCTTCAATGCCATCTAATAAGCACCTCCTATATTTTTCATCTGAACAGTAAGTAACTCTTCTTGAATACTAGGTCTCAAGCCATAAACATACCTAGCAACCTTCTCTTTATCAACTTCAGAATGAGCAATCCTAATCAAGATTTTGTAAAACTCCTTAGTGTACTCCTGCATTGATTTGTTGTTCTACTTCAAGGCTTGCATCTTCTTAAACATCTCTAACTCATAATCCACTAGGATGAATTTATTTTTCAACTTGTCAACCATTTGGTTCCATCTATTAATCTTTTTTTTTCCTCTCCTATTTCTTTCCAATTGAACTTCTCTCCACCAAATATTTGCATGACCCTTTAGCTTAGTCTTTGCAAATCAAACTCTATCAGGATATTCTATTTCTTCATACTCAAAGTACTCATCTATCTCATTAATCCAATCAATTAACTCTTTTGGCCTAAGGCTTCCAGAAAATGTAGAAACTTTGATCTTAGGTCTTTTCCCAATTTTAGACATAGCCTTCAGGATTCTAGTCTCTTCTAGATCCCTGGATTCTTCTATCACTTCTTCAAAATGATCTTCTTCCTCAGACTCATATTCACTATCTTCTTTTGATGTAGTCTTCTTTCTCAATTCCTCTTGTAGATCTTGCACTTGTTTTTGCAAAGCCCTAAAATCATCAAGATTGATTTCCCTAGTAGGTTCCTCTTTTGAGATCTCTTGAGCTCTCATCGGAGGCATCTTCAATCTAGGGTCCTGGTGTAAACTACCTCACCTTCGGTGATCTATCCACACACTCAGAATCTTCAAGCTTTGATACCACCTGATGCAAGATGGGGATGGAGGATCCAATAATGGATAATCCAAACCTACACTAGCACTTATAAAAACAACAACCACAACTAAATACAACAATATAATGCTTCAAAATAGAATTTCATTCAACATCCCGGATGTGAGGCCTTCCAGGTTTTGGCCTTCTACAATGAAATTATGAAAGTAGAGACTTAGCTCTAATGATATCTTCTCTACCTTCTTATCTATCTCTTCATACTTTATTTCCCCCTCTACATCAACCCAAGCTCCCAATATATAGCCAGCTAAGCCACAAGTCAGTCAGTCAAGCATTTAATTACATTATAGGTCCAACCAGAAAGAGTAAACCAAAACTAAAGAAAGAATGAACAAAACTCAATGCGATTCTACATTTAGGTCCACACATGACCCAAGAACATATTCCTAACTTAGAAAGATCCCATTTTTTCATATAGAACCGCGCAAGACAAAAAAACAACATGTTTCATGTGAAACTCGCTAAAAATTGATGCCCGAGGAAAATGGTGATAACTCCTAACTCCTGATGAATTAGGATTTTCCATCTTAGGTGAAGATATTAATTTAGGTCCTCTTTAAGACCCCAAGATTGAAAAGGCTGATTCATTAAGGCTCAACAGCTACATGATGCACAATCAGCACACGGAAAGCAAGAAAATATGGCTCCAACAGCAAGGCAAAACAACTCTAACTTTCACATGATCCATCCAATCCTTATGCACTCATAGGAGAAGGTTCTATAATAGGTCCTCAACATTTTTTTAGCTGTGCATAACATTAAACCAGCAACCACAAAAACTATAATGCAAACAATATACAGGTACAAAGATCAGGAAATGTTTTAGGTTGATGCAAGATTGCTCAAAACCCAAGATGCTCCTGCATCACTATGGGTGGTGGAGATTCAATGTGAGCTTGATTCTCAAATCCTATTGGTTGATACATTTTCCTCCCATTTGGTGGTTGAGAGAAAATAAGATTTAATTAATTCAATTTAATTAATATCTTTAGCCATGTGTACCCCTTGAATGGGTTGATTTGATTTAAATGAACTATACAATTAATTGGATTAATTGCACAATTAATTCAATTAATTGCACAATTAATTGATTTATCATGATTTATCTAATTTTAATTGATTTTAGGGATTTTGGTTTTTAATTAAATTTGAATTATGGCTTGATTGCAATTTACCTTTGAATCTAGCTTGATTTGATTTAATTGCATTGATTTTTGCCTTGGTTTCTCATTTAATTGATCTTGTCCATTTTCAGGTGATTACAAGCACTACCATATCAATGTCCTCTTCATCTATGTATACCCTTATCCTTCATTGAATTTCTTTGGTGAACCAGGTAGGTTTGGAGAAGGCATTTATTGGCTCATATGGTGTTGTTATAACTAAGGTCACTCATTCATGTTATTTTTCTTCTAGTTCTTATGCATCTCCCCTTTATTCTTCCTTTTCTTCTTCTCTTACCTCATCTTCCTCTCCTCTTACTTCCTCTTCCTCCTCTCTTCTCAACTACTCATTTATTTCACTTTCTTGAGGAAGGGCACTCTCTTCTTTCACAGTCTCCTTTTCTTTCTCATGTCCTCCTTGCTAGGACATTTTAGAAGAATGTATGGGATGAGAGGGTGGAGGAGTAGGCATAGGTAGAGGATGGATAAGAATTTGGGTTTTTGGTTGAGAGCGAATGGTAGGTTGGATTGGAGGTAGCATGGGAGCAAGAGGAGGAGCCAGAGCTATTGGAGGAGTAGGTGAAGGGAAAGATGGTGGAGTTGTAGGCATATGCATAGGTGGAGGGGTTGGAGTAGGGAGTTGGACAAGTAGATTTTGTAGTGGAGTTTGAGATTATGATTAGATTGGAGCTGTTGGAAGTGCAAGAACTAGATCTTGTGGAGGAAGTAGGGGAATCAGTGCTTGTGGTGGTGGAGGTGCCTCAGTATCCTCTTCCAAGGTAACCCTGATTAATGGTCCTTGGCTAGATTGTTTCTCTAAATCTTTGAACTCTCCCTGAGATGCTTCCATTGATTATTTTGTTGGTCCCTAAGGTACCTTCTAAGCTGATTCATTTGTAGTCTTCTCTGGAGTTGTAGCAGTGAATTGTGTTGGACGGGGAGAAAATGTGAAAGGTAGTTGTTATTCAACAAAAGGTCCTATAATAGGCATTTTTTATTCTAACATATTCTCTTTGAAGCCATAGAGACCCTCAAAATATGACACATATAATTCATCAACTCCCAAGGCATCTTGTGGATTGACCTCTTCCACCTAGGTCTCTATATCGACATCAATTCACAATTGTTCTTCCTGGAATTTCATTTTCTTTAGGAAGGCTCACAATCTATTCCTTCAGGCCAAAGGAAAATCATATTCTTCATCTTCATCCTCTTCTTCCATTCTTGTCTCCAAGTATAGGGATGTAGATGATATCTTTCTCTTGTAAACATTCCCCTTTTCCAAACTAGTAGTCCTGGGTCCTATGATTTTCACCCTTGGTGATCTCTTCAGAACATCATCCTTCTCTTGTCTATCGAAAGACTAAGCACTAGGTAAAGTTATGCTTCCCTTCATTTGGGTCCTTGTTGGCTTAGCCTTAGGGGTGGACCTGTATACTGTTGGATGCTCATGCCTACACACTATTTCTGGCCTCTACAGAGAATCTCCTTTAAATTGAGGCATAAGTATCTTCTCTCCTTTTTTCTTGTTCTCCATAGAAGGTGGGGAAGGTTTCTTCTTCATTGGCACTAGATCCATCTTGAAGGGTTGAGTGATCCAGGATTTTATTTTTTTAATCATGTGTCAAGCTTTGAAGTTAATGTCATTGTTCTCTTCTTTATCAACTTTGGCATTGAGAATATCCCTTGTATAGATTTTATCTTGATTGTACAAATGGTCTAGGACATCTTCAATATCTTCATCCCACACCTTTGGTGGAATTCATAGGAGTAAGGAATTTTTGCAAGTTTTAGAGTCATCTGGTAGTAGTCATAGATCTTGACCTCATAATCATTAGTGTAGTTCATCCATTGGTCCTTGAAATGAGGCTCGTACATGGAGTTCCTTACCATAATATGGCTATAGGTGTCAATGGGATCAAATATGGTCCTTATCAAATTGAATTTTTGTAGGGGGAACTCATCCAATTCAAATTCCAATAACTTTCATACCTTCATGTCATGTAGGGAATGGGGACCAATTGAGATGGGGAAGTCCTAACAATGTTTCTTTGTGTGCTTTATATGTTCAGAGGCATTAGAGAGATACCTAGCCATTTCCAACAAGATGACCCTATTTGATTGATACCTTGGTAGCTTCTTTGGAGTTAGAGTACTCCTGACCACCCTTATATATGTGAAGGTTTTTAATTAAATATAATAAGCCCCTAGGGCTTTCACGTTTGTTGCAACTTCTTCTAGTAATATTTTAGCATAATCACCCTTTATGGAATAGATAATTGCGAAGACAAATGCATCATTAACAATTTTGTACTTTGAGCTATCTTCCTTAACATGATCCTTCCTTACAAGATGGGGGTACACTATGAATGGCCAAGTGTTGGGCTGACCCATAGCACCAACTTTAACAAGCCCTAGATATATTTCCCTGATAGCAATCAAATACACGACATATGAAGTCATGTAGAAGTGGGGGTCATTCTTCACCAATGTAAGATGTTTGTCTAAGTTATCACTGAGGATGGTGGCTCAGTCAAACCTTTCCTTACTCCCTTTTATCTTCTCAATTATCAAGACCATCTAAGGCTCAAGATGAATGGAATTTTTGAAACTGTATACCCTGCTTATCATTGTCACGATGGCCTGGATGTCCTCTTTCATGTACCCTATCCTCACGTTTATTTTATCTAATTTTTTATTTGGGAGAGATTGCATCATATAATTATTATTGAAAATCTCATATGATAATTAAATGTCAAAGTTCAAGAAGTCCATGCCCTTGTCTATGGAAAATGCATAAAATTTGTTTATCCCCTTAGAAAAATGGAAAACATCTTCAATGTTTTTTTGCCTTAAGTCTAGGACCACTTGTCCCATAGTATTTTTAACCAATCTCTCATATGGTACATAGTTTTTTGCCAAGGTAATAATCAGATCAGATGAGAGGATGGACAAAAGATGTGCCACTATGTTCACCGAGCTGGAATACACTAATGAAGTGTAGTCCTCTAATTTTCCCATTGGTTGGGCACATTTGACCAGGTAATCATTCCATTTAACATTGCTGATAACAGTGTCTGTTACCTTGCTGTGGATATTTCCCACCTTTGAAGGTGTATGGTATCTCTTAAATTGATATTTCATGGTTGGCAAGCTAATCTTCTTTGATGTTCTACAAAGAAACAAACATGAATCAGTAATGATTATAAGAAGAAATCATTTTAGTTTAAGCAATAAATGATCCAAAAAAATCCCAAAAAGATCAAGAGCCAAAAGTTTAAGGAATCAAAAAGCTTACAAATTAGTTTTTGGGGTTTTAGAGGTTCAGACTCTAAAAGTATCCCCAGCCTCTAGCAAGGCCAAAATAGTGAAAAGTGATGATGTTTCAATACAACTCCTTCAATATTCCATATTTTCAATGTTTTGGTGTTTCAGATATGTGAGTTGTCCGACAAGTCTGAAACTCTAAAAGAGAAAAACATTGACAAGCTAATTAGATTGTTGATTATGAGGGTTGGTTCTTTGGAGAGCTAAAATTGTGTGTTTGTTTCATTGTTAAAAACAACAAAAATATGAAGATTGGAGTTTGAAGTTTATTTTGTTCGAGGAAGGTCATAAAGACTTAAGAATCTGAAACTATTAAAATGTGAAGGTTGACTATGCGAGAGAGCCAAGAGGGTGAAGAAAAACCCTCTTGTGCTCTGAAACTTGACTCCAAGGAAAGCTCGACCATGATCCCACCTCAAAGGACCTATACAAACAACTCTAAGACCCTGGATGGGGTCGACGTGACTATAAAACAAAAAAAAAAAGACAAATCCCTAACTGGACTAACAAATAAACCCTAAAATATAGAAAACATGAAACCCTAGCTAAAACCCTAAGAAAAAAGGTTGCAATAGCCCTACCTCAAGGGCGGTGCAAGAAAAAGCATGAAGAACATAGATGACCAAAGATCCAAGCACTCGAAAAGGTTGGAAGACTGAAGACGTGGGTTCACTTTAAAAAATACAAGTCGTTGAATGCACAAGTGACCCAAAAGGTCACTAACGTGCCTTAAAGAGGTTCCCAGGGAGGGTGATGTCATTCACCTTCTTGACCTTTGGAGCATTAGACCTTCAGACTTTCAGAGTTTTAGAGGTCCAAAAAACACAAGACCTACGACTCATCAAAAGTGCAAAGGTCTGAACTCCTTTTGACGGGTCAAACTTTTGGAAGTCCAAATGTCTGACAAGGATGAAAATCTAAAAACCAACAAATTCTTCTATGAAGGTAGCATCATACTTTAGCACTTTTGTAGCTAGGAGAACACTGAAAGTACAAAAGTGTGAAAGTGCAAAAAGTTAGTGTTTCTTCTGAAAGAAAGCCTCTGGAAAGGAATAGACAAACAAGAAGAAAAAGAAAAAGATAAGAAGGGGGGTCCCTTGGCCAAGTGGCCAAAGGGGATCATGGTTGTGGAACCACAACAAATAGCCCGAAAAAAGGAAATAAATGACCAAGGCATTTCTTTATCACCAAAATCTTAAGAAGAACCTCATCTCATAATAAATTGAATACAACTATCATTTTTGGTAGTAATCTTCCTGCCAACATGTCAAGACTTGAAAACCTTCGCTATCACTTCCTGTGTGTGCACATGTGTGTTGATTTCCTTGATCCCTCATTGAAAGTTCCTTGAATTCAAAATGAGCCATAATTAAATCTTCACCCATAGAAACAAATTGGCCAAACATATTTTAACCATACTCTACTACTAGTCAAGCATTGATAGCCCTGATAGAGATTGCTAAAGTCACCCTTTAACCTTCTCCTGATAAGCTTTCAAAGTTTCAAACTTATTGCAGGGCTCTTTGACTCAATATTTTTATTTTTTCATGTGTATCTTCTTATTTTCATACATACTTTCCTTGGAGCATTTTATTTCAACATGACTTATGATATGCCGAGAGTAGTATCTTTAGCGGTGCTACTTGATTTCTCAAACTCCTGATTGAATGTTTTCTATTCTTTTTTGTGACTTGGTCAGTGATTAGGCTATGCTACCCAAGCATTGTAGCTCTAATTTTTCAATTTGTTGATCTTGTCTTTTGTGTTCCTCCTTTATGCTTTTTCTCTCCTTTTTTTAGTTAATTTTTTAGATGGAAAAGGGTTTTGACCTTTGACTTCTTCCATAACCATAGAATCCAATCAATTTTGGCTCACATTTTATAAAGAAACCACAATCCAAGAATCATTTTGAACTATGTATTTGTGTTGGGGATGATCAGCTCTGAAAATCAACTTGATTGTTGGAAAGAAATTCACTCCACTCCCGATTATTGTACCAAGTTTCTTGCAAGATAGAATCCAATCAAAATTATAGTATATATCCTTTAATGGGATTGGGAGACACTAAATTTATTACAACTCATGCTAAGATAGGATTTTACCATCAATATTGATATCACTTAGTACCTTGTTGCCTCTATCAGCCTAATTCTTTATCGAGCACCCCTAAAGTAGTGCTAGAGGTCTATCTTTAGGTTGGATATTCCACCAAATGGATCTCTCCCCACACACTTTAGAATTGTTGATAATAATGGTGTTTCATGAATCAATATCCTTACACTTTCCCAAGCCTTCTAGAGAGACTTGAAGACAATAGATCCAGCAGGCTTAACATGAAAGTTACCTACTATGAAGTCACTAATAGGAGTACCTTCCAAGTTATGTATTTTTCAGGGACAAAACTATTAATATTTTATCAGATCAATACATTTCATAGATCCTATACTTGTAGGGATATAAGTATATATATGGTAGAAAGGGAGATGCCCTAAGTCCTTAAATCCTTCATCCCCAACCCACCCTTATGTTTAGTCATTATGCACAAGGCCCCATTTGACTATATGTTTCTTTTTATAACCTTTACATATGACCAAAGGAAATCTCTGAGAAGTTTTTGGATGTGGTAAAATTGATAATTGATATAAAACCAAGATATAGATTAATATATATACTATCAAAGGACAATATTTTTTGGCAAACTTGGATCCTATTAGTCACCATCAGGTATTTATTATTCCATTTACTTAATTTTTTGTATATATTTTCTTTGACCCACTACCACATTTATTTAAGGTTAGGACATACAAAAAATGGTTTTCCAAGATACCTAACTTGGGGTACTAGGCCCATTAAAAAATATATTGAAAAACACTTACCAGGATGACTATCCCAAACCCAACATGACTAATTTAGGGAGATAAATCTTTCTCCCAGAAGTGGCACAAATAAATTCTAGTTTGGTTATCAATGTTTCTATATTGTCCAAATCCAAACATGTCAAAATAGCAGTGTCATTAACAAATTATATATTTTTAAATTCATCCATGTTGGGCAGAGAGTTACCTTTAACTTTAGGGGATAATATATTAACTCTCGTCAAATATAATAGAGCATAAAAAACCAAGATAAAGAGACATGAGAAAAGAGGACAAACTATTCTAATGGATCTAGCAAGACTAAAACTTTATAATCTAAAACCATTAACCTTAACACACACATGTGCATCTTACATTGAAAATTTGACCATGTGACAATATTGAGTACTAGGGAATCCTAGAGCCTCAAGAATCATGAGAATGAAGCTCCTTTTTCAAAATCTACCAAAGGAATAGTAACTACCTGATTTGATCCTTTGGCCCAATACAAAGCCTCCTAGTAGACTAAGATATTCTCTAAGATGTATCTTCCTTTCACAAATCTAGTTTGTGTGGGACTCACAAGTTTTGGGAGAATGAGTTCCAATATCTTAGCTAATAACTTGGAAAGTATCTTGTAGGATACATTAAGGAGAGTAACGAGTCTCCTATTTTTATCATTTTAGTTGCATTCATTACATGAATCACCACATTTTCATTGCATTAGATTACATTATTAAACCATAATATAATTACATTGCATCAAATTAATTAACTTCATTAACTACATATCATTAGGTTATCAATTTCATTAAGTCCATCATTTATCATTAATCATCATATCATTAGGTGAGTTTCATTAATCATTAAAATACTTTACAATCAATAGGTTAATTGCATCTATCTATCATTAAGTGCTTACATTAATCATTAAATTCATTAAATCATATAAGTGCATTCAAATCCAATCATTGCATTTACATTTTCATCTCATTAATCATTCATTCATTAGATTTACATTTCATTACTCATCTATTTCATTACATTACATTACAACATCTATAAAACATAAAATGCATCCATCTACATCATCGCATAACTTTAAAGCATTAAATATCACCATTCGAGATCATTAAGCATTAAACCATGTAATAAATGCATCCATCTAACCTATGTCATACATGAGACATCCATCTACATAAACTAAGCATAACATGTGCATGCATATCATAAACTGCATCTAAAAAACATAAAACACAACATATAGAGATAGAGCATATATAAATGCATATCATAAATCATCTGAAAAGGAAAACCAACACATGATGACATCACATAAAGTAAATTTATCAAAGCAATCAAAGTCCATGGTATCATCAAATTCTACAAATAAGAGTCCAGAAACATAACAGTATCGATCAATAATGAACATCATCTGATAAAAGAATAGAATGTAAAACATCTCATGAATCATAATATACATCAATATAGAGGCTCATCAGATATATCAACTGCATGTGCCTATGCTACCTCTAGCACCATCTGTGCCTGGACCTATATCAAGACCTTGGCTTGAACTAGCCTGTAACCCATGTTGACTCATAGCATCCATAAAGGTTTGCATCATCATGATCAAGTGAGTAACCTGTTGTCAAATCTCTGATACATCATCTTGTAAGGATTGAACATCAGATGTCTATGCTAGTGCCTAAGAAGGAGGTATCTATGAAGAGGACAAAGGTTCCTAAGAAGAAGATGGAATATGAGAAGAAGATGGAGCCTGTGAGGAAGGAAGAGCCTAAGGAGGAGGAGCCTGAGGTGCCAGTACCTAAGAAGGAGGTATCTATGAAGAGGAGAAAGGTTCCTGAGAAGAAGATGGAGCTTGTGAGGAAGGAAGAGCCTAAGGAGGAGGAGCCTGAGGTGCTTGTGTAGCCTGGTCAACCAAAATTTGTGCAACTTGTGTGTCAATGTCTATTGCCATCTAAGGGAAAATTGGTCTAAAAACCCACACCTTATGATGACCCCACCTGACAAGTCTATCCTATTGAATCTGATATAAAGCTCAAAAGGGGCCGCCTTTAACTGGTGCTCAGCTACCTCTCATTCGAACACAACCTCTAATAGGAGTGGGGGAAATAATAATGGGAATCACTACTCTACCACCCTGTCTGGCCCTACCAGCTTGTCTGCCATGACAACCACCTCTTCCACCATCACCACCACCACCATCACCATTGTCATCATCATTTGACCTATAATCAATACCAGGAATAGCCTTAATAGGATCAGTAAATTTGGGGAATGGGTTTCGCAAGAACCACTGTGCGTAATCATCTGTCATCCTAGTATCAACAATATTGTCCCTCATATCCTAGGACAAATGACGGGGGGGGCCAATATCTCATCATTTTTCCTCCTATCATCGATTTGAGGACCCAAAAGGGATTTCTCCACCTATACTCTATCATACAAGGCCAATCCCTATGGATGGCCAAACTACCGAAGAACCCTGAAGAAGCATAATCTCTCAATAATCAAGGGTGTATGCCCTATCATCCATCGGGGCATGCACATAAATGAGATCTCTGATGCATCCTCTTCCCATGGCTCATATCCTAGATATTGCCTCTATACTACTTGATCGATATCATCTATAATATACCGCCAAAAATCAAGCTTTCCCATATGATCTTGGACAACTATACCCTCATAGATGAACATGAACAACCATCCATGATCCCGCCATTGCACTGCAATTAGACGTATCACAAGGAGATTCTCCTAGGTCCAAAGCTATAAAGGGACTACTCATATAGGTAGAGTAGCCCTGTGCATGTAAACACCATCGTGTAACTCATGGTAAAGCTATGCAAGTACACATGAGCCCCAATCAAATCTCTAGGGGTGACCAATCATATCCTCTAGGATACAACCCCATCCAACTATGAAACTATGACCTCGTTAGTTAGGAACAATAAAAGCATAGATTAGTACTCCAAGTACTATGGGAAGAATAGGAAAAGAAGGGAACTACATCCAAAGAATGCTATCGTCACCGATAGTAGGGTCGCCAAACAACCACCTGCAAATAGTGCCATCATACACTTGGTCATAGTAAACAATCTCCCCATGTGTAGGGATCTACAAAAACCTATACACATCCTCAAGGGTGATGGTCATCTCACCCATCAAAAAATAGGTGTTATGGTTAGAGTGACACCTCTCTGCCATAGCTGTCAGAAGTCCTCGATTCACTCAAAATTGAGGTACAGAAAGTAGAAAAGACAAACCACAAAAACCAATCAGTCAATGCTCATGCCCACTAAGATCATCGATCATCTTGAAAGGCAAAGGGAACAACCCTCATAAGGATAACTTCCAAAGGGGAGCCTGCAAAAGCAAGTTAAAACATATCAGTAATCAAAATCATTAAATGGTAAATCATCACAAGTCAACCGATAACCTAAAACTTATCAAACCAATATCAATTTTCCTAATTCTATTCAAAGAGGATGGAAAATTCATCATCACCATCAACCAACTAATCAGGATTGACAATCAAAATTTAGCATTACATGAATAGAACTGACATCAAATGACTTATTTCAAATAGGACTCATCAACCAACCCAATCGACTAATCAACAAAATCAAACAAGTAGAAAACCTGGCTAAAAAATTTAAAAATGTACAGAAAGGGGTGTACGTGCTATTAAACTGATTGTACATGCTAAAATGCAAATATGTTATTTCAAAGTTTGAAAGTGCAGCAAAAAATATCAAATGCCCAACAACGATGTGTATGCACAATAGGATTTTGAATGCGCTACAAGAATTACTTGTATGCGCTACTAAGGATTAAAAGTGCAAAAGAATTTGTATGCACTAGAGAACTTGATAAAAGCAAAATCTTGACCTACGGCATATTTTTGAAAGCATGATAAGAAAGGTTGGATGTGTTGTGAAAAATCATGAATGCATTGCAAGAAGGGTATACGCACTGCAGGAATGCATAAATGTGCATGTTCATTTAAAAAAAGGACAAAAATAGGGTTTTTCTATGAAAAATTCAATTTTTAAAAAATTAAATGCTTTAAATGGAAAAAAGAAGTTTCCAGGGCTACATACCAGAGGTCCATAGCCGACTGGCCGCTGATACCAACAATCGCGCTTGAATTTGTGCTTGCGATAGGGAACCACCATAGTGAAAGTCTCAGAGGGGTCAAAGGAGAAAAGTCAAAAGGAAAGGTAAAAATGAATAGTGAAAAGACTTTTTACCCCTTTATATAGCCTTTTTTACCTAAAAGGGGTGCAGTTTAGTAGAAAATGACCTAGGACCCAAATTGAGCACCCAATCAGCCAAATCAAGGGCATTTGACATTAGAGCATCATACAAATAATATCGGAAATGAAATCCAAATTAACAAATTATTGCAAATATTCAACAAAAATGATAAAAAAATGCAACATTTTTCACCAGAATCAAATTTCATTTTATTTTTGAGGGGGCATACACTTGGATCATCAACGACATCATTAACATAATCAAATCAGAGGCATAATATTTTAACATAATTTTTTTTGCATTTATCAATAGGGCATCAAAAAGAGAAAATCAACAAATCAGGCATTATATCAGCGGTCCATTATCACAATGAGAATTAAATACATCAATCAATCGAGACTTCATCAGATCTATCAATAGTATCAGAATCAATTGTCAAGATCGAAATTAGACATCAGTTAATCAAGACTCTACATGAGGATATCAGACAATCTTTGAATCAATGCGCTTCACACATCAATTCAAAGAGGGGCATTTATAATCACCTCAAAATGGTAAAGATTAAATCAAGTGAGTAACTAAGATAAAATCAAAGCATTAATTGTAATCAAGCCAAAATCAAATACTAATTGAAAATAAAAAGCCAATAAATTAATTTAAATCAATTAAATGTGCAATTAATCTAATTAATTATATAGCTCAATTTAAATTAAATCAACCCATTCAAGGGGTACACATGGCTAAACAAATCAATTAAATTCAATTAATTAATTCCTATTTTCCCTCGCCCCCCACATGGAAGGAAAATACCTCAACCAATAGGAATTAAGGATTGGGCTCACATAGATCAAAAGAAAATCGAATCTCAATCACACATAAGGTGAGAGAATCTTGACTACTCATTTTGTTTCTTTGTCCCAAGATTTGAGGAAAAACCATTTAAATTGTCCCTAAAGGTGGAACCATAGACTTAACTCAAACTCAACGATGATTAACTCAGCTCCACCCCCTATGCTTGCAAAAATCTATAAAAACAAGGTTAAAATCAGGAGAAAATGATCCACATATCTGAGAATTGCATCAACTTATTGATAATTTTAGCTAGAAAGGTGATTTTAGGCTTAATTGAGCATAGTTTCTTTGAAATAGGCTTAATTATTTTAATATCTTCTCATTTTCTCATTTTAGAGTTGTCACTAGTGGAGGCTTACTGAGAGCTTATCATTAGCATATCTAAATAGAGAGCCATACAGTACTCATTGTCATTATTTGCATTAAATATCTCACTAATTATGGTTAATTTAGTTTATTTGTTCATGTATTGACAAGATAACCCTATGAAGGTACTTTCATTAGTACACACGTATCACCTCCATGGGTAGGGATAGGCTCACAAAAATAGTTGGGGAGCTCCCCTTCCTCCATGTCAATCTGGTTGAGGTAAGAGGGTAGCATATTTTTGGCATTTGGGGTCTCATAAAGAAATTGGGATTTCTTAAATGATTCAGTGGGCATGTAATCACTACTAGGAGGAGTCACAACATCACTGGTCAAACCACTAGATAAGATCCCCAGATTTATAGAGGGGGACCTGGGATTCTTATTATAATTGGACACCTCTAGATTGGCATCAAGGGTTGGGCTCTCCTTAAACAAATTTCTAATATCATCCATTCTATTGATGGTGTTGAGACTTATAGCTCCAATAGGGCTAGTAGAAATACTAGCATTTTTACCATTGCTACACCCAGGGTAGAGATGTGCTTCGATTCTCATCCTTGTTCTTAAGAGCCTTCTGAACTTTTCCAAGACCAATTGTTGAGAATTCTCAATTTTATGCTTATGGAGAGATGACAATAGAATAGACATATGGGAATCATCAAGGCCAGGTGCAATGAGTGAAGTGAAGAGGGTCTCTTTAAAACAAACAAAATCCTTGACAACTTGGTGAACGAAGTCTAGATCCTCCACTATGGGAGAAGGAGGGGGGATAATAGGAGCCACCTCTATAGGAGAGGAGGAAAGGGGACAAATAGGATGATTTGGGGATAAGAAGTCAAGGGTTTTGGATAGGGTACTTTTACATGAAACTAATTTTCCCATAGGGCTCAAAATCATAGCATTGTTAACTTTAGGGTTTGATCTCTCTAAGACAAAAACTTTAGGGTTAGGTTTGTGTTTACTAATATTTAGGAGAGGGAATTATTTCCTCAAGTGTCCTTATTTTCTACAAATAAAAAAAGCATTTATGCCCCCTAAAAACTCAAAAAGGCATACTATGAGTTCATCTTCAAGTTCAATGTATAACTAAAATGGAAGGTCAATACTAGGTTTAACCATAATCAAAAGTTTTTCATCCATATGTGGAATGAGAGTAGGTTATTCCTTCATTATAAGGATGTTACCCAAAGACTCAAGGGTTTTAGGGATGCATTT
This sequence comes from Chamaecyparis obtusa, assembly GCA_027943335.1. Taxonomy (NCBI): domain Eukaryota; kingdom Viridiplantae; phylum Streptophyta; class Pinopsida; order Cupressales; family Cupressaceae; genus Chamaecyparis; species Chamaecyparis obtusa. The sequence continues at coordinate 279,136 of BSBK01000073.1, forward strand.
TTAAGAAAGGGAGGAATATTTCTAATAGTGACCCATCTAGGGAAAGAGAGAGTTGTAACTTCCTCAACATTGGCTTCTTAGGACTACAATATGGCTCTAAAATAGTCATGGCCAACAACCCAAAATTCTTTACTTAACACATTTTTCTACCTATGAGGGTCTTTGAATAAAATGATAAAAATCCCTTTTTGAATCATACAGTAGAATGTGTAATTAAACAATAATTTTTTAGCCTAGATTGATTGTAAGTAGTTATTCAAGAAATTTCAAGAGGGGATCTTATTTTGATCATGCACAACAATAAATATTGCCATATCTTTAAGTCTATTTTTTTCTTAATTTTATACCATATTCAATTCAGAATTTGGCATAATGGTGAGAATGGATCCTAAATAATTCTTACCATGTTGTCCTACATTAGTTGTTGATACCTTGGTTTGATCTACCATAAACTTATCATCTTCTAGAGTGAAAATTTCATTTTTTAAAACCTCCTTGAACTAATTTCCTTGCGCACCTGTTGAGTCTTCAAATGAAAATGAATGGATTATAGGAGATTCATTATCCTTCAAAAAGGGGAAGCCTTAATAAATGAATCCCTAGTGAGAGGGATGCCTTCGCATGGGTTGAGTGGCAGTGGCTCATGTAAATTCGACCTTTGTAGTGTTGAATTCCTTTCCAAGTTCCAAGCCACATCCTTCACTTATATTTGATAAATTTTAATGATGCAACTTTTTATTTTATTGTATCTATCTTTGAATAAAAATCATGCAATAATATCTTCATACTTTTTCCATAATTACCCTCTTACAATGAGAGACTCAACTAATTTTAAAATTCATTCATGGGGATTCTTTTTATGCACACTTTCAACATATGCATGATAAATTTTGCATATCAATTTGACTGTAAGTACTTAATATATAAGATTTCAAGAATCCATGGTTTGATAGTTCTTTCTTCCTTTGGAGGAAATAAAATTGAAATAACTTCATAAATTCCTTACTTACACATGTATAAATTATGTTGTCAATTTAAGATTTGAAGCATCCATGGTTTAATAATTCTTATGTACTTTGGAGTGGGAATAAATTTGAAAGAACTCCATAACCTTATTTTTTGTACAAGTATAAATTATCTTCAAACATTGTAAACTTTAAAAATTATCCAATCTAATTACCTCTTTAACATAATATTTCCAAATTATCAAACCTAATTACCTCTTCAACACACTATTTCATAATTTTATTTACAAACTTTCTAACTTATGATATAATTATATATTTATCTTACCAACATAAATATTGGGCTCACAAGTGTTGATGGTAGTTATATTTCTCATTTCAATCCATTTGAACTAGGTATAAACCTTAAATATCAATAGATATGACCATTACTTTGGACTCTCATTGTTTTGGTTAACACTCCATTGTCCATGGAAACTTTAAGTTCTTCCACCTTTACATTTTTTGACAGCAGGAATTTCCATAGGAATTTTGAAAATATGAGTGTTACTAGAGTTATCCTTTAAAGTAATTTTTGTATTAAAAATGGGAGCTACACAATATGAAAAGGAGAGAAATCCATGATAAATGAGAAATTAAAGTTTTTTAGAGCATCCTACACATCAAGGGAAAATGGATCAAATGTGTTGGATCTCCTAACAAAGAAGTCAAGAAGCTCCTATTTCCCTATATCCATGCTTGACCCTTTTAATAGCATTTATGAACATTTTCTTCTATTTATTTTGAGGCAATGTAGATTAAATGTGCAACATGAGACTTTTCCGGTGGTAGTAGTAATTTTCTCTACAGCATGAAAAAATTTCTAGTGTGAGACACTTTTATAGTGGGTAGTTTTGAGCCACTTATAAAATCCTATTGCCTAATTAATAATTCCCACATTAATTAATAATTATATGATCCTTAAATCTATCTATCATAATCAGGAGGTCATTATTCCTTATCAGAGTCCCAACTACTCTCACAACTTACACAATTTTTTATTGATTCCTATATCACCAAAACATTTAGCTCCTTACATTCAACATTATAATATGTTCATAATCCATGAGTTTTATGGTATAATTCTTTTTTATTTTATATAAGACCCTTCTCTCTTTGGTTCTTCCTCTATTTAATAATTTTTCTCCATAGTATAATCCTTAATAGTTTTTCCTTGACCTATACCTCCTACCCAACCCCATCTTAATAAGAATACTCTTTAACTTTCCTACCCTACAACGTAACATCCTGACATCAATAAAACATTAGGCCTCCTAAACCTCCTATAAACTAACATTTCCCCTAGCCTCACTTTCAACTTCAACATTAATTTTATCCCCTTCTCCAATGTATTCAAAAAAACCTTAAAATTAACCCCCCTCCTAACCCGTTTATCCACAACCATAGCCTTATACAGAGATTCAATATAAAAGTAATAAGAGAAACTTCAAATTAATCTAATTACTCTTACCTCATTTAATTATTTATTTAATTCACATATCTTATGCTCCTCCTTATGGTGATTTTTCTTGTTCTCCCTCTAAAAAGTGTTAATATAGATTTCTACATGTCATTCTGTAGATTATATTATCATTCATTCACACCCCAAATCATCATCCATATTTTATCCTACTATCCCATGACATGTTACTTGATATTTTTCAAGCTCTTTCATATGCCATATTAAATATCCCCCAACCCACCTCTTAAGATATTTTTCCACCAACCCTTTAAGCCTTCCTTTACAAGCCAACCCAATTTTTTTAATCTTTATCATTTCTTATTTCCCATCTTCCCATTTTTTTCTTAATGATGTTTTAAGGCCCAAACATCCTTCTCCAACTCCTAAGAATAAAATGTCTAAATAATTCCCTACTAATGTACTAATTTTATTTCTACTCTTATTTCTTTATGCTTCTCTTAGAATCAAATATGCATCACCATTCTTCTAGTTGTAATCTATTGCATTATATTGACTATATTTCCTTCTTGTGCTTTATCTTGACTCTTTCTCTTTCTCTTTCTCTTTCTCTTTCTCTTTCTCTTTCTCCTCTTCCCCCTCCTCCTACATATCTTAAGGATGAATTAGGCTTTGTTCAAGTAGCAAGTGTAAAGAAAAAATTTCTTTGGATGATTAAGATCAGTGCTCTCTTATGATTGACTGATTTTCCTTTGTGCTTCTTGCTTTATATATTTTCATAGTTTTGTATATTAACATCAGAAAAATAAGGGTTATGTCCCTTATAAAGCTACATCTTGAGGGCATATAATCCACTAAATAAGACCATAAAAAACTTACAACAAAAACATAAAAAACTAGTAGTGTTCAACAAAATATTGAAAGCAAAATTTGGCTACAAGCTAATAACACCCCAAAGGGTGTCTAACAAAAAAAAGTCAAAACAACGAACATTGAGAAAAAATTCACTATAAGAATTTTCCAAGGGCCACAAGAAAGATTAAAAAGGTGATAATATGACAAGTTATGCATTCTCACTATGCTTTAATTCACAACAAGCATGAGAGAATACATTGCTCAAATCCTCATTTAGGAATTTGAATAGTTCCTTGTAGTTGCCTTGCTCCTCTGCATCATTCCCAAAAACATTACATTGCATGAGACACTACAAATTTTTTAAATTGTGCATCACCCATAAACTAAACCTAGTTACACTCTTCATCTTCCTTTCCAAATAAAAAATGTGACTTCTCAACTGGTCCACTTTAGTTTTGAGCATCTTTAGTTTAGAGGACATAGTAATGTAATCACCATAGCTCCTCTAAGCCATATTGGTTTCATATTTTTCATGTAATTCAACCCCTTCAAGATTCATACTATCAAAAATGTGAGTGAGACTACCATTGGAATAATTTCCAATATAATCCAAAATTGCCCACCCCCCCACCCTTTAATAGTATACTTCATCTTACCCCAATTTGGTTTTTCAGTCTCCTTACCCATATTTTCCTCCATCAAGCCCACCTTTCCCATTTTTCCCTCCATTGGGTCATCTCCCACCCATATGGCCTCCTTTCCTCTAGCTACATTTGGAGAATCCTTCTTCCTAATCTTTTTCATTTACTTCTATAATCATTATTCCCCTCCTCATGAGAAGTCACAGGAGCAAGGTATCCACTCCTCTTGATGACAGCCTTGCCAATAATACTATTTTTCATCACAGTGGCATCGATGTTGCATTTTGTATGCATACCACACATAGAATATATTCTTTCCCCTCTGATCCTATAGTCCATGGCAACTAGAATCACTTTGAATACTGCTCCAAATTTAAAAGTGGTTTGGGAACCAAAGTAATCCTTCTAATAAGATAGTTGTTGTAGATGGCTATAATTACATGTATGCTATAGAGGGTAAGATAAATTCTTGGCCTTTTCCTTCTTTTCCACTTTTTCATATCATAAAATTTCTTACAAGAAGGGAAATGAGGACAAAAGTTCATAATAAAAAAGTATAATACTAGATATAGTGTGTATTCACTCAAAATTATGAGATTGTAACATAAGAGAATCCACTAAATTGGTTATATGGAACCTATAATTATTCCTCTTCTACATCCTTATACCATCTTTACAAATTCTTTCACATTTGTCCCATGTATTTTTGTGTATTGGACAAATCAAATCTTGCAGCTCTATTTTCCCAATTCCATTTAAAATCTTGTATGTTTCAAAATTTATCATCTTCAATCTTTTAATCTTGTTCTCCCTATGCCACTATAACCCATAAATGGTTGAGCACAACAAAATGCACAACCTTCACTAGTGAATACTAACCATGAGTGATGTTGGTAGTTGTGCACTCTCCATGTATGAGGGTCTAGACCTAAAGTGAGAGAGATCTTTTTTTCCTCCAACACATTAAACCCTCCATCTAAAGGCCTAGAATAGCCATAGCATCAACCACCATGTTTCCTTCCCTGTAAACATGATTGAAAACAAATAAATCTAAACCTAACAAGAGTTTTTTAATATCACCAATAATCTCATCAAATGACCAATTGGCCCTCAAAAAGCCTTTGAAATCATCAATGATAATTTTAGAGTCTCCTTATATAGAAATTTCTTTACCTCTAACTGAACTGGTAATTCTGAGGCCCTAAAATAGGGTCATCTCATTAGCTTGATTGTTAATGTTTCCATCAAGGTTTCATGTATAGGCTACAATAAACTCTACCAAGTTTTTTCCTTTTTACTCCCTCTACCACAACATCACCCTAAGTCCTTCTAGAAAACATATTGAAGTTTAACTTATATCATCTCATTCTATGGTGCACCATTTAGTACTTCACCACTTTATTCTTTTGCAGTCACCATACTTAGCATAAGAATTTATAAGCCTCTAGTTCTTAGTAACTTTTTTATCAAGGGGAGTAGGAGGGAGGGGTGGGAAAGGCCAAGAAGTGACATACATGTTCTCTATTATCACTTTATAAAAAGAACCAAACACATCAAAAGATCATATTGTTCCTCTCCTTCTATATACTCCAACAAAGGTGAGGAGGAATCAGTGTCGACAATTGTCTAATAAGAGGATTTTTAGTTGGTCCCACCCAATACACTACTAATTATTGAATCTCACATCTCCTAACCTAGTAAATTTATAGCTTCTTTAGCACCGTACTCCAAATATCAAGGGAAAAATTATAGTGAAAAAATATGTGGAGAACACTTTCCTCCTCTTGTTTGCATAGCACACATCTATTTGAGATTTGAAACCATCTCCTTAATATATTGAACTAGGTGAGGGTTCTTTTATGCATAATTGTCCACCAAAAGAATTTAATTATGGGTATTAGTTGGGGGGTTCTAAATCTTACACCATAATTTAGAGGGTTTGTATTCATTTAGGAGAGAAATGTAGGTAGATTTGATAGATAAACCTCCCTTGGGGTTCTTATTGCAGATAAACTTATCATCCCTTTGGAAGAGGGGGTTTTGATTTACTTTAATAGATTTTTTAGTTCTATATCCTTGACCCTCATATCAAGATGATCAAGGAAGCATTCAGAGATATCTCTCCAATACTTTAAGGGGAACAAATAGTCTACCACCAAGTGACCAAAGAACAACTTGACACTTTTATAAACATCTCTAAAAAATTTATGCATGGATAAAGGTTTTTTCCCTTGCCATGTTGTTAGATAACTGAGAGGAGGGTGAATCAGTAAGTTCTTTATCCTATAGTCCCAAACTCCCATATGCATATATTCAAACTTTTTCAACCAAATAACCAACTTGGTAAGATAGTAATACTAATCTTTCTATTCATTTACCGACTACTAGTAGATCAATAATGTGTTTACCGATTAATCCAAAATATGAAATGTATAAAATATAATAATGTTGGAAAAATAGTTAGAGCCCCCCTCGAGATTCATGACATGGCTTAACCACCTCATGTGTCTTCTATAAGTCTAGTGGTTGTATCAGGCATTAACAGGTCGATCTTTTGGTGCAACAACAACTACTACTTGTAACAAGTGGTATCAAAGCTTGGTCATAGGTTAGAATCCCATTGGGTAACGTTGAGGGGGAGATTATTGTAAAAATAGTCAGCGCTCCCCTCAGGATTTGCGACATGGCTTAACCACCTCATGTGTCTTCTATAAGTCTAGTGGTTGTATCGGGCATTAACAGGTCGATCTTTTGGTGCAATGACAACTATTACTTGTAACAAGTAGGGGGAGATTGTTGTCAAGTTGACTATACTAATGTATATGACTAATATTAGTGTTGTCGTTATGGTAAAAAAGTCATATGAAGTTTTGGAGTCAGTACATAACTTAGAAGATCACAAAATGGATAAGTATGAAAGACAGAGCAGACAGTTAAGTACCTGATGATCAGAGCATCAGCACACATGCATATGACCAAGTTATTGTATGCACCCTTGAATATAATATTTTGAGTATGTAATCATGCTAATTATCAAAATGCATGGTCAGATGAGTTAGTATGAAGAAGTTACATCCAGTTGAAGTGTCACAAACAGTGAGCGACAAAATAGAACAGAGCATGGAGCTGACTGTTAGTATTTTGATTAGCGGTTATTATTTTTTTGTGTAAAGGCTATGTGCCTATTTTAAATGTGTTATAGAATTTTTAATATCATTGTATGTAAACACGCTTGAGCCAATTCATTTGGAAGTGTTTTATGTAATAAGTTATAGGCTGACCTAGTGAATAGTTTTGTTTGCACCTATAAATAAGACATGTGCCTTTCTGTTTGAGGATGGCTTGAGATATAGAGTTGATAGAAGAAGAGAAAAAGTATGTGAAGAGTAGTGAGAATGATATAGAGCTTTAAAAGAGGTTAAATCATCAGTGCACAAAAGGAATTGATCAGACAAGCAATGTCATAGCAGTAGTTCACCATTGCAGATATAGTGTGTATCTGATATCCAGGAGGTTGTAGCCTTCTCTATTGAGTAGTGAGCTTGAGCAGTGAGACTTCCACCCTTAATAGGGTTATTTGTAAAAGACTCCTAATAGGATCTGACCCTTGACAAGTACAATTATTAGTGGATATTAATTCCCACTGAGGTTTCTCCTTTGGCCAAGGTTTCCTCAAAATCATATCTAGTTTTGTGTTATGATTTTTTACTTCATTTGCATTGTTATTCAATTTAGTACTTAAGCAATTAAGTTGAGTTTCAAGATATCATAAATTAATATTATAGAACACTGATTCATCCCCCCCCCCCTCTCAATGTTCCAATTCCTAACAATTGGTATCAGATCTTTGGTCCTCTGAAGAGAAGTTTAACCACTTGAGGAGATCATGGATTTGGAAGAAGTGAAACATATGAAGAAGAATCTTGAAGTAGCTCTTGAAGATCTTGACAAATCTAAAAAATAAATTGAAGAACTAAAATTGCAGGTCAGTGGTGCACAAGTATTCATCAAGAAACTCAAAAAATATTTGAAAGATTGTTCTACAAGTGATTTAGGAAAAATGGTCAAAAAGATGAATAAGGAAAACACATCTCTTAAGGATCAGATTGAAGATTTGGATGAAAATCTATTTAACAATCAGGAAGCCTATGAAGAACAGGTCAAAGAAAACAAGTAGTTGGATGAAGAACTAAGGCAAGCTAACATGAAAATCTTGGAGTTAGAGAACATCAAGAAATAGGTGGAATCTGAATTGATTGAAGCAAAGAATCATATTGAAAAATCTCACACAAGCAAGGATCTCATTGAGTCACAGTTGTATGCACAGAAGATTAAAGGAGATACCAGTGGCTTTGGATTCAATGAAGCACAAAATCAAATCAAGGATATGCAAGGAAGAATGAAAGCACCAGAAGAATCTACAGAAGCTAAGAAGATTGAATATCATACTAAAGCTAAAGTAGAACCATCTAAAGATGATTGCAAGCCAATAAACAAAACTTTTTATTCCTATAACAAGCATGGACACATTAAAAGATATTGTAAAGAGGTAAGAGCTTTCAATGGCTATTGTTATTCATGCAATAATTTTGGTCATAGAGCTATGAATTGTAGATCAAATCAAAGAAATCAGACTCAAAAAAATTAGAGAAATCATCCATAGCAAAGTATTAGAAGTCCTCAGAACATTACATGTCAGATATGCAATTACAAAGGTCATACAGCTAGATAATGTAGTATGGTAACCCACATCAATGCGTCAAGGAATATAAGGCCTCCAGCTATTTGTCACTCTTGTAACAAGGTTGGACACATCTCAAAGTTCTGTAGATCAAAAGCACAAAGACAAGAAAGCCCTAAAAAGTCTCAAGGATCAATATTGGATGAAGAAGGAGAAGTCATGTTTGTGCAAGCTATAGAAGATGCGAGCAAGATTTGGATGGAAGTAAAGCAAGATAAAGTTGATGACTATGTAGTAGATGTATCTATAATGGAAACACCTTCTACCTCTAGATGAATGACCCTCATGGTCATAGGGGGAGCTAGATTATCTCTAGACCCCTACATGGATGGTATACTCTCCCTTAGAGTATGCGCCTTTAGCTATAGCTATTTGGATACTAGTTGATGTTGTATGAAAGAGTGCACAACTTGATTGATAGCAGAAACAAATATTGGAATTTACTATTGTAATCCATTTTTACGCGGCAAGCATTAATTGTAGAAAGTTATTTTAATAGTATTGGAGATCCATTATCCACACATTTGCATTCAATTTTGAGCCTTTGGAGAGCATAGGAGATTAAGCAGTTAGTATTGGAAGATTGCAATTGATTTCATCAGCAGAAGGAAGTTAAGTTTGTTGCTGAACCCTAGTTCAGTCGTGACGGTTTAGAAACCCTTTGGAATCCTATTTGAGCAATTGATCAAGTAAGTAATGGCCACTCTAGTTGTTTTTTATGTTACTAAAAGGAAGAGGTACATATTTAAGAAGCATCCTTTCAAGTCAGTCCTAGATGACCTAGAAGGAGCATTAACTAGGACTCCGATGGGAGTTATTCATGTAGAAGACATATGCGCATACATATATTACAAGAAGGAACCTGTAAGATTGGATAGAATTAGGTCGCACATGGAAATAATGATGAAACCAGACATGACATTCATGGATGAGTTTGCGCACCTAGACAACAACCCTATCATAGAGTATGCGACTACATATGAGTTTTATGAATTAGAATGGATTAAGATATTGCTTAGTAGAATACATGATGACTTGTTTTGGGTTGGAGATGTCCTTGTCTAGATAACTACTGACCTCATTTATGAGATGACTGGACTTCCTAAGATAGGTGCCATTATTCCTACTAGCAAGGATGTCAGGAAACTGGTAGAGCAAGCTTGTAAGTGCCATAATGATAAGTGTGGCATGACCATTGAGCCAATTAAGGAGAAAAACATAAAGCTAATGGCTATGATTCTAGGTTATAAGTTTCAGCATGCAAACAGAGTCAATAGTGTGTCTGTAGCCACTATTTTGGTAGCTATCAGAATTGTAAAGGAAAATGGAGACTTCAACCTGTGTGAGATCTTGCACGCACAGTTGATGGATAACATTAGAGCTATCAAGCATGATAAGAGAAAAGTGTTCAGATTTGGTTCACTTATCATCTACATATACTTCCATATTACTGGTAAGGTATCAGATCTTTACCTGATAGAAGTCTACCCACAATGCCTCAAATTTCATTCAAGGCATCATCTCAAAGTACCTTGAAGGACTACGTGGAATTAGAAATAAAAAAATTTAGAATCAAGATGCAAAGAAGGTATAGGATACCTGAAAGTATAGTAGAAAAGTATAAGGATAATATTTGTTTCATGGAGGAGATAGACATCACTTGTATGGAAGTAGTCGAACCTAGAACTAAGTCGATTCATCCACTTGGTTATGAAGTGGAGGAACATATTCTGGAAGCTTATGCACAAGTCCTCCTATCAGCACCCAATGATCCCAATGAACCAAGAGGGGGTACTTATGAGGAGAAAACAAGAGAAGTAGATTCAGTCTTGTACAGTGTAGCAACAAAAAGGAAAGCATCAAAAATCACATCAGACATACTGAGAATTCATGGTGTCACACAAGCTGACCTGGATAAAGCTAGGGAAGCCAAGATTTCAATGCAACTTGAGAACGCACCCTCTTCTAAAGTGAAAATAGAGAAATTTGATGATCCCAAGGAAAAGAAGACAAATACTGATGATCCTAAGGAGAAGTAGAAAAGGATAGAATAAAACACTCCTGCACCCATAGATACTATTGATCTGGAGTCCACTCCACCTCTTGAACCTAGCATGATGCCTAGGAGGAAAAAGTAGACTAGCGCAAACCACCCATCCTCTAGGAAAACAAGAAGCCAAGGTAGAAAAAAACAAACACCTCCTGAGGTAGGATTCAGACCAAATCTTGAATTATTGAGAACTAGAGTTGTAGATGAAGGAAGACTAGATCAAATTGCAAAGTTCTATGACAAGTACCATGAGATTGATAAATTGGAGATCCATGTGTATGTGAATTTTGTACCAAGTTGTGAACACAACACTTTAGTAAAACATTAGAGGTTAGCAAAAATCAAAATCTTGCAACTAATTGAAACTAAGCTAACCAGGCAATTTACTGCCTTCTAGTAGGTGCAAGTATGATGTTCTTAGATTGAAATTGAGATCAGTGACAATGCAACACCTAAATGAAGGATTTGAATGCAAAAGATGGATATGAAATGAGTGCAGATTTAATCTATATTTTTGTATTTTGTGTGCAATAATATGAGAAACTATATGAATCTAAGCTAGATGAATGCAAATTTAATCTAAGAATGATATGAATGAATATGATATGAAAACTATGAAACTGTGATCAACAATGAAAGATCTCACAAATCGCCTCTCGCAAATGTTTAATCCTTCAATCACCAATTCGCCAGAGTAATTGTGCAAATTCGAGTGTTGAATTGTGAAGAGCTGAGCCTTGATTTTATAGAAATCCAAGGCTTTGAGGATGCGTGACAAAAGCCATAAATCACTCTTGATGAACTCAGGTTGATTTTTGAGTTATCAAGAAATCAGAGATAATTAACTCACAAAAATCATGCAAAAGCAGTGTTTAACTCAAAATAGAGTTTAGATCAAATTTCAACTCATCACCAAATGTTGAGTTTAATTTTAAAATTGATTGTTATTTTCTAGTTGACTGCCTTTTTGATTGTGCATGATTTATTATAAATTAATTTACTGAAGAAAGTGATTTATTCTCAACTTAACTGATTTTTGAATTAAAATAATTGATTTATGGGTTAATCAATTATTAAATCAAACTTTATTCAAAAACTATATTATTAAATATTGACAATTGACATGAATTAATTAAATAAGAATTTAATCAATTAGTCATGAGATTTTAGATTTATTGTCAAAATTAAATAATACAATTTAGGAATAAATTTAATTAAATCTAATTAAATAATTAAGTGGCAGTATTAAATTTGATTAATTAAATATTTAGAATATTCAATTAATCAAACTTTAGGATAAATAAGATTTTTCACCAAATAATTATTAAATTAAGAATAATTAGGATAAATAGGAATATTACTAGGAATATTCCCCAATGCAGAATTTAGGATAAAATCAATTAGGATTTGATAATGTGCAGATGTGCCTTAGGTTAGGACTTTGATTTCGATTTCTTTCAAATTGAAGATGTAGGAGGTTAATGAACCTATAGCCCATTTTTGGGGTATTACATTTTGCCCCTCTTTGAATCAATGTGTGAAGCGCAGTGGTTCAAAGATAGTCTGTGTATGATACTGAAATTGATTTGAAAGATGAACCAATTCCAAGACAAAAACTGATTGAAAGATTAGAAAAGTTGATTTAGGTTTCGATTGACCAAAGATAATGTTAACTATAGCAACAATGAACTGATGATTACGAAAAAGTGCCAAAACACTTGATTCTGAACCTTATGATTGTGAAGAAGTGAGTGAATGATTCCAGACCTAATTGTCCTAAAAAGAATCATATTGGTATCACATCCTGAACCCATCAGTTACGAAGAAACAAGGAAATAACACTAATGAACCGATGGTTATGAAAATCTGATACAATTTACAAGATAGATTAGGATACCAGATTGATATGGATCTCAATGAATCTAATATGCCTAAAGAATCAATAGATTTTCGCCAAGCGATGAGGACTTTAGATGAATCAGCAACTAGACGTGGTTGTTGTCTTGATTACTGAAAGAAAGATTTGATTGACAGAATAAGATTTACGAACTTGAATGATGTGCAATACCATGCCCCCTTCGGGATGAAAATTGAAATCTGACAAGAAAAGTCAGCATTGTAGTTTAGAAGCATGTTAATTGATTTGAGAATTGGTTATACACATTTAAGAACGTGTTCTACATCGTTTGGAGGTCTAGAAGACCAAGTTTGACTAGGTTTGATCATTAGTTGACCATGGTTGACCAAGTTGAAATTTTGATAGTTTGATGTAAGATAATCAGCTAAGTTGAATACTGGATTTCTGTGATGATTGAAGGCTGATTATGCAAGCAGTTGACCATCTTGGGTCCAAAAATTTTAAATCATGATTTTGACATAGTAAATGATCTCAAATTTTGATTTTGATCCTGAAAATGGGTTCAGAATGTCGAAATTAGCCAGGGGTGCAATTTTCATGGAATACAAAGCACTTTTGAAAGTTAGGTCAAAAGCAATATAAGGACCAAAAGGGTCATTTTCAATTCATTATTCTCTTTTGACTTTTGAAACCTTGTGGAGCCCTCTGAGTGAGAAAAATGGCTGAGATGAAGGTACCTTTCTCTTCCCACCTATTTGGGTGCAGTCGAAGACATCAACGGCCTCTGCAGTATGGACATCTGGTAAGTGGACCTCTGAAAGCTCACATGGGCTCATTCTTTTGTACTTTGTGCCAGTAGTGCACCCTTGACTAGTTTGAGTTATATGGTATGAGATCGAGATTTTGGTTGTGACTTCATGTGTACTTGTCATGTTTTGATTTATGATGATATCATGTGATGTAAATGCTATGAGTAGTGTAGAATGTATGTATGGATTTATGCAATGCAATGATTTCTTTCAAATGTATGGATGTTATGCCAATGTGATTGATTATGGAAAGATGTATGTATGATTTTGATTTTGCTCATGTATGTAATGCAATGCAATAGATGGAATGATTATGATATGTAATGCAATGATACACATGATATGTTTTGCAAGTATTGATGAAGACAAGTACTCAGTCTTATGTCAAAAAGGATGTTTAACCCAGAATGGTGACTGCTTGTGGTTTTGTGAAGAAACCTTCATGTGAGATTCAACTCTTCATTTCTAGTTTAAGTTTAGTTTAGAAGAATTGTTTAAGTGTTCAAGAAATTTGTGAGATCATGCAATCATGCAAAGTGCAAAATGACATGCAGAATAAAATGCAAACCTAAGACCTAGAACCTAGTCACTAATCATGTGTCAATTTTTTGTCATCATTGAACTTTTTAGGTAACCGGATAAATTAATACAATGCCCACTAGTTAGGAAACCATAGACATATGAATATTTATTTGTATGTGGAAGAATCAATACAACACCCACTGGCTAGATAACCATGGACATATGAATATTGAATTTTTTTTCAAAATGTTGGATTAGATATAAGCACCAAGGCACAAACACCAAGATGACTTGAATATCATGTCCATTTTGATATAGCAATTTGTATAAGCATCAAAACATAGATGTCGTGATGACCGGAATACACCTTGCATAACAAACACATCGAGCAATCAAGAGATCATTCTAAATCCAATGTGAATTACCCGTAGTGACCCTTTATCATTCACATCCTTAGGTAAGATCGCATTTCATAGGAGTAAGAACTCACTCAAAAAGACAATAGTTAGATCAAACTTCCTTGAATTTTCTGGGTATCAATGGTCGAGGTACTCATGCCCATCCAATTCAAGATAGAGGCTCTTACAGATGGACACCATTTCAATCCAAAATTTCCAAAGTTGTTAGATTTTCAAACACAAGAAAAAGACAAAGAAAAGATTATGCCCCCATTCATCACTCTCTAAATCCTATAAAGGACATCATCGAAGAGCTCAAAAGGACACAATATGCATAAATCTCAATGTGAATCAGTAAGCATACAAGGAGATAAAAGCATGTGAAGCATAGATTGTTTTCAATTCATGTTGGTGTTTGTTTGTGTTGTTGTAGATGCAAAATCCTTTCTAGAGAGGAGACTAACTGATTGACTTGGATGAAGCTTCAAAGGACTCTGACTGGATATGAAACGTCTAAGATACACTAGAGGCCATAGGATATGACATTGATTGCCCCCAATTTTGAACATTGATAGGATACAGATGCTTGAGCTGATTGATATACAGACTGACTTATTGAAAACAAGAATGTGTAAACAAACCAGGAGATATGTACAAACTAAAGCAAGACTAAAAGTTGGGAAAGACCAATATCGTGCTGATAGATGGAGCATTTTGAAAGAAGTGGCACCTGTTTGCCAAATTTTCACCATCTTGGTAGAGATTCTATTTTTTCTACCAAGGGCCCTATTTCCAAGTTTTCACCAAGGCACTTTTTCTTTTTCTCATTTTTTTGTATTTTTCATTTTTTCAATTTTTTTGTACTTTTGATATTTTTTATTTTTTTTGTGAATCATCAAGGCACCTATTGCTAGGTTTTCACCAAGATGTTCATTTTTTTAGGACTTTTTCCAATTTTTATAATTTTTTCAAGATATTTTTGAATATTGAATGCCTTAGGCAAAGAATTTTTTTAGATGGAGAACGTTGATTGGTTCTCAGAGTTGTTCTCCTTCAGTCATTGAGAGTTGATAGGCACTAGAGCCAAAAGTAGCAGTGATAACAAAGGGACCCAGCCAGTTGGGTTCAAACTTCCCCTTGCATTCTCTATGTGATTAATTTTTAGGATTCTCTCTCAAGACCAGATCGCCAACTTGAAATTCTCTATGTCTGACTTTCTTGTTGTAGCCTCTAGACATTCTTTTCTAATATACTCTGACATGATCATACGTTGCTTGTCTGTGCTCATCTAGTAGTTCAAGTTCTTGCAACCTAGACACTCTGTAGTCATCATCAGTTACTAAACCATGCATTTTGATTCTTAGTGGTGGGATTTCAACCTCAATAGGTAGTACCGCTTCAGACCCATAAACTAAAGCAAATGGTGTAGACCTAGTGGGCATTCTGATACTTGTTTTGTAGGCCTAGAGAGATGGATTGATCATGAGATACCAGTCTCTTCCTATTTTATTAACTGTATGGTGCAAGATTGTTAATAAATTCTTGTTAGAAGCCTTTGCTTGTCTATTCCCTTGAGGATAGTAGATAGATGACCAATGTTGTGTAATCATGAATTTAGCACATAGATCATCTAAGTCTCTGTTCTTGAATTATCCACCATTATCTATAACTATAGAGTGTGGAATACCATACTGACATATGATGTAGTTCAGAATGAACATGTAAATTTTTTTGCCAGTCACCTGAGTCAAAGGAATTGCTTCTACCCATTTTGTGAAATAATCTGTAGCTGTGATTATATGGGTATGTCCATTAGAAGAATGAGGATGTATGGATCCTATGAGATCAAATGACCATTGGTTAAAAGACCATTGTGTAGTGAAGGGAATTAGATCTCTCCCTAGAGCATGAATTAAGTTTCCATGTACTTGGCACTTTTGACAGTTCTTAGCAAACTTGATAGCCTCTTTCTCCATTTTCAGCCAATAGTACCCAACCCTAATAAGTTTTTGGGCTAGTGTTAAACCGTTCAAGTGTGACCCACAAATACCATCATGGACTTCCTCTAATGCATGTTGAGACTCTTCCCATTCTAAACATCTAAGTAGCATACCATCTAGACCTTGTTTGTATAGATCGTGGCCAATGATGACATACTGGGATGCATTGTAGATAAGGTATCTCTTCTCATGGTGATTAAAGGTTTTGGGGATGATTTGGTCTTTGAGATAGGAGAAAAGGTTTTTATATCTAGATGAATTATGACCTACAAAAGTGCAGATCATGTGGGTTTTAGGGGAATCATATGCAGGATAATATAGTGCTTCCACTAGGAACTCGTAGCGTAGCTCATGTTTGGGTTGCTGTAATAAAGTAGATAGCATTGCCATTGCATCAGCAGCCTTGTTCTTTGTTCTAGGTATTTTCTCAAAGGTGATAGATATGAAATATTTCTTTAGATCATCTACCATTCTATTGTATGGAATAAGCTTTTCATCTTTCATTTGATACACATCATTGACTTGGTGTATTACAAATTGTGAGTCTCCATGAATATGTATTTTTGTTACTCTCCACTCAATTGCTATTTTCATTCCATTAAGAAGGGCTTCATATTCAACAATATTTTTTGTATAAGGAAACTTGATTCTAAATTCCTTAGGGATTGAGTATCCTTGAGGAGTGATAAACAATATGTCTGCTCCAAATCCATTCTATGTATAGGAGCCATCAAAGAACAATTGCCATTCTCTAGAAGAAAGATTCATGATAGAGGAATCTGGGAATTCCATTTGCATTGGTGTGTCATCAAACATAGGTGCATCGGCCAATTGATCACCAATAACTTAGCCTTTAATATCTTTTAGTTCAACATATTCAATGTCAAATTCACTTAAGAGCATGACCCATTTGGCTAATCTACCTGTGGGGGCAGCTTTGCTTAGTAGGTACTTTAGTGGATCAATCTTAGCTACCAAATGCATGGTATGAGCCAACATATAATGTCTTAGTTTCTATGATGCAAAGATCATAGCTAGACAAGCCTTTTCAATCATAGAATAGTTCTTTTTGTATGCTACCAATGTTGTACTGATATAGTATATAGCTCTTTCCTTCTTGTTCTCATCATGTTGTGCAAGCAATGCCCCCAGTGATGTATCTATTGTGGAGACATATAAGATCAATGGCTTCTCTTGAATAGGAGGCATCAAAATAGGAGGATTTGATAGATATTTATTGATATGATCAAAATTCTTTTCACATTCCTCGTTCCATGCAAAGGTCGCACCTTTATGTAATGTCTTTATGAAAGGTTGTGATATGTTTGCTAGCTGAGATATGAAGCATCTAATAGATTGTACTCTACCTTGTAATGTTCTCATTTGACTAATATTCTTGGGAGGTTGCATCTCCATGATAGCTTTAACTTTTGCTAGATCTACTTCAATTCCTTTCTTTGAAACAATGTAGCCTAAGATATTTCCACAAGTGACACCAAAAGTACACTTCTTAGGGTTCAGTCTGAGACTAAACTTTTCCATTATGTCTAGTATTTTGCTCAAATCATTTAGATGTTCAGATCTTATCATAGATTTTTCCAAAGTATCATCAGCATAATCCTCCATAGTATGATGCATCATGTCAAGAAAGATAGATGTCATAGCTCTTTGATATGTAGCACCAGCATTCTTAAGCCCAAATGGCATGACATTCCAACAGAAGGTACCCCAGGCACATGTGAAAGTAGTTTTCTCTTGATCCTCTAGAGCAATTTTGATTTGATTATATCCATAAAAACCATCCATTAAAGAATACATCTCAAAACCCGTAGTCCTGTCCACTATCATATCAATGTTAGGTAGTGGAAAATCATCCTTTGGGCATGCTTTATTTACATCTCTGAAATGTATGCACACTCTGATTGATTTATCTAGTTTAGAAATAGGTACAATATTAGAGATCCATTTAGCATAGTCAATAACAAGGATGAATCCAGCTCTTATTAGTTTCTCTAATTCATCTTTGACCAAGAGTGCAACATGTGGATGCATCTTTCTCAATTTTTACTTAACAGGTTTGATGTTTGGAGCTATATATAAATGGTGCATTATAAGATCAGGATCCAACCCTAGCATATCTGAATATTTCCATGCAAAGTTGATCTTCTTTTCTATTAGGAATGTAGTAAATTTTTTCTTTTCTTCTTCTGATAAGGATTGTGCTACATTGATCAACTGTGGATCTTCTATTGTTCCCAAGTTGATAGATTGAGTGGGCTCAATTAGAACTAGAGATCTATCTTGTAAATGACTTGGAAGGACATCAAATATCTCATCCTTAGGCACCTCAAAGAGGTTTTCACCTTTGGATATGTCTTTTATGTTTACTTTTGTAGGTTTTGAGACTGCCACAAAGTGGTTTTCACCCTCAGAACTCCTTTTCTTTTTATTTTTATTCTTATTCTTTTGACTAAGATACTTGATGTCCGACTCTGTCATGCTAACACTCGGTTCACTGATGGAATTCCTCATAGGATCAACTACATTAAGGTAGCAAGCAAGGGCATAGTCATTTGGAAAGCTATAAATACCTTGGCTTGGATTCGTGGAGGTTTGGTCAAGAAGTTCGGGATGTTGGATAGTCAAAGTGGTGAAAGATTGGGAGATAGTGTTTATGGATATGGATCTATCATCATTGGTCCTAACCCAATGCTCAAGTTTGAAGGTGATATTACAACTTAAGACATTAAATTCATGAATAGGCTCAATGTCATCATGTGAGTCCACTTCAGCCATCAGTGGATTAGACTCGATGAGCTAGTATGAAGAAGTTACAGCCAGTTGAAGTGTCACATACAGTGAGTGGCAGAATAGAATAGAGCATGGAGCCGACTATTAGTATTTTGATTATTGGTTATTATTTTGTTCTGTAAAGGCTATGTGCATATTTTAAATGTGTTATATACTTGTTAATATCATTGTGTAAACACGCTTGAGCCAATTCATTTGGAAGCATTATATTTAATAAGTTATAGGTCGACCTAGTGAATAGTTTTGTTTGCACCTATAAATAAGACATGAGCCTTTGTGTTTGAGGATGGAATGAGATATAGAGTTGATAGAAAAAGAGAAGAAGTATGAGAAGAGTAGTCAAAATTATATAGATCTTTACAAGAGGTTAAAGCATCAGCGCATAAAAGGAACTGATCAGACAAGAAGTGTCATAGCAGTAGTTCACCATTATAGATATAGTATGTATCTGATATCTAGGAGGTTGTAGCCTTCTCTATTAAGCAGTGAGCTCAAGTAGTGAGCCTTCCACCCTTAACAGGGTTATTTGTAAAAGACTCCTAATAAGGTTTGACCCTTGACAAGGTCATTGTACTTAAGCATTGTAATGACAGCTCCTAAAAGGGCTGAGGAACATTAATAGGTTCATAATACACAAGTATAATTATTAGTGGGTATTAATTCCCACTAGGTTTTTTCCTTTGGCCAAGGTTTCCCCGTAATCATATCTGGTGTTATGTGTTATGATTGTTTGCTTCATTTGCATTGTTATTCAATTTAGTACTTAAGCAATTATGTTGAGTTTCAAGATATCAGAAATTAATATTATAGAACACTTATTCACCCCCCCCCCCCCACCTCTCATTATTCCCATTCCTAACAAATAACAAATCATCACATCAAATAACACATAACACAAGGATTTTAAAGTGGAAACCCTGCTAAGGGAAAAACCACCTAGGACCGGTAACCCAAAATATTTCACTCTTTTGAAGTGAGCTCGATTAGGAGCCAATCCTATTAAAGGTTACAATGCACATTGTAAGGTTTGACCTGGTTAACGGATTTATCACTACTAGTTAACTCTTGACCAACATTCACTATGGGGTCAAAAGAAAACCATCAATATTCATATAATGTCATATTGAATATACAAATAAGACTGTTAAGTCCACTCAGTTAAGAGATTTAGTTTTAACAATGGTTAAACTGATACATTAGTGATCTAATTCAAATACAACTAATATTGCAAATTTTCAAATCTAAGCTAAGCTCAAAATACCTCTTATGATCAATAATCACTTCAATCCTTCATCATATTCATCTCGGCCAATAATACTCTAATGTTCAGTTATGCCTATAGTTCTACTTAGTTATGTCTGTAACTAGTTTGATCAGTGGTGCATAAAAACTTCCTTTCACGCAAATTCTCCTAAAGATGTGATTATCCCAGACTCAACAATGAATATCATATCTCTTTAAATATACATTATAAACTATTTTCATCTCATCCTTTAGATTTTGCCTCTTAATCTTCATTGTTCATTTTTCTGCTTTAAGCTTCCTCGACGAATGTGTTAATAAAATGTTTTAATCTCTTCCATTCGATCATCTCTAAATTTTGTCAACTATTAGATCCTGTAAGATATAAAAATATATATAAATATATATATATATATATATATATATATATATATATATATATATATATATATATATATATATATATATATATATATATATATATATATATATATATATATATATATATATATATATATATATATATCTATGGTAGTGTGAGATGTGTGGAAATGTGTTGTCGATATATTACCTCCTAATCCAAGATAAGGAGATCCCAATTGATTAATTGAAAGGAAGCAATCAATGCAAAAAGGAATCAACTAGTCATGGATAAAGGGGGAAAAGGAGATCTAGTAAAGTAAAGCAATGAAACACTTTATCTTGAAATGTAGCAGATCTAGAAATACCTATTTTCTGATGACTATGCTGAGTTTTGGAAGGTTCTACTATTGGATCTGGAATAGAAACACAGAGATAGAGAAAACCCATAAATCCTTTCCTTTTCTGAGAAACGTTGACCTTGACCCTAAAATGTTGACCTTGACCTGCATAGCTCCAACGAAAATTATGTTCACAGATCCCAAAATTTTGTCGAAAAGGGTACTCAAATCTGATCTATAATTTGATGTCCCACACCTGCACCTACAAGAAAAAGGGTTTTTTTGTTTGGATGAGGGGTTTGCCTTGGTCAAATCCTAATTTTAGAATCAACCTTAAAATAGAATTGAAATGGAGAATGCTATCAAGTAGTAGAATATATCTAACAATGAAGCTTATGATATTCAATAGATATGCAATTATATTTGAAATGTAAACAAGTATGTTAATGTGAAAGGTTGGACTCAACACTAAAAACCATAAATGTAAATCAAAACCTCCATGATTGTATGCTTGAAATCCACATTGAAAGAGGGATGAATGGATCTTGAAGATGAAGAAAGGATCTTGAAGGAAGATCACACCATCATGATGGATAGATCTAGGGTTTGAATAATGGATCTTGAATACTTGAACCAAATCCCTTCAAAGGCTTGAATGTTTGAATCCTTGATCTTCAATGGAGAACTTGAATGCTTGAATGTAGATGATTTCTCACTTGATGAATTTCTTGATGATGCTTGGATCCCTTGAAAATGCTTGATTGATCTTGTGTTGTAATTATGGGTAAATGATGAATAATGGATGTGAAAATGAGAGGAGAAGGTTTCCTTTTATACAAGTTAGGGCACAAACTTCTAGAGAGGTTGACATAGGAGAATTAAATTAAAATTTAAGCCTTTACCCTTGGAAGTGTACCTAAATTAAATATAATTTAATATTTTAATTTTGAAGCCCAAAATAGCAGACTCAGAAGAGGGAAAATAAAATATTATGAAACCTGACATTCGGAAACTTCTAGAATTTGAAATTTGGACCTAGGGTCAGGGTCGAGGTCAACCCTAACCTAGGTCAGGGTCAAGGTTGAACTTGACCTAGGTTAGAGTTGAGGTTGATCTTGACCTAGAAGGTCGACCTTGACCCTGAGGTCAAGAATCTCAGAGTTTCAAGTCAAGATGCCAGAAATAGGTAGAAAAGAGGTGGAAAATGGGGCAAAATAGGGGAAAAAGCTAGATCTAAGCCAGAGACCCCATCAAGGTTTTTTACATGACCTTGAACCACTTACTCAGAGGTCTAAACCGTAAATGTAATTTCTTGTTACAAGCTAGGGTTGTCGTTGCACCAAAAGATTGATCCGTTAATGTCTGATACAACCACTAGACTTATAGAAGACACGAGAGGCTATTAAACCATGTCATGAATCCTGAGGGGAGCATTGACCATTTTTCCAACAATCTCCCCCTCAACATTACCCAAGTGGATTTGAACCTGTGACCAAGCTTTGATACCACTTGTTACAAGCTAGGGTTGTCGTTGCACCAAAAGATCGACCTGTTAATGCCCGATACAACCACTAGATTTATAGAAGACACAGGAGGCTATTAAACCATTTCACGAATCCTAAGGGGAGTGCTGACCATTTTTCCAATAGTTCTTCCATTTTCCAACAATACACATCCTCATAAAAAACTTTATCTTTTACCTTGAAATCATACATAATTTAACAGCTCATCAATTCAGTCGATTGTTATAGAATTTAATTATTTCATCTTGTATCATCTTAAAATGGAAGCACTTCCATGATAAGAGTGTTTAGCCCTCCAAGTAAGTGGTCTGGGGTCATGTTAAGCACCTTGATTGGGTCTTTTCATGTATTTGACTTTCTCCCCACTTTCCACTTCTTTTCTACTTTGTTATAAGTGAAATTAGGGTTAGGATCTTGAGGATTCTACTTAATTTACCTCTTCCATGGCTTTATTTTCAAGGTAGGACTTAGAAATAGGTCCTCTTGGACTTCATCATAGTCATCATAGGATTTTATGCCTATCCCTGGCATTCTGTCCCATTCTGGTATCATTTCTAGGTCTCCGAGCATCCCTGGGACCTCCTGTCCTGATTCTAGCTAGATCTGGGCCCACAGGGTTAGAATTGAGGTTGATCCTGACTAGGCTAGAATCGAGGTTGATCCTAACTAGGTTAGTTCCAAGCTCTATTTTTCCCCCCTCTTTAAAATTTCCAAATTCCTTGATTTTTGGGTATTAGGTTTCGGGGATATTTGTTTTCCCACCTCTGGGTTGGCCATTTCGGGTTTCAAAATGGTGAATCCTTAAATTACATTTAATCTAGGTATATTTTCAAAATTTTAGTACCTAATTGGGATTTAATTCTCCAAGGTGGCCCCTATAGAGGATTGTGCCCTAGTTCACTATAAAAGGAGGCCTTCCTCTCTCATTTTCGCATCCATTCTCACCAAGAAATCTCTCAAGCTCTCAAGTGCAAGCAACAATTCAAGCATTCAAGCAAGTCTTCAAGCATTCAATTGTTTAAGCATTTATCCATCAAGGAGATCCATTGTTATCCATTGAAGGATTCAATCTCTTTGCAGCCCCCTTGAAGATCCATCCTTATACATTCATCCAAGCCTTCTCATATGCAAAGATGAAGTCAAGATTGGTGTTGAAGATCAAATGCCATTGATTGGAGACATCCTACATTCATTCTACATGCATTGAAGCACTCCTATTTATGGATTTGAGGATTTGAATCCTCTACAAGGACTTCAACATAAGCGAGGTGATTTGTTTCAATTACTTTGTTTATGCACACTATATTTCAATTCAATTTCAAGCTTAATTCCTAAATTGGGGTTTGACCAAGTAAAACCCCCATTACAAAAAAATCCCCCATTTTCTTGTAGGTACAAGTGTAGGATTTCAGATTAGAGAGTGGATTTGGATACCCTTTTCGATGAACTTCTGAGATCTGCGAACAAGGTCAAAATCGACCTTCAAATAAAGAATCTAGCCTTTGACCTTTTATGAGGGTCAAAGTCGACCTAATCTCATCTTGGAAAAAGGTTTCTGGGTTTTCTTTGTCTCAACATTTCCAATCTGAAACATGTTCCAAAATTGCCTGAAAGTACACAAACATCAAAAATTGGCATTTTGTAAATTTTCTCTAATTTGAGGTTAGTACTTGTATTTCAATTATTTCAAATTCCAAACACTTCAATTATACCGTAGGGAAATATAGGGTTTTTCTCTCTCTTTCATATTCTCCATAGATTGATTTGATTGTGCATTAACATTTTGGTTGATCAAATTGGATCTCTCCTTTGGGAATTTAGATTTAGGAGTGGATCTGATATTTCCCCCATACATTACACATCTCACATTCTAAATAGAGGTGATTCTATTTTACCTCTATTCATTTTGGTGAGCCTGACTAGCTTACTCTCTTTCTTATTGGTGTTAGATTTCCCTTTGTCTTATTGTGTGTGTTCACCTTCACTATTCATTTTGGTGAACCTGACTAGCCTACTCTCTTTCTTTTTGGTGTTAGATTTCCCTTTATCTTATTGTGTGTGTTCACCTTCACTATTCATTTTGTGGAATTGGATGCCTTATTGTGCTTTCATTTTATCTTGTTAGTATTAGATTTCTCCTTTGTGTTAGATCTTGCATGCTAATTAGATTTCAAAAATACAAAAATATTCAAGCTTTATGTGTTCTTAGTTTAGTTCATTTGCATTGGATTGGTTTATGAGCTTTACTAACACTAGTCCTACTTATAACATTCCGGTTACAAGAAGTCATAGACTCATGGGTGCCTTTGATTCTGAATCTTCCTCTCCTTTCCTTAGGATCCCAAATGATAACTTTATTCTTCATGATTCTGATCCTACTATGGAGCAAAACTCTTCTCACTCATCTCATGACGAGGATGATGCTTTAAGAGTTCCTCCTGAACAAGTCCAAAAACTTTCCACTCAACTTGATAAAATGGGTAATTGGCTTATTCAAGAGAACCATAATCAAGATTCCATTCAAGCTATAGAGGCTCTTAAGAAAGTTCTCCATGATAGTGATCAAGGTGTTAACCTCTTGTGTGGTATGACTCACCTTGTGCATTCAAATGTTAAACCTTTAGCTCAAGAAGCTCAAGATTTAGGATTGATTCCTCCTATCACTAGTGTTGAACCTCCTTCTAATCCCTTACCTAGTATTCCTACCTATACTCTTTTGGTGACTGTGATGGTTCCCTCTATTCCTATGAGTGTTCCTCCTATGTCCCTTCCTACATCACAACCTTCATATCATAATGTTCCTTATACTTATTCCAATCCACTTCCAACTGTAGTTCCTAGTGTTCCTCCAATTGTGTCTTCTATTCCTACAGCTTCTTACACCTTACCTAGTGTGTCTAAGGTTGCTACTCCTCCTATTTCCTCTAATGATTCAACAATCATCAGTTTGGCTCAAATTGTGACATCCTTACAACAACAACTTGCTTCCTTAACTCAAAACAAGTTTAGTATCCCTACATGTGACATGGGAAGTCCTTTGTCCTTGGATATTATTCGTACTCCTATTCCTCAGCAAGGTGAGATGCCTCATCTTGAGAATTATAACGGAAAAGGAGATCATGTTCATCACGTTAAAACATTCCAAATCCTTTGTAGTGATTATGCTCATGACCATAGGATTTTAGCCAAACTGTTTGCTAGAACCTTCCATGACAAGGCCTTACAATGGTATTGTTCCTTGCCTCCTTATTCCATTGATTCCTTTCCAAAACTTGCTAATGCCTTTATTCAATAATTTCAAAACAACATTGGCCCACAAGTGTCTTTGACTGACTTGATGCATTTTAAACAAAGTGCTAAAGAAAAATTAACTAAATTTATTGGTAGATTTAAGCATTTGCATGCTCAGATTTTCTATCCTATTCCTGATATTGATATTCAATGTATGTTTATTTCAAATTTGCAAAAGGATATTAGAGATAAGATTCTGCTTACTGAATTTACCTCTTTTCAAATACTTTGTCCAACACTTCATCATTATCAATTACAAGTGAGTCAATTTAAGAGAAACACTCCAATGGCTCTTATTCCAGTTGATAAGAGTGATGTTGCTCCTAATCCAAACAAATTTCAAAAATTGAACAACTATGTCAAGATAAACAAACAAGCGAATGCAGTTGCTGATCAAGTTGTTGTTGCATCTCATAATGCCACTTCTACATCCACTACTTTTCAATTAAATCATACATTTACTCCTCTTTCCAAACCTTTACATGCTATTATGAATAGGTTGTTAGCTACTAATATGATTACTTTACCTCCTATTTGACCTCTTTTACCTGTTACGATTGCCTCTAACAACACTACCCTTTGCCATAGTAGGGGCCCTTTATAATAGTAGGGCCCGTAGTGTTTTCATGTACCCGTAGTGTTCTTTCCGCTAATATATTAACAAATAGTTTTCACTTAGGAACAAATCCGCTGAGCTCCCTTTATTTAGAATAGTAGGGGCCCCTGGTTGGTTTTCAAATCTATCTACTAAATCTTTTGATCAAAATGGTTTTTGTCAATATCATCATCAGAATGGTCATGATACTGAGAAGTGTTATTCTTTAAAACATAAGGTTCAAGACTTAATTGACTCTAATGCCTTATCTGTTGATAATCTTGATGGTAGTGGGAACAAATATGTCTCTCCTCCTAATCAAAACCTTCAAATCTATACGAATCCTTTACCTACGCATGATACTAATACCATTGCTCAACCATATGCTATGGAAATTGTGTATGATTCAAAGATGGATGATCTCAATCATGTTTTTAATCAAGTGGATCATGTTGGTCAATCTATATCTCCACCTCAACCTCACCCTCAACCTCAACCTCAGATTCAACCTCAAGTTCAATCTCAACCTCGACCAAAACCTAAACCTAAAACTCAACCTAAACACCAACAACAACCTAAGAATAAAAGACCTCGGGAACTCTTGATTACCTTTGATGACTCTAAGACTATTAAAGCTCCTGATGGTCCCCTTTACATTGTTGCTAGGATTTCTTAGAAACCTACTTGTGGTTGTCTTGTTGATCCTACATCCTTAGTCAATGTTATTACTAAAGAAAATCTTTTTATGAAAAGCTTACAAAGTGATTTTTATGATACATCGGATGTGTGGATTCAAACTTGTAATGCTTTTCTTTATCCATCATTTGGTTCTATTACTTTACCGGTTGAACTTTGTGGAAAAATTGTGAACACTACCTTTGTTGTGGTTCCTACTTCTGATCAATTTCAAGTTAAGCTAGGTTTTCCTTGGTTGACTACCATGCATGTTTTTGCTTCACCTATCCATAAGTGTCTTCAAATCATTCATGATGAAGAAGTGAAGATGATTAACCATAGTTTATATCAACCTTCTAGGCCCAGAGATTGTGTTGCTCTTGATTTCTTTTAGCCTTCATTACCTAATTCATGTCCTCCTCGACCTGATAATATTTTTTGATAATATCAAGCCTATAAACATCATAAGATTATTTAATTAAGCATACCTCCTATGGATCTTAATTGTGGTCTTTTACCTACACCTTCTATACCTCTTTTAACTATGGCTTCTAGTTTTGTTAATCAAGTTCCTTCTATCGAACCTATCAAAGATCCTATGATTTTTTCTCCTATTGTTAATAATCCTATTGATCTTCCTAAAGAAACTGTGAAGGATCCTATCCTTGTTCCTCCTAGTTCTCAACCTATTTCAAATAAATCAAAATGTAATCAATCTGCTAATGAATGTCCTAGAAAGCATCGTGCTCATGCTAAAGCTCATAATTCTATTCTTCAAAGATCTCTACCTTCTTCGGATAAACCTATGCATGATGTGTTAGAAGAATTTGTTACTAATAATGATGTTCACATGCATGATTATCATGATTCTATTCGTATCTTAGATCCTATTTTGATTAATTTTGATGAAGAAGATAAACTTGATGATACTGTTGATGTTAATGATGAATATAAGACTATTGACATTGACATTGATTTACCTAATATGCTTTCATCACAATTAAATCTTGCACCTAGTGTCAAACATTGTGATTCTCAAGAGGATCCTTGTTTGGGACTGGCTATCATTCCTACTGTGTTGGATATAGTCCCTCTTGCGAGTTACCCACCTTCCCTAAATGATATACAATGAGATGGGGAGAGTAGGTGGCATGCTTGATCGACTTGTCCTTCATGGTAGCTTTGTTGTGTGTTTTCTTGTTGTACTATGTTTCTCTTGTAATGTATTTGCTAAATGTTGTAAGATTCTTTTATATGATCCTTGTTACTCAGTTGGTGCAAGGTGCTGAAGGAATCAAAACTATTGTTCAAATTCTTCTATATGTATCTCTATTCTTCTATGTGTTGTTCAAAGTTATGCTGTAATTGTGCTATTGTTCGTAAATGTTTCCTTGTGTAATCTTCTTGGATTCAAGATATGGTAGCACTAATTCTTTTTGGTCTCCATGTCATGGTCCAAAAAGATTCTCCTTCATATATCTTGTGTGATCTTTCCTCCTTTGTGATTGTAGTTCTACTTTATTTGGGGAATGATATCAATTCATTTGCAATAATATCATATATATATATATATATATATATATATATATATATATATATATATATATATATATATATATATATATATATATATATATATATATATATATATATTATCTTATGATCATACTAACCCCATGGTAGGTAGATCCCTTCTATGTTCTCTATATGTTTCTATGATATTTCCCTTGATTTGTCTTCATCTAGGGGCATCTCGACATGGAAATGTAATCAATGGAGTTGTTGATGCTTCTGTTAAAGCCATTGCTCTTGTTAAAGTGTCAACAATGACTTTAATGTGGGGGCATACGCTCTTCTCACCTGTTGCAAACATGCACTTTTTGATATGCACATATTTTTCAAGATACTTTTCTCCCTTTTTGGATTAGTAACTAATCCTCAAAGCATGGATTTATATTTTAGGATCTCTTGGTCCCTCCAGTTTCAAATATACATATATTTTGATCCCTTAAGGTCAGAGGTGTCCTTAAGACTGGATCTCTTTATTGTTTTTTGGTTTTATTCTTATGGAATAGAATGTTCCTAAGGATGAATCCTTGATGGGTTGACTAGTGAGTAGCCACATTCACTAGGTGGTTCAATTCCATCTTTCCAGTTGCGTCGTTCTCTTGTCTGGTTCACAATGAGACATAAGTTCTCATTGGGTAAGGTAATCACACCTTCTTTCTCTCTCTAGAGATGTCTCTCTTATTATGATCTAGGAGTTGATGAAGACTTGATTCCCTGGGGGCTTAAGTTTTCCCTTTGTCCCTTGGATTACGATAAGATTATCTTTTCATTCTGATCTCCTTTACCAAGAGTTTGCATTGAGTCCATACTCTTGCTAAAGTGGGGGCTTAATGTATCATCTTAAAATGGAAGCACTTCCATGATAAGAGCATTTAGCCCTCTGAGTAAGTGGTTTGGGGTCATGTTAAGCACCTTGATTGGGTCTTTTCATGTATTTGGCTTTCTCCATGCTTTCCACTTCTTTTCTTCTTTGTTATAGGTGAAATTAGGGTTAGGATCTCGAGGATTCTCCTTAATTTCCCTCTTCCATGGCTTTATTTTCTAGGTAGGACTTATAAATAGGTCCTCATGGCCTTCATCACTGTCATCATAGGATTTTATGCCTATCCCTAGCATTTTATCCCATTCTGGTATCATTTTTAGGTCTCTGGGCATCCCCGGGACCTCCTGTCCTGATTCTGGCTATGTTTGGGCCCAGAGGGTCAAAATCGAGGTTGATCCTGACTAGGTTAGAATTGAGCTCAATCCTGACTAGGTCAGAATCAAGCTTGATCCTGACTAGGTCAGTTCCAAGCTCAATTTCTCTTTCAAATTTCCAAATTCCTTTATTTCCAGGTATCGGGTTTCGGGGATATTTGTTTTCTTACCTTCGAGTTGGCCATTTCGGATTTTAGAATGGTAAATCCTTAAATTACATTTAATCTAGGTATATTTTCTAAAGGTTAGGACCTAATCAAGATTTAATTCTCCAAGGTGGCCCCTCTAGAGGATTGTGCCCTAGTTCACTATAAAAGGAGGCCTTCCTCTCTCATTTTCACATCCATTCTCACAAAGCAATCTCTCAAGCTCTCAAGTGCAAGAAAGAATTCAAGCATTCAAGTGTTCAAGCATTTATCCATCAAGGAGATCCATTGTTATCCATTAAAGGATTCAATCTCTTTGGAGCCCCCTTGAAGATCCATCCTTCTACATTCATCCAAGCCTTCTCATATGCAAAGATCAAGTCAAGATTGGTGTTGAAGGTCAAATTCCATTTATTGGAAACATCCTACATTCATTCTACATCCATTGAAGCACTCCTATTTATGGATTTGAGGATTTTAATCCTCTACAATGACTTCAACATAAGCAAGGTGATTTGTTTCAATTACTTTGTTTATGCACACTACATTTCAATTCAATTTCAAGGTTAATTCCTAAATTGGGGTTTGACCAAGGCAAACCCCCCATACAAACAAAACCCCCATTTTCTTGTAGGTACATGTGTAGGATTTCAGATCAGAGAGTGGATTTGTATACCCTTTTCGGTGAACTTATGAGATCTACGAACAAGGTCAGAATTGACCTTCAAATAAAGAATCTAGCCATTGACCTTTTATGAGGGTCAAAGTCAACTTGATCTCATCTTGGAAAAAGGTTTCTGGGTTTTCTTCATCCCAGCATTTCCAATCCAAAATAGGTTGTAGAATTGCTTGAAAGTACACACAAACATCAAAAATTGGCATTTTCCAAATTTTCCTTAATTTGAGGTTAGTACTTGTATTTCAATTATTTCAAATTCCAAACACTTCAATTCTACCATAGGGAAATATAGGTTTTTCTCTCTCTTTCATATTCTCCATAGATTGATTCGATTGTCCATTAACCTTTTGGTTGATCAAATTGGATCTCTCCTTTGGGAATTTGGATTTAGGAGTGGATCTGATATTCCCCCCATACATTACACATCTCACATTCTAAATAGAGGTGATTCCATTTTACCTCTATTCACATCCTACTTAGTTAATATAGAATGTGTCAGTGAGTACTAACTTAGTTATTACTGTCACTCGATATACACTGTAATGGCTCAGTGTATACATAAATCTTCAATTACCGACCACATTAACTTGTTCAAATCTGATCTTCAATATATAATAGATTCATTTAATACAATCAATTCAACAACATAATGCCATACACTTATCAATAAGTTACTCAATGTATACCTTAGTCATATCTCCATATCCATCTCTTCTTTATGTAGATATCTCTCTCCTTTACCATTTTTCTTCTTCAAATATTTGTAACTATCATGATAAGTATAGTCAAAACTAGTTGACATCAATGACAACATATTGATTGATTTAATTGCCTTACATATCACTTTAATAGCTCAATGATCTCTAATCACTATCTTTCACTTGTCCATTCAGTTCATTAGGTTATTCAATCAGTTGTAGACTATCAATCTCTCCCTTTGGTATTGATGGCAACACAATATGAAATATGCCATAGAATACCAAACATCTGTTCTACAACTCTATCAGTAAATCTTGTATCTCGATGAGCTCTCCCTAGCTTGATCATTTAATATGTTTAATTACTACATAGCATTTTAGCATTTCAACATACTCTCCCTACAGATTTGATCTTCTTCTTCTTTGATTTATTTTCTCTCCCTTCAGTGGATAGATATTTAGACTTTCTCTCTCATATTTGTGTTCTTCTTTAACTAATATTTGATTGAATCTTTCTCTCTTTAATTGATATTTCATTGATTCTTCTCTCCCTTTGACAACAATGCCAAAACAAATAAATAGCTCTATAATAGCCAAAAAACAACTCTGTTGTTCGGTTCAGATTATGTACCTTAATGTAGAAATATACAATTTTTCTATTCCAGCTTTCATAGCCTTAGAAAACCTAAAGTGTGAACAATTTTCATCAACATTATTTGATATTCTAATGAAGTATAGGTTGATGAAACCTCATGATCACCTCAATGACTGATAGACAAGGGATGGAGCCCTAGTCTAGTCCTCAAGTACTCAAATATATCCTTTGATAAGGGTATAGTAAATATGTTTGCAAGTTGAGACTTCACAAACTCTAGTTTCACTTTCTTTTCCTATACTTATTCCCTCAAATAGTGATATTTAATAGATATGTTCTTTGTCTTAGAATGCATCACCAGATTCTTGGAAATGTTTATAGAACCTGTCTTGTCACAATATATAATTACTAGATCAGTGATCACCTCATTCATTCCTTTCAACAATTGTTTTATCCATGCAATATTTGAACAATTAGCAGTAATAGCATCATATTCTATTTTAGCAGTAGACTAAGAAATACATCCATGTTTCTTACTTATCCAAGTAACTGACCTTTCTCCCAAAAATAATGCTCCACCAGTTGTGCTCTTCTGATCATCTATATTTCCAACCCATTCTGCATCAATATGGACTTGTAGTTCAAAATTTCCTCATTTTTTATACCATAAACCATAATTCTATGTGTTCTTCAAATATCTTAGAATCCTTTTAACAATAGTCATATGTGATTCCTTAGGATTAGCAGAAAATCTTGCTATAATCCCAACATAATGTGCAATATCTAGTCTACTATGCACAACATACATCAGTTTTCCAATTATTGATCTATATAGTGTCTGATTTACCTTGATTGATTGATCATCCTTTGTCAATTTTCATCCTGTGACCATCAGTGTACCTACCGGTTTTGAATCTTCCATACCAAAATTCTTCAACACTTATTTGATGTACTTTGATTGTGTTATGAATATCCCTTCATTTTTTTGTAAAATTTGCAAACCTAGAAACAATTTAAGCTCTCCAAACATTGACATCTCAAATTCCTTTCTCATTTCATCAGCAAATGATTTTTAAATATTGTCATTTCCTCCAAATATGATATCATCAACAAAATTTCAATAATGAGAATATTGTCATCACTTTCTCCTTTCAAATAAAAATTTCTATTGTCACTTGTCCTCACAAATCCAATACTAATAAGATAAGCATGTAGTCTTTCATACCATTCTCTTGGTGCTTGTTTTAGTCCATAGAGTGCTTTGTGCAATTTACATACCATGTTCTGCTTATTTGGATCAACAAATCCTTCATGTTGTTCTTTGTAAACCTCTTCCTCAAGTATTCCATTGAAAATTGCAGATTTAACATCCATTTGATATACTTTAAATCCTTTGTGTGTAGTATATGCAATTAGTATTCTAACTCCTTCAAGTCTTGCAACTGGTGCAAAAGTTTCACCATAATCAATACCTTCTTCTTGTGCATATCCTTTGTATACAAGTCTTTCTTTGTTCCTAGTGACTTGTCCATTCTCATTTAGCTTGTTTCTGAATATCCTTTTGGTTCCAATTACATTTTTATCATTCGATCTCCGTACCAATGTCCGTGTTTTTTTTTTCTCTATCTGTTCAATTTTTTCATTCATCGCTTTCATCCATTCCTCATTCTCAAGTTCATCTCTAACATTTTTATCCTCAAATTCACAAACTAAACATGTGTTTTGTCTCAACTTACTTCGTGTCATCATGTTATCTTGTTTGTCTCCAATGATTTGGTTTTTTGGATGGTGTCTTCTCACAAATTTAGCCAATACTTGTTCTCTTCTTTGTTCATCAATCTGTGCAGGTTCAATTTTTTCCTCGGTAGAAATTTCTTGATTCTCAGTGTCTATAGACTTTTTCTCAGTGTCTTTATCCTATTGCTTGGTAGCTTCAACCTATCACTTGGGTAGACCACCAAGTAACTCAATGAATGTGTATCTACCATAGTCTTATGGTTCTTTCCTACTTTCTTCATCATTTTTCTCAGCAAACTCATCAACTTTCATATTAGCACTTTCAATAATTTTGTTAGAAACCTTATTCAAACATTTGTAAGATTTTCTCTTAGTAGAAGATCTCAAAAATATTCCTTCATCACCTTTAGAATCAAATTTTCCATTTATATCATCTTTCAGAAAGTAACATCTACTTTCAAAAATACGAAAATAACTTACATTAGGTGTGTACCCAAACCATAGCTCATAAGGAGTCTTGTTTGAATCTTTCTTCAATTTTACTCGGTTCAGTGCATATACAACAGTGCTAACAACTTCTCTCTAGTACATTTGAGCAACATCTTTCTCAATCATCAGTGTTCTAGAAAAATTAACAATAGATCTATTCCTCCTTTCAGTAATACCATTCTACTATGGTGTTCTCAGTGCAGAAATATGTCTTTTAGTTCCATGCTCATTACAAAAGTTAGTGAATTCATCAGAAATAAACTCACCTCCTCTATCATATCTTAATCATTTTAACTCTTTTCTAGTTTCCTTTTCCACTTTAGCTTTATACCATTTTTAAATTTTTGAAAGCTTTAAATTTCTCTTTTAAAAACATAACTATCATCATCCTAGAATATTCATCAACAAATACAATAAAATATTTGTCTCCATAATAACTCTGAGTTCTCATAGGACCACATAAGTCAGTATGAACCAACTCCAAAATAGCTTTAGATGAGTAGGTCTTTCTCTTGAAACTAGATTTTGACATTTTTCCCATTTGATATTGTTTGCACATGACATGGTTAGGTTTAGATAAGCTTGGTAAACCTCTAACTTTTCTCTTCCTAGTGATTTTAACCATGTTGTCAAAATTCACATGACATAATCTTTTGTGCCACAACTACACATCCTCATTTCTAGCCATCAAACAAGAATTTTCAGCATTGTCAAGGTAGAATAGATTACCTTTAAATTGTTCACCAGTACTGACCAACTTTCTTGTTTCATCATAGATCTTCACCTTCCTACTTTCAAATGCAACTCGGTGACCTAATTTATTCAATTGTACTACACTTAACAAGTTATAGTTAAGTCTCTTCACCCAATATGAATTTTCACATTTAATCTTATTGTTCAACATGGTAGATCCTTTTCCTTTCACTTGAAAAGGTGTATCATTACCTATTTTAATAGATCCTCCATTATAGTGTTCAAGGTATTCAAATTTATCCTCATTGTTAGGAATGGGAACATTGATGTCATCTTGCTCAATAGGCTCTATGGTCATTCCACACCTATCACTTCTTGACTTGCAAGTTTTCTCAACAAGTTTTCTCACATCTTTTCTAGTTGGAAGAATGGTGCTTGTTTTAGAGAGGCTTGTCATCTCATGAATTAGGTCACTAGTAATTCTGACCGGCACTTCACCTATCCAAAATAGGTCATCATGAATCTTTCTTAGTAGAATCTTGATCCATTCTGATTCATAGAACTCATATGTCATAGCATACTCCACTATAGGGTGATTATTCCACTATGCATACTCATCCATGAAGGTTTTGTCTAGTTTCATCATTGTTTCCATGTCTTCCCTTAATCTGTCCAATCCTACTAGCTCTTTCTTATAGTATATGTATGCCCTAATGTCCTCGACATGCATAACACCCATAGGCGTGCGGGAGAATGCCCCTTCTAAGTCATCTAAGGTGGATTTAAATGGGTGCCTCTTGAATACATATCTTTTCTTCTCTCCAACATCAAATACTTTAGGAGTAGCCATCACTTACTTAGATATCACTTTCCAGATTATCTTGAAGACTTCTTGAATCAGCGTGATGAACTAGGGTTTCTACAACCAATCAAATGCACAACTAATCACTTGATGAATCAAACTACAATCCTTCTCAATCAAATGCTAGGGCTCTTCTACTCTCCAATTGCTCTGAATTTGAATGTAATAAGATATTTACAAACTTCCTTGTACTTTAAAGTAGAAAATCTTCCATTAATGCTTGTCGCATAAACCAGGTTGTCACTTGAAAATTTCTAACTTTCATTCTACAAACAATTAGCTAGTGCGCTCTTGCACATAGGTTATGATAGTCTCCAAAAGCTTAAGTCCAAAGGCACATACTCTAAGAGTGATTATACCAGCTACACAAGGGGCTAGAGCCAAATTAGCTCCCCCTATGACCCTGAGGGCCATTCATCTAGATGTAGAGGGTGTGTCCACTATGGATGCATCCAATACATACTCATCAACCTTGTCCTTCTTTTCTTCTGACCAAATCAAGCTCGCATCCTCTGAAGCTTTCACAAAATTGATTTCTCCTTCGGGATCCAAAACTGGTTCTTCGGGCTT
Organism: Chamaecyparis obtusa; assembly: GCA_027943335.1. NCBI lineage: Eukaryota > Viridiplantae > Streptophyta > Pinopsida > Cupressales > Cupressaceae > Chamaecyparis > Chamaecyparis obtusa. The sequence continues at coordinate 315,507 of BSBK01000073.1, forward strand.
TTTAGGGCTTTCTTGACCTTACATCCTTGATCTGCAAAACTTTGAGATGTGTCCAGCCTTGTTACAAGAGTGACAAATGACTGGAGGCCTTATATTCCTCGGTGCATTGACATGAGTCACCATTTTACATTGTCTAGCTGAGTGACCATTGTAGTTACATATATGACATGTAACATTCTGAGAACTTCTTACATTTGACTAATTTTGATTTCTTTGATTATATTGAGTCCTATTCTTTTGACATGTTTTGCAATTCATAGCTCTATGACCAAATTTATTGTATGAATAACAATAATCATTGAAAGGTCTTACATTTGTATAGTTCCTTGCTATGTGTCCATGCTTGTTACATGCATAACAAGTGTGTTCTACTAGTTTGCACTCATTATTAGGTGGTTCAATATGATCCTTAGTATGACTTATGGTCTCCTTAGCATCTGAGGTTCCTTCTGGTACTTTCATTCTTGCTCGCATATTGTCAATCTGATTTTGTGCTTCATTGTATCCAATGCAGCTAGTATCTCCTTTAGCTCTTCTTGCATACAACTAAGATTCTATCAAATTCGAACTGGTGTGTAATTTATCAATGTGATTCTTAGGCTCTTTTAATTCAGATTCCAATCTTTCTTTGTTTTTCCTTAGCTCCAAGATTTCCATGTTTTCTTGCCTTAATTCTTTAATGAGTTGAAGGTTCTCTTCGATTTGTTCTTGATAGACTTCCTAATTGTTAATCAGCTTATCATCAAATTCTTCAAGTTGTTCTTTCAAGGATGAATTTTCTTCATTCATATTTTTGACCATTATCCCTAGATCACTGGTAGAGAATTGTTTCAAATCCTTCCTTGGCCTTTTGATGACTAATTGAGCATCACTAAGTTTTTCCTTTAGTTCTTCAATTTCTTTTTTAGATTTGTCTAGGTCTTCAAGAGCAGCTTCAAGATTTCTTTTCAGGTGTTTCATTTCTACTTTGTCCATGATCTCCTCAAGTGGTTAAACTTCTTTTCTGAGGACTAGAACTCTGATACCAATTGTTAGGAATGGGAACACTGAGAGGGGGAGGTGAATCAGTGTTCACTGTATTTTATCTTTTTACTTAATCTCAAACTGAACTTAAATACTTAAGTACTGAAATGAATATCCACATAAACATGAAACATGAAATCAACACATAACACCAATATAGTTATGGGTAAACCCAAATAGGTAAAAAACCCGATGGGAATTGACACCCACTAATATTCTGTACTAGTGTTTTATGATCCTTGTTAGAAGATCCTTAACCCTGTTAGGAGTTTCTTTACAATGTATTAAGTACAGTAGACCTTGTCAAGGGTCAGACCCAGTTAGGGGTGTGGATGCACTATCCTAGAGCTCACTACTCAAGTGGTGAAGGCTACAACCTTCTGATCTTAGATACACATTATATCTGCTGAATGAACTGTCACTGTGACACTACTTGTCAAATCAGTTCCTTTGATGTGGTGATGCTTTGACCTCTTGCAAAGCTCTAATACATCTTATAGACTCTTCACACACTTCTACTCTACTTATCTCAACTCTATTTGCAACTTCCATTCTTATTACAATGGGCACATCTCACATTTATATGTGCATACAAAACAAACAACTAGGTTGGCCCTTTAACCAATTACATACAACGCTTCCAATTAAATTGGCTCAAGAATGTTTAAAAAAAACATATTTACATATCAAAAACCTAATTACAATAGGTGCATAGCCTTTACAACAATAGAATATAACCACAAATCATAATGCTAATAGTCGGCTGCTTACTCTATTCTTCTCTGGCACACACTGGCTATGTAACTTCAACTATCTGTAACTTTTTCATTCTTGCATATCTGATCATGCACTCATAGACTGAGCATGAATATAGTCTAACCAACTTATCTCCTAGGGCACATACCATAACTTGGTCATGCGGACGTGCACTAATGCTCTGAGCTTCGGGTACTCTATATACTGTCTAGTCTTCAACACTTAGCCAATTTTTTATCTTCTCATTAAGTGCGCTGACTCCAAACTACTATATGACTTTGTTGCCATAATGAAAACACTATACTAAGTCATATACACTAGTATAGCCAACTTTCCAATACTCATCACTTGTCATGTGATGTGTACAACCACTATCAATAATCCATGTATCATTCTTGATAACTTTAGATATAAGTGTTGTTTCTACATACCTTTCTTCTTCTTTTGAATCTCCTTTCAAGGCTACGTATACCACCTCAATGTCTTCATCAATAACACCTCCCACTCCTCAGATAGCATTGACAACCTCCTTGATTCAGTTACTGTACTGAGAAATTTTTTCACCTTCTTTCATTTTCATATCATCAAATCTTCCTCTAAGGCTTTCAGCTCTAGCTCTCATCACATTCACATCTCCTTCATAGACTAGTGCAATTTTGTCCCACATTTCTTTTGTTGAACTGCATGTTTTGATATCTTCAAATTTTGCATCAGATAGAGCAGCAATAATCTCTATAATCTCCATGTTGTGTTCATGTCTATCTCTCAACTGATCAATAGTTAAAGGTCCAATAGTCAGTTGTATGTACTCATTTGTCAGGAGATATAGTGTAGATTCTCCAATTCTAGATATGTGCAATCTCATTCTTCTTTTCCATGTCGACAAGTTGTCTTTGTTTAGCTTTGGTACCTCTCTCTTATACATCTTGTGATCTTTAACTTAAGTCCTTCAAACTTCCTTTTCAAGCACACAAGCTCTGATACCAATTGTTAGATAACATAGAAGGGGGTGAATCAGTTAGTCCCTGTTATCCTACAATCCCAAAGTTCCAGATGCATATATTCAAAATTTTTCAACCAAATAACCAACTCAGTAAGATAGTAATACTAATCTTTCTGTTTATTTTCTTTATACTAGTAAATCAATACTATTTTTACCAATTAATCTAAAATATGAAATATGTAAAACATAATAACAAATCACCACATCAAATAACACATAACATAAGGATTTTAACTTGGAAATTTTGCTAAGGGAAAAACCACCTAGGACCGTTAACCCAAAATATTTCACTCTTCTGAAGTGAGCTCGGTTAGGAGCCAACTATGTTAAAGGTTACAATGCACACTATAAGGTGTGACCTGGTTAAAGGATTTATCACTACCAGTTAACTCTTGACCAGCATTCACTATGGTATCAAAAGAAAACCATCAATATTCATAGGATGTCATATTGAATATACAAATAAGACTATTAAGTCCACTTGGTTAAGAGATTTAGCTGTAACAATGGTTAAACTGATACAGTAGTGATTTGATTCAAATACAACTAATATTGCAGATTTCCAGATCTAAGATAAACTCAAAATACCTCCTCTAATCAATAATCACTTTAATCCTTTATCATATTCAGCTCGGTCAATAATATTCTAACACTTGGTTATGTCTACAGTTCTACTCGGTTCTTTCTGTAACTAGTTTGATCAGTGGTGCATGAAAAACTTCCTTTCACATGAATTCTCGTGTAGATGCAATTATCCCAGACTTAACAATTAATCTCATGTCTCTTTAAATAGACATTATAAACCATTTTCATCTTCTCCATTAGATTTTGCCTCTTAATCTTCATCATTCATTTTTCTGCTTCAAGCTTCCTCGGCAGATGTGTCAATAAAACATTTCAATCTATTCCATTTGATCATCTCTAAATTTTTTTAGTCATTAAATCCTCATAAAAAACTCTATCTTTTACCTCAGAATCATACACAATTTTCCATCTCATCAATTCAGTCAATTGTTATAGTATTTAATTATTTCATCCTACTCAGTTAATACAAAATATGTTAGTGAGTACTAACTCGGTTATTACTATCACTCGGTGTACACTTCACTCATCGGTGTCTACAAAAATCTTCAATTACTAACCAAATTAACTTGTTCAATTCTGATCTTCAATATATAACAGATTCATGTAATACAATAAAGTCAACAACATAATTCTATAGACTTATCAATAAGTTACCCAATGTATACCTTAGCCATATCTCCATATCCAGCTCTTCTTTATGTAGATATCTCTCTCCTTTACCATTTTTCTTCTTCGGATGTTTGTAACTCTCATGATAAGTATAGTCAAAACTAGTTGACATCAATGAAAACATATTGACTGATTTAATTGCCTTGAATATCACTTTAATAGCTCAGTGATCTCTAATCATTGTCTTTCACTTGTCCATTTAGTTCATTAGGTTATTCAATCAGTTGTAGACTATCACATGTATCCTCCTAGAACCAATCGTAAAGACTTTTCCAATCTACTATTTGAGACCCATCTGAATAATGCACCCACTCTCCACAATATTATTTCATATCTTAGAGTCACTCAGGAATCCCTGAGTTGTGAGAACCTTCTAGAAGTTTTCAAAATTGAGATACTTGGCACTCATTATGTTACACCAACCAAAATTGTGTAAGAAAATCCACCATCCCAGTTTTGTCATGAGAGACTTATGAAGTAAAGTAATTTTCCTTACCCCTACACCTCCCATAAGCTTTTGGAACACACTGTATCCCAATTAACAAGGACCATTCTTTTTTTTCTCTTCCATACCTATCCATAAAAAGGTTTTTTGTAGTCTTTCAAGTTTTTCAACCATGGTGCTAGAAATTTTAAACTAAGAGAGGGAGTAGACAAGAATACCTTGCAAAGTGGCCACCAAGATTTGGGGTTTACCTATAGTAGTAAGAAGTTTATTTTTCCATGCTCCAAGCTTCCTTTGGATCCTTTCTAGAATCGAGTTCCAAAAGGTGTTTGAAACCTCCTCAATAGTAAGAGGAAGTCCCAAATAAAACTCTAGATATAACAATGTGTTAACAGTCTAGGATAGACTTGATTTTTTTTATGAAACTTCTCCATAGTATTAAAGAAGTAAATACAGTAAATACTACTCTTTTCATAGTTTATGTGTTGTCCCAAGAATTCAGCATATTAGTTAAGAAAATATCTCCATTCTCTTGCTTCAACCACCAAGGCCATCCCAAAAATAAGTGTTACATCCACTAACTATTGCAGGACAACAGATGATATGATAGAGGTAGCTTTGATCCCATGAAGTTTTCCCTTCTCAACCAAATTTAGAAAGTTTCTTCCTAGAACCTCTGCAAGAATAATGAGGAGATAGGGAGATAATGGGTCACCTTTTCTAGTTCCTCTAGCATCTCCACTCTACAAAAAACCCCTAGGGACCCCATTAACCATATTTTTATATTTATTTTATCATGGTTGACTCATTTTCCCTAATTATGTACATGCATATAGAAATAGTACCATGTTGTTGAGAAGATGATGTTTTTCCTCAATGCTTCATTTTGGTTTTCCTTTTTATCTTGGTTATTTGAGAATGATGCAAATCATTGAGGTGTTATTACCTTTTTATTATTGACCCACAATTATACATGTATATTCATATGTTTACTATTACTCCATTCCTTGACTTCTTCCATCCTTCTATATGGTGTATATTTTTTTTTGTAGTTTCCTCTTATCTATTCCTTGTAGATGAAGAAAGACATCTTAGTATATCATGAAAGGAACATGAGTGGTGGAAATGATTTCTACACTAATATATGTGGAGAGATAGTGTAGAGAGATTATGATCTAAGAATTCCTAGAGGCAAGTGAAATGTGAACACATGTAATAATATGAAACTCACAAAAAATATAACTAACATAGTATTTCCCTAGGAAAAACATATAAGGAAAAAATCTAATCTCCAAAACTTGAATCAATTACATTCTCAATAACAATGCATTTATAGGTGTGATCATACAAGTCAATATAATATGATAAATATATTGTAATAACATAATGCTACCTGTAAAAAATTATGATAATACTTAGGTTGGTCAAGTTCGTGAGGATCCAAGCTAGGCCCTTAAGTAAAAATGAAAATTCATAAAAACCAAGGTAGGAAACTTGACATAAAAATTCAAGAATAGTTTTTTAGCACAATTTCAAAAATATCTAAGAATGAAATTTGTAGAAAAATTAATGTAGTTTCTAAGCTAATAGTTTTTTATTTTTATTTTTTTTAAAGTGAATCTTTATCGTGAAAATGTGAAATTTCAATGCAATAGTACTAAAATTTTAGGGAAAAAATAAAAAGGAAATGTATGTCTGGACAACCTAAGTACAAGAAAAAAATAAAAAGTAGGTGTATGTCTTGACTAGTATTTCATTTTAGATCTTAAGTTTAATCATAGGAAAGACAAGCCAATGCCAACCCCTTTTCAAGTAGCTCCTATTTTCTATAGCTTAACACAAAAATATTCAATTTACACCCTCGTGGATTGTATAAAATGTCAAGAATTCATTCATTTAATTCATCTAGGAATTAGGAATCTAGAATATTTTTAGAAAGCATCTAACTATAATAAATAAATAATTAACCATAAGCATCAAAGAATTATAGATTATGACATCAATATTTTCATTGTATCAATATTTGCATCGTCTATTAGTACATTACATGATTGATTAGAGTATCTTCAAGCATTGTTCAAAATTGTTGGATTTGACCTAAGGGCTTGACTAAAGGGGAAATTCTCACATAGAAAGCTCAAAGTTTGTATTGGTATAATTAAATATTCATAATTATACTTTACTTAAGTTCACTTAGGATAATGCACTACATAGTAGTTTTTCATTGAGACACATAGGATTTTGCATTTTATTTTAGCACATCGTGTAGGAGAATTTCCACTTTTGGTGTGAGATCCACCTTTAGTGTTCTTATCACATTATTATCCTCTCATTGTTGCACATGTTGCACATAATTTGTTGTACAATGGAGGATGATCCACCTTTGGTGGACATGTGATTACACCTTGTCTAGTTGATAGGTTACCATTTGCATCTCTCCTAGTTATCATGCATTTCCTTTATATTCATGCACATCTTCATTGTACTTAATCAATTGGACATTATTCATTGTATTTCATTGTTGGTCAATATTGAATCAATCATTTGATCATATCATTTTTCCTATCTCTCTTGTACTATTAGTTGAGCTTCTAGATCTTGGCATTTTCATTCTTTTCCTTAGGCAAGCTCTTACATGGTATCAAAGTCATAGGAGTGTAATTGTATAACCTATTTGGAGATAATTTTGTTGTAGATCAAAATCGGAGCTTTCTAGTATAAATCAGAGGTTGGCATCACATTAAGCAGGTCCCAAACCCTTAAATCAAATTTTGTTTCATCCAAATCAAGAAACTGAGTGCAAATATAGATCCATTCAAAAATTTTGAAAGTGCGGTGATGACGATTCAGAAAAAATAATCTCAAAGGCGATTTTCAAGTAGCGATATCTCAGTGATCCAGACTCCTTTTTGTGAGCAATTTTTTTTTAAGGTAGAATATCAGGATCTACACAATGGTATAGGTGGTTTCTAGTCTTTGTTTATGTTGTTTTCTAAAAATTGCAAATCTTTATTTTTGCAACTTTAGAGGCTTCATTTGGGCTCATATGGACACATTTTCATGTGCCATTTTTTTTTAAAGTGCGTGATTTTATGTCTACTTTGTAGATCTGGTATCATTTAAGAGAAATTTTGAGTGGACATTACTTTCAACATTTGGTCTATTTTGGCCTATATTTTGCACTTGTAATTTGTTGGATCTTTGAGTGATCTTGTGTCTTATTTGTTTGAGTCTTCTATAGCCTTATTTTTGTAGTTGTAATCTTCAAAATCATAAGTCCACTTTGTCTTGTTTTGCAAGTGGCAATTTTACACACTATATATAAAGTGTCAAAATCATCTATTTTGGGGGGGTTCTTTGATTAAGTGAATTTAGGGGGTGTCTTGTCTAGTTGTGTCTCTTTCTCTCTGGTTCTCTTTCATTTTTTGCATTATGGGTTCTTATGGATTTCCACCATTAAATCCACATAAATATGCTACATGGAAATAAAATGTATGGAGCAAGCTAATGGTGAAAGGTTTAAATCATTATGTGGATGGACCAATTGAAGTGCCCATTGGTCCTAATGTGGATGATCAAGAATTAAATGATTGGATAACTAAAGTGATGCAGGAGCATCCTGGGTTAGTTGGCAATCCTATGTCAACCAAAAATATGTTTTTGTTTGATTTTGGATTTTTGTTGTATCTCGGTTGGAGACCTAATATTCTCAGTTTCTTTGTGTTAGTTCTCAGTTGTAATCTTGTTTACCTTAACTGATGGAGCTCAGTGATTGGTAGTCACTTCGGTGGTGGTTCTCAATTGGGAGTCTGTTTGGCTTCACCAACAAACTCGGTGACTTGGTGTGTTGGTTTCTCAATTGAAGAGTTCGATGCTCGGTCACCAACTGGGTCTCAATGTTATGTTATCAACTGGTACTAGTGCTCGGTGCTCTTGCTGACCAAATTGTTTATTTGGATGAATCATCTTGGCTGACTAGTGCATTTAATTTGGGTCATGCTCCTTGGGTTATGGGTTAACCATTTGACATGTTTGGACCTAAGTCAGGAGTGTTAGATTTTCCTATGTGGATCTAATGACCATTTGAAGGCTAACTTGCAAAAAAAATTTATTTATTTAATGTTTCATGAAGTTGACAGATGTTTTTAATTAATTATTATTATAAAAGTTGACTTATTGTTGAGTAGTATATAAGGAGGGTATGGGAAGTTGTTTAAGTGGGTGAAGGGAGATGATCAGATAGGAAGGATAAAAGATTTGATTGTAATAGAAGAGCTAGTAGCTAACTGTCTTGGCTTAGGAGACAAGGAGATTGCTTGGTGGCTTGTGAGCACAAGTTTAGATCTACCTTAGGGTTTCTACCAGCTCTTGTGGTTGTACTGATCTGGGCTAGCTAGTTGGTTGTTGGATTCTACGAGATCTATTTTTTATTTACTCATGTAATTGGTCATCACCAAGAAGGCCTTATAGCTTGGCATGTTGCATGTAATGCTCGGTTATTGAAGAATAAAAGTTGCATTTTCTATCAGGATTATTGTGTGTTTGTGTATTCCACAGTGTGACTTTGGTCACTTCATGTTTGGACATATCCTATGGTAATTCTCTGACCATGACTGCATCAATTGGTATCAAAGTGAAGTTTGATCTTGTTGGGGAGAATTTGACCTTGTTGAGCTGAAGCTTGATTAGGTTGACCCGTGCAAAAGTTGAGTTTCCTTCAGGTATCCATGTTGCAGATCCGTGTTTGTGGACTTGTGAAATCCTATCTGATTATTCATGCAAGGTAGCAAGCTGTGATCTGACTTGCAGATAGTTCAGAGGTTGTCACAAGGTGCTCAGTTTGGATTTGTTGTAGAGGGTTTTTGAAATTCTTTGGAGATTCCTCCAAGAATATTGGATCCTAGGGTGATTGAATATCTTTGTGATGTTGTAGAAATGAAGATAACAAAAAAATTGAAATCAAATGTCATATGTGAGATAATGTTAATGAAAAATGAAATGGTCACCGAGATTATGAGGGCTATTGTTGGTATGCCAAGGAATCTTGGAACTGATGATGGTTATGAGGAAGTTGTTGAAGACTTTGAAGCTGCTAGATCTAGTGGTGATAATAGAGCTGACCAGACGGATAGATTTGGTGGAGACAAAATTGATTGGTTGCAAAGACCTAAAGCTCAGTTGAGTACATCTTACTGAATGGAGGTGTCTAATTTCTTAGGTACAGTGAAACCTGAGGACCTAATTGATTGGATCGGTAAGTTAGAAGATTACTTTGAACTAGAAGACATTAGAGATCCTCTTAGAGTGAGGTTGGCATAGAAAAAATTGAAAGGACATGTTGCATTATGGTGGAAAGAATTGCATAGAGACAAAGAAGAAGAAGGTGAATTGAAGATCAATCAGTGGACGTTGATGGTGGAAAAATTTAAAGCTAAGTTCATCCCTACCGACTCTGAAATTGAGTTGTTTAAGAAATTGCAGAATCTAGAACAGAAGGAAATGACTCTGGAAGATTATACCAAGGATTTTTATAAGTTAACAATTCAGTTTGGGCATAGAGAACTTTCTAAAGGAAAGGTGGCAAGGTATGTTAGTGGTTTGAAATTTAATATCCAGGATGAGATTAGTATGTTGAAGATTGATTCAGTAGAAGATGCTTATCAATATGTCCTAAAGGTGGAAGAGAAGATGAAGAGAAGAATTCATGGTAATTCCCAAGGGTAGGAAAAATAAGAAAAGTCGGTAAAAGACAAACCGAAAGATGGAAATGGACCAAAACCCGTTGAACTGAGAAGAAAAGGCAGAGGTGGATTAAAGGGTACTTTTTATAATTGTGGTGAAGGACATCAGTCATTTGAATGTTCCCATGCAGATAAGAAGCTCGGTAATAGTAGGAAAGTTCTGGTGAATGAGAACATATAGAATGAACCTGAGATGGAGTCAAAAAACTTGCTAGTTCTGTTAGACCTACCAGACAGTCATATTTATATTGCTTTATTTTTCCCTTGTTTTAGTACTCTATTTACAAACATACTTGACTATTGAGACACTTATGTATTCAAGGATTTGTTGAATCCTATGCTATATGTTTGTACCTGATTATATAATCAGGGTATACTCAAGATACTACATGTTTTGATTCACTTTCAGTTACGATTATGTTACATATGATTTTTTAAAACTATCGTGATGAAAAGTTGGTTTAGGAAACCAAAGTTATGCTTAAATGATTCATTTACAGATAGTTTTCATATCATGCAATATTGATGATGTATTATGTTTATATCATGTTGATTGGACCTACTGATGTGTGTAGGATAAGTTGACCATGGATCTAAATGTGGGGATCCAATATTGGAACCTATGTTTATACCATGCATTCCAAAGTCCTCTTTGTATAAAGAATGTGGACCTCATTGTGAAGTCTTTTATTTCATGAATGTGGTTTGCATGCATGTATTTAAATTAGCTAATGTAATTGTGAATTAGCCATATCATTATTTTAAATTAAATGTGCCAAATTTGGCAAATTGTAGAATAAGTGTTGGCATGGTTAGTAAATTGTATTTGATTAGGTCAAGGGTTTGACTAGGGGATTACCTTAGGGTAGAATCAACTTACCTTAGGTTGGGAAGTTTCTAGATAATCAACCAAGACCTGAAATCCGTGTGTAAACTTTAGGTGGAGTTTAGGAGGGCCATTTGGGTTCCCATAGGTTAACTGGGGTCAATTTTAGCTACCCAGGTTGATACCTTAGGGGTTAGGGGTCTTTTTTAGCCCATTAAGAGCCTTAAAACTCATTTATGACTCTCCTAAAGTCAAAATTTCAAAGTTGGGCGGATTTGAAGAGTTGTGAGGTTTTGGTTAACCTCTCTCTTCTTCCCAAATTTGTCTTCAAGTCCATTTATGGAGAAGGAAGGCAAGTGGGAAGAAGGGAATGGAAGTTTCTTCCTCTCTTCCAATTGGCTCCTAGATTTTAGGAGTTTGGCCTATATAGGGAAAACTTGGAGACGGGTTTGGTTGTTCACCCACTCTCTAGATTTGGAGACCATTCACTTTGGAAGGAGCTTAGGAAAAAGCTAGCTTGGAAGGAGTTTGAAGAATTCAGATTTTCAACCTTTGCTTAGATAAAGGTAGGGCCTTGTGATTTCTTTGCATTGCTTGAATGTGTTGAGCTTGGAGATCCATTAATGGAGTCCATGGCTTTTTAAGGTTTTTTTTTTGTAATTTAAGTTTTGTAAATTGTTATTTTTCTTTAGTGTATTCAATTTGGGATGGGATTCTTCAAGGCTCACTCACCCTAGGGAGGGTGGAGTAACCTTGAAGGGGGTAGTAGGAAGAAGACCCAGGAATGTGTAGAGTCTCCAATGTGTGGAGGGATAAACACGGGGTTCCACGATACCCGTGATGTCAAGTATGGCCTACAGGCACCTAGGGGGCATAAGGAGAGTTAGACCGCATCTTTTTGAAGATGGTCTTCCCAAGTCCATGTGTGCCTTGGGAAATTTGTATTTATACTATGGCTTCTCCTCCTGGTAGTCCACCTCTACCCTATTTTTAGGAAGGACACTTGGAGACCTTCCTCTTGTAAAACCCTATTGGGAAAATCTTTTTAAGTGTCTTCATGTTCTGATTGTTTCCTTCATGGTTGGTATATTATGTTTGTATCTCATTCCTTACTAGATCCCCTAGCTCGGGGGTGGCCATGTAATGGCCTAGGTTGGGAGGTGAGCCTCCGTGGTCAACCTCACTCTATCAGGTACCCAACTGGATATAGGAGCTGGTAATATTGTTGAGTTTGAAATTCAAAATTGTAAAATTTGTTGTAACCTTGCTCTTCAAGTTATGTTTGAAATTCAGAAATCAGGGATTTCCTTATAAATCATAAATTTTAAATTTGTAAATTTTATTGTTATTTAATGTATTGGAAATGAAATTATGGATTAGATTTTGGGTTTAATGGATTATGAAGCAATTTGGAGATTTAAATGTCATTTTAGTTGGACAAACTCCATGATCGTTTATGGCATCATTATGCATATTATGGCTTATAGTATTATAGGGTATATTCAAATTCGATAGTATTAAATTATCATAATCTTGCTTGTATTATGATAATTTAAATTAATTAATTAGAATGTTACATTATGAAATGTTATTTTAAATTTGTATTTTGTACTTAGAAAATTTCTTGAAAATTATTCAAAAAATAAAAAGGTCTAAATCAAAATTTTAATTCCTACAAGTTGTTTAGCCACTTAATATGAATGCAATTATGTAATTTAATTTTAAAAATAATTTATCTACATACTTGCTCTTTTGAAATTCAGGAAATTAAATTTGCACTAGCAATTATAAAAAAAAAATATAATATAATAAGGGTGTTACTATTATTAAGTATTTCGGTGTTTCAAGTATATTAGATAAATTGAATTTTTATAAAGATTAAATTGTATTTAGTAAAGTCTAAGTCATTATAGGGAACTTAAACTTATTTTTAGATAGATTTTGTTTTAGAATTAAATTCAATTTTTATTTAAGTTTAAATTAGAATTAGTAACTCCTAATTCATTTTAGACGTTTCAACGTTAAATTGGGTTAAATCTGTAAAAGAACTTATTTTAGCTTATTATTTTTAAAAACATTAGCCTAAACATATTAGACTAAAAATATCATCATGTTCAGATTTTGATGTGTTGTGTTAGATTTATTTCTCAATACTTTGTAACTATGTAAATAGGATAATTTTATATGTGGAGTTAATTAATTAGAATATCGAACTTTTACTATAAGTGTAACTTTTCAGCTAGGGAACGTTATACTCATCTTAGGGTTTTATTTCTTCTTCCTTTGGTCAAGCCTCAAGTCAATTTGACCTTAATGGTCATGTTGACCATTTTGTGCATAGTTGACTTTTTGGTCAACCATTGGTCAAACCTAGGCATTTGCCTCAGTTTGCATGCATAAATAGTCTATGTTATATTTTAAACCTTAGGAGATCATCGTCGATCATATTTGGGCACAGTTGACTTTTGGTCAACCCTTGGTCAAACACCTCAGTTTGTGTGCCCAAGTATTTCTTGTTAAGTTTTGAGCCTTTTTAACTTTGTTGCACATTGTTTGATGCATGGTTGACTTTTTGGTCAACTCTAGTTGACTTTAGTCAATTGTCTCGATTTGCATGTTGTTCGAAGCATGCAATTTAGGAAACCCTATAAGATAGTTTGGACATTGTTTGGTGAAGTTTGACTTTTTGTCAAACTTGGTCAAACTTGGTCAACCTTCTCTAGTTTGACCCTTGTGATCAAGTCTCTAATCAATTGGACCTTATCGAACTTGTTGGTTATCTTATTGCACGGTTGAATTTTTGGTCAACCATAGTTGAACCTTGGATGGTGCCTCAATATGCGTGCATAAACCCTACCCTGGCATGATTTAACCCTAGTAAAACCTTGTAGGGCATATTTGGGCACAATTGACTTTTTGGTCAACCCTTAGTCAAACCTTGGTCAAATGCCTTAGTTTGCATGCCCAAGTATTCTTAGATGCATTTTGTTTCCTTTTAGCTTGGTTGTGTATATTTTGGTGATGGTTGACTTCTAGTCAACTCTTCCAATTTGCGTGTCGGTCAAAGCTAGTAGTCTAGGGAACCTTGTAGCTTTGTTTCGAGCTATTTGATGAGGTTTGACTTTTGGTCAAACATGGTTAACCTAGTATGGTTTGACCTTTGGGGTATTGCTAGACACTTCAATGTTTCTAGTCATCTATTTTCTCTCTGCATCATTTTGCATGCACATAGGGTCTTGTGACAAATAGTGTTTCACTTCTTAGTTGCATAGTATGGTTGTTTGTAGATGGTTAGTAGGTTTTAAAAAAAAAAATTGTAGTTGTGTTTTTCTCACTTTTTGGGCATGACAAGTTCGGAGATCATTGCTTGGCACTAAGGTAGAACCTTGTCAGAGGAGGAATTTGTTCAAAACTTGGTGCAAGTTAGGAGGTAAACTCTATAATGTGATTGTGGATAGTAGAAGTACTAATAACCTTGTTGCTAAGGAGATGGTTTAGAAACTTGGTTTGAAGAGGGTGAGACATCCTTATCCTTATAAGATTAGTTGGGAGCAAGATGAACGTGATTTGGAAGTAAGGGAGAAGTGTTTTGTTGATTTTTAGATTGGACAATATGTAGATCAAGTGTTGTGTGATATTGTGGACATGATTTCTTGTCACATATTACTTGGTAGACCTTGGAAGTATGATTGTAAGGTTGTACATGATTGTGTCAAGAATGTATTCACTATTGAGAGGTATGGCATGAATTTTTCCATGATGCCTTTGCAGGATACAACACTTGGTAAGAGGAACTCGAGTCTTGGTAGGAAGAGTGAATTGAAGGGTTCTGAAAGGATTGGTGATCAGAATGAAAGATAGACCTATAGCATATCGATGAAGGATTTGAAAAGGCAAAGAAAATAGAAGTAGAACCAAGGAAAATGTGTTGTGAACTCAGAGGACATGTATATCAAGAACCAATTCAGGATTTATGTGTTTAATCCTAAAAGATGTTCATTGAGCTGTTGAGAACATTTTTTTGCACCTAGGGTGTCTGATGGAGGAGCATCATGGGGTAGATGGAAATCTTGTATCAACCAAAAATATATTTTTGTTTATTTTTGGATTTCTATTATATCTCAATTAGAGATCTGAGATTCTCGATCTCTTTGTGTCAATTCTCAGTTGTAAGCTTCTTTGCCTTCACCAATAGAGCTTAGTGGTTGGTAGTCACTTTGGTGGTGATTCTCAGTTGGGAGTCTTCTTGGCTTCACTGATGGACTCGGTGACTTAGTGTGTTGGTTTCTCGGTTGAAGATTTTGGTTCCCAGTTATCGACTAGGTCTCAATGTTATGTTTACTAGTGCTTGGTGCTCTTGCTGAATGACTAGTTTGTTTGGATGAATCCTCTTGGCCGACTGGTGCATTTAATTTGGATCGCCTTGTTCAAGTTATGGGTTGACAGTTGGATGTGTGTAGACTTAAGTCTGGAGTGTTTCATTCTCCTATGTAGATCTAATAATCGTTTGAAGGCTAGCTTCCAAAAAGTTGTTTTTATTTAATGTTTCATGAAGTCGACTAATGTTTGTAATTAATTATTATTGTAAAATCTGATTTGTGGATGAGTAGTATATAAGGGGGGTATGGGTAGTTGTTTAAGTGGGTGAAGGGATATGATCAGATAGGAAGGATAAAAGATCTAATTGTAATAGCAGAGCTAGTGGCTAAGTTTCTTGGCTTAAGAGACAAGGAGATTGTTTGGTGGCTTGTGAGCACAAGTTTAGGTCTTCCTTGGGGTTTCTACCAACTCTTGTGGTTGTACAAATCTGGGCTAGCTAGTTGGGTGTTGGATCCTACAAGATCTATTTTGTATTTTCTAATGTAACTGACCATAACCAAGAAGGCCTTATAGCTTGGCATGTTGCATGTAATGTGATGAGTCTAATTATTGCCTCAATTTTGTTATTATCTTTATATTTTGTTGATACTTTTACAAACATTTCCAAGACATTTTATTACTTATGCTTATGTGAACCTATGCCAAGTACAACTAAAGCCACAAAATCTATGGGTAGCTTGAGTGATATGTTTTGCTTACTATTATAAATATAATGCAGTAATTCATATAATTATTTCAAGTTGTGTTCTAACATTTAAGTAGGAGTTGAAAATGTTGACTTGCATATGTGTACTGAATGTTACTAACATTTCAAGGAAACACGTAGTGGTATGAAGAGTGGCACATCTGCATTAAAGAAGGAGCATTAAAAGACCAACCATGGTGGGAGAATCCAGCATGATTCTGATGGATATGCCGAGCTTTGAAGGAGTTGTTGTTCCAGAGAATATAGGGAATTAGTCATACTATATTTCCTTAGAACTATTATTCTGTTGTCAATAGTAATTGTATTATGTCATGGTTGTTTTATCTCCTCCATATTTGGCGATGTTTAATGAGACTTTTCTATTATGTTTTCAATCAACATCAATCCTTGATATAAAGGGATTTTGGTTGATTTAGTAGGTAATGAAGAAAGATAGAGTTATGTATTCAGTATAGTGGAAGTTGCTCTATTTTGTTCTTCATGATTTATTCAATTGTTATGTAACCAATTAAGAAGAATTTAATGGAAGAGTGATTTTGGATTATCTCATGTATTAAGTAGTTAGCAGAAGCCAACCAAGGGGGCCCACTTGGAAGGTGGATTAGATTAAGTTAGAATAGATTTTCTTCCTATACTTTTCCTATTTTCAAATAGAGTTACTATTTTACTCCTGCAACATTTTCACTGTGGTTGTTCCTGAAGCATTTGCAATTTTGAGTTATTAGACAGGCTTAGATCCATTTCATAAGTTTTCTATAGTAATTTCATTCAATATTCAAGTGTTTTTACTTTCTTGCAGCAATAGTATAGATTCCTTTCATGCATTTTATCTTCCTACAACATAGGTGTTATGACTCCTAAAGGAACTTAGTGCACAAACTGTGCTATCCCATTTCAAGTCTATGTCCCTGGGTTGACAATCTAAATGCATTTCATGATGGGGATAGGTAATCCATAGCATAGATATATTACCCTTAAGAGAGACAATGGCATGATTATCTCTACCTATTGTGAGACTGTTCATTTTTGGTGTCGTTGCCAGGGATGGTGTCAAACTAGGAACCTCAATGAGTCATTTATTTTTCATATTAGTTTCCTATTTTTACTTAATACCAAGAATTTGTGAGCTTGCTTCACAAGTCATCAACTTACTTGCATGCATCGAAGAAGGCGACATGCTCATGGAAGATTTCTTCCAAAGGAACCTGTTAAACTGAAAGAAGAGTTTGAAGAGCTTGAATTACCATTTCTTGACGCCAGTCCTAAGTTTGTTGCATCATCTTCAACAAAAGAAGAAGAAACCTAAGAAACATTTTACCTCTGTCCTTTTGCAGAAATATTAGCTAGTTTTCATAATAATCCTACTCTAGGACCACCTATTTCTCAAAACCCTCCAGTCAACAATACTTTCCAGCCATAGTTTAAATATCCAACACCTCCAGTAATGGAAACTCCTAAATTTCCATTTCCAATTCCAAGTCTTATTAACAATCCTAACCTCAAGAACATACCTACTTCAGCACTTCCAAAGTTCTATGGCCTTGTTACGGAGGATCCTGACACCTTTTTGTTCAATTTTGACATATTGTGTCAAAGTAATACTGACATTCATAAGCTTAAGTTGTTCCCAACAACATTGAAGGAGTCAGCCCTCAGATGGTTCATGGGCTTAGGAGCGAATGCAATAACTAATTGGGATGGAATGAGAGATTTGTTTCTAAGAAAGTCTAAAGAATACTGTAAGGGAAGTTATTCAAAAGGAGATGACATCTTCCATATGTCACAAAGGGAAGAAGAGACATTAGAGGACTACATATCATGCTTCTTATTTAGCCTACAAAAGAACCCACAACATGCATTGCAGGAGGATTCACAGAAGCTGATTTTTCTAAGAGTGAATGAAAATAGTCTTGAAGCTCTGGACCTCATGGCTGGAGGTGATATATCTTAGTCCTCCTGGGATGACCTTCAGAAGATTTGTATGAATTATTCTATAGTAGCGGTCAAGAAAGGAAGGGGATTTCTCTCAACGTTGACCAAAGGAAGTGGCTCTGGTATTTCAAAGATGGAGATTTCAAACATGTTATCAGACTTCAAGCAAGACATCATCAATGATGTTGCTACACACCTAGACACGATGACCGCTAAGAAGAAACATGTAGACACAGAGGTGCAGTTGGCCAAATACTATCCTCATTACCGCAAACAAAAGAAGGATTGTCAGTGCAAATTGGTTGCAAACCTGGAGAATCAGCATCTTCCAACTAAATAATTGAAGATAAACGAAGAGGATGAGAAAGTATTCTTTGTTGCTCAATGTCGGCCATGGGCCACAAGACAAGGTATGCCTCAAGACCCATTACAAACTTCAAGTCCATATAATAGTCAGTGGCAAAACCAGAATGTCCAAAGTTCTCCACAGTATAACCAACCCACTTGGAATAATGCTTGGCCAAATAATCAACAGAATCAATAGAATCCTCCACAGAAACCCCAATGGTCACAATTTCCAAACCAATGGCAACAACCACAAGGAAATCAGCATCCCACTAACCAGTGGAGAGGACCTCAGCAATAGTCTAATCCAAATCCTGGATATCCACCTCTACCACCTCCAAAAAATATGCCTACAATAATGCCACCACCTCCAAATACAAATCCTCAAAAGTAGACACAATTACCTACTCAACCTCAACCGAATCTCAACAATCAACAACCACAACAAAAAATGTATGCTACTTATACTTAGTAGTACCCTTCCTATGCACTTGATATAGCCGATATACACCTAAGATTAGGTACTACCTTGCCAGCACCTGAACCACCCCTTATCACTGAAGTGCTAGACCTTCCTGCAGCAGCAATACTAATTCCAAAGAATGATTTTCCAAATACTATTGCATCAAAAAAAATTTCCAACTTAGCTATTGCTCATACATCAGTTAAACCACCTTTTCCTCAGAGGCTCAGCATGGAGAAGCCCATACCAAAAGAAGACCAACCATTTGACATCATTAACCAACTTAAGAACATGCATGTCCAGATTCCCCTATTTCAAGCAATAAAAGATGTTCCAGTTTATGAAAAGAAATAAAAGAATTTTGTCTTAAAAAGCTTGGGAGAAAGAAAAAGGATCCTACAATAGTTTATGTTATAGGACAATTGGCTGATATCATGCTAGGAAAACTAGTAATACCAAAATATTCAGATCCAGGGAGTCCAATTGTGAATATCATCATTAATGGTCAGTCTATTAAAAATGCATTAATAGACTTGGGTGTTGCCATTAATGTAATGACTAAGGATACTATAAATAAATTGAGCATTGAAGGGTTGAGAGCTACTCCAACAATATTGCAATTAGTAGATAGCTCTACTATTACTCCTGATGGAGTGATAGAAGATATAATAGTTGCCTTAGATTCTTGGGAGGAACCTACTAATTTCATGATCCTTTCACCAAAAGTGAACCTTGTTGGTTACCCTGTTATTCTAGGACATCCATGGTTAGCAACAGCTGATGCAAACATAAGTTGTAGATCAGGGAACATGACAATTTCATATGGGCAAGCCACTAAGAAATTAGCATTGTATCCTCTAGCTCAATCGCAGCCAGATTTGACTACACCTATATGGCTAGACTTCAGAGATGGGGAAGAAGAACTAAATTTTGTGGTTTAGCTCATGATGTTACATAGGGAATCCTTTCTAAAGATGCAAGAGGAAGATGAATTCATTTGGAGCATTCTTAATAATGATTGTGTTTTAATCAAAGATGTATCTGAGAGTTCTATACTAGAGTTAAGTACATATGAAGATAATTTTGAGGATTGTGTATTACCTTCAGAACCTAATATTATCCACCAGTTTCTACCTAGTGAAGTAAACACAAGTCCTATACCTGAAGTATCCATGCTTGACCTTACAACTACTATTGAGCTTTATAAGGGTCATAATCTCCATGTGAATAATAAGTTACCTCCATAACAAATGGAACAACTAACTAAACTACTACAAACACATGAGAAAGTCTTTGCATGGGATTATGGGGACATGAAGGGATTAAGCCCAACATTATGTACTCACAGGATATATATCAATGAAGGAGGCCTACCCCTTTGTCAACCTCAAAGAAGGATTAACCCAGCATTAAGGGAGATAGTCAAAACTAAATTGCAAAAGCTATTAGATGCTAGCTTTATATATCATATATCTGACAATAAGTGGGTATCACCTTTGATCATAGTACCCAAAAAGGGGGGAAAATGGAGGATTTGTGTGGATTACAGGGAATTAAATAAAGCTACCAAGAAAGATCACTTCCCATTACCATTCATTGACCAAGTACTTGATACTTTGGCCAGCAAGAAGTATTTTTCCTTTCTTGATGGATATAGTGGATACAATTAGATAATTATTGCTCCAAAGGACCAGGAGAAGACTACATTCTTAATAATGATTGTGTTGTAATCAAAGATGTATCTAAGAGTTTTGTATTAGAGTTAAGTACATATGAAGATAATTTTGAGGATTGTGTAGTACCTTCATAACCTAATATTATCCACCAGTTGCTACCTAGTGAAGTAAACACAAGTCCTATACCTAGAGTATCCATGCTTGACCTTACAACTACTATTGAGCTTTCTAAGGGTCATAATCTCCATGTGAATAATAAGTTACCTCCATAACAAATGGAACAACTAACTAAACTACTACAAACACATGAGAAAGTCTTTGCATGGGATTATGGGGACGTGAAGGGATTAAGCCCAACATTATGTGCTCATGGGATATATATCAATGAAGGAGGCCTACCCCTTCGTCAACCTCAAAGAAGGATTAACCCAGCATTAAGGGAGATAGTCAAAACTGAATTGCAAAATCTATTAGATGTTGGCTTTATATATCATATATCTGATAGTAAGTGGGTATCACCTTTGGTCATAGTACCCAAAAAGGGGGGCAAATGGAGGATTTGTGTGGATTATAGGGAATTAAATAAAGCTACCAAGAAAGATCACTTCCCATTACCATTCATTGACCAAGTACTTGATACTTTGTCTGACAAGAAGTATTTTTCCTTTCTTGATGGATATAGTGGATACAATTAGATAACTATTGCTCTAGAGGAGCAGGAGAAGACTACATTCACATGCCCATGGGGGACATATGCCTATTCAGTTCTACCTTTTGGGTTGTGTAATGCTCCAGCAACGTTGCAAAGAGTTGTGATTAGTATTTTTGCTGATATTTCACATGATTGTATGGAGATATATATGGATGACTTTACAGCATTCAGAGTGACATTTGATGAGGCTTTGAAGAATCTTGAAAAGCTACTAATCCGGTGTAAGGAGCATAATCTATCCCTTAATAGTGAGAAATGCTTTATGATGATGTAGGAAGGAGTGGTACTTGGGCATTTCATTTCAGCAGCAAGAATTCAAGTGGACCCAGCTAAAGTAGAGGTAATACTTACACTGCCCACTCCTACTAAACAAAAAGATGTAAGATATTTTCTAGGACATGTTGGATACTATAGACGCTTTATTCAAAATTTCAATCAAATTGCAAGTCCTCTGTATACATTTCTTACCAAAGAAGTTGAATTTAAGTGGACACAAACATGTGATGAGTCCTTCATGAAGCTAAAGAACCTCCTAACAACTGCACCAGTCCTAAAAGGACCATATTAGTCTATTCCATTCCACATCCATACATATGCATCAGATTATGCCATAGGTGTTGTGCTAGGACAAAAGCCTACTAACCTTGAGAATGCAATTTACTATATTAGTAAAAGCCTCCATGGCCCTGAATTGAACTACACAGTTACTAAAAAGGAACTCCTAGTTGTAGTTTATGCATTGAACAAATTTCGACACTATGTCACAAGCTATCCCATTTTTGTTCACACTGATCACTCTACAATAAAATATCTGATGAACAAACTTGCTATAATAGGCAGATTGGCAAGATGGCTCTTACTATTGTAGGAGTTTGATATCACAATTGTTGATAAGCCAAGAAAGGCCAATGCAGTTGCTGACTACTTATCTAGACTACAAAATGCTAATGAAGACACTACTCGGGTCGAAGATACATTTCCAAATGAACACCTATTCCATATAGCAATCAAGAACCCATGGTATGTAGACATAGCCAATTATCTTGTAGCAAATAAGATGCCCCCACATTTTTCTCAAAAAGACAATAAAAATCTTGTAGAGAAGAGCTTTCAGTTTTCATGGATAGATAACAATCTATTTTACACTGGTCCAGGTCAGATTATGAGAAGATGAAGTATATGATATACTCCATGCTTGTCATGATGAGCCTTATGTAGGTCACTTTGTAGTAAAGAGAACAACCCTAAAAATCTTAACAATAGGATATTATTGGCCTCAATTACACAAAGATGTAGCCAGTTATACAAAAAAATGTGATAAATGTTAGTGGATGGGTTATCCAACAAAATCAGATGAGATGCCACTTAATCTACAAGTAGTAATGACACCCTTTGATACGTGGGGTATGGACTTCATTGGACCAATTGATCCACCATCAAATGGAAAATCCTACATTTTGGTTTGTACAGATTACCTGACAAAATGGGTCAAAGTGAAAGCTATGCAGAATGCAAGGGATGAAAAAGTAGCAAAATTCTTGTATGAATAAATTTTTACCAGGTATGGAGTCCCTAGAGAGCTAGTAATGGACCAAGGCTCACATTTCACATCAAACCTAATCAAAGAACTAATGAAGGAGTATAGCATAAGGTATCAAAAGTCTAGTCCTTATCATCTGCAAGAAAATAGATAGGCAGAGGTGAAAAATAGAGAAATAGAGGCCATATTAACAAAGATAGTACAATTGCATCGCAAGGACTGGAGCAGTCGATTAATAGAAGCAATCTGGGCTTATCGTACCACATGGAAGACAACAACATGGTTCACATTATTTGAATTGGTGTATGGAAAAGCAGCAATGTTGCCCATAGAATTTGAACACAAAACATTGTGCACAACACTTGAGCTAAACATCGATCTTCCTACAGCACAAACAAAACGTCTCCTCCATCTCAACTCATTGGATGAAATGCACAAGTCAGCATTGGAAAGAATAGAGCTAATCTAGAACCAAAGGAAAAGAGGGGATGATTCACATATCAAGAACAAGAAATTTCAAGTAGGAGATTGGGCTTTATTATATGATTCCAAATTCAAGGAGAACCCAGGAAAGATGGTAACCAGATGGGTCAGACCCTATGAAATTCAATATGTCTTTGATAATAGAGCAATTCAGCTGACAACACTTGATCCAGTACAATTTAAGTTGTTAGTCAATGGACACTGCTTGTGCCTATATCACAAGCCTCAAACCAAAGAATAATTCTTGAAACAGTTCAACATGCATAGTTTAACAACCCCTTAGGAAATAGTTCCTACAGCAGAAGGTAAAAAATTTCCTCCTGCAGCATCACCATGACATATGTTCACTAGCACTCATAATAAAACTTCATTTAATGAAGTATACTTCTTCATTCACTTTCCTCTTTTCTTCTCATCAACTCATCTCATTCCTATTTCTACCACCCACTCAAATTCCATGTCACCCACAATTTCTATTTTCAAATGCTTTCAATAAAATGTCACGTCAGCAATCTTATGTGGCCGCCAGAATCAACACTCTCATCAGCTCACATTCGTATATGGTAACTAATCACCAGGTAAAACTTTCTAACTCCTTACTTACTTTTAGTGCATAGGTTTAATTAATTATATCTAGTACTACATTAAATGTATAATATACGCATTAAGCCAGTTTCCCAACCTCATGCTAAATTTAACAAGTGAGGACACTTGTTCAAACTTCATAGGGGGTAGGGGAATTGTACTAACTTCCAAGTGTCATTCCTAAATTACCCTTGTCATACCCCTATCACATCAGTGTTGTACTTAGGCTATGTTCCATTAATTCTTTTAATCCTTCACACATTTCTTGTACTTTCAAATTTTGATTTCCTAAACTTGACATGACTTCAAAAGGATCATAATTAATTTGTGAGGTAACTTTCACTTAAGGTATTGATGACCTCTGAAATCAATGCCATTATTATAGTTCATGACAAGTAAAACAAAGGTAATGCAAGCAAAAATATTGGTATTTTCATGAATCGTAATTGCATTTCAAAAGAAGGAATTTGTAGAGAAACTGAAAGCTTAGAGGTGGGTTGGAGAACTAAAAATTAGAGAGTGGACATTATTAAGATGGGTAGACAATTACAGAGACATGAACCAGTTGTTCATGGTATTTTTCTGGTGGATGTTGAGGCAGTCCGCAGCTTCAATGCATGTGGTTGGCTTGGATATTTTCTTCAGCTAACAGAGTTTAATGAGGAGGTTGCTGTAGAGTTCATGGGTACATTTGAAGAAGGATGACCAACCATATGTGGATTGACAGTTGTTGCTACTAAAGAGAGAATTGTGGAAGTTACAGGCTTACCAGTTGTGGGAGAACATTATCCAAATGAGCACAATGCTAGGTCATCTTGAGCTCAGTTCTCTAGTTCGGGTGATCCTTTGCTTGAAATTACTAAGCAGGGGTGCAATAGATTGTCCCTTCCATAGCCATTTCCAAAACTGGCTACGCACATCATCAAGTATTTAACTTGTGAAGGAAGGTTTTCAAACCTCCATGCTCATCATTTTAAGCTACATAGTTGTATCAAGCATAATCTTCAGGTTAATATTCCTAATTTTCTTTATAATATGCTAAGTATCAGTGCCGAGTGTACACACTCAAATGGTGCACTTCTCTAAGTCATTACATCCAAGGGAATCCATGAAATGGAAACCTTAGAAATCAACCAAGAGCTCTCTATGTATGGAGTTGCAAGATTATTTTAAGTTTGCTCTCAGCTAGAGCTATTAAGCTAATGACCTTGCTAGTCAACCACACAATGAGAGATTCAAATGAAGACAAGGGAAAGAATGCTAATATCCCCAAGAATCACTATGAAATGCAATGCAATGCTATACTATGAATGAAAATGCAAGCTAAGCTATGAAAGGAAATATGCAAGCTATGCTATGAAAATGAGAGAACAAGTATTACAAAGCCTCCTAGTTAAGCTAGATGAAGTAATCTAAAGCATAAAGGAAACTAAGCTAATATGAAGCTATGAATGCTATAAAAATGCAAGAAATGAAACTATGATAGCATGTAGATGCAAAAGCCAAGAATGCTCCAAATCCTCAAAAGCTCCAAAGTGACCTAGAAAACCTACAGCATAACATTAGTATTCAAAAAATGCATATGAAAATGAGGAAGAGAGCTCTTCTTTTATAGGAAATAAGGACCAACGGACGATAGAGATTAAGAGGAAAAAGATTTAATCAAGGGTGGAGCATCAAAGAGGAGCAATCCATGTGCACAAATATCCTCCAATAAGAAAATAAGAGTTGACTTTTGTGTCCATATGAGACAAAAACTACTTTTCTTCTTTTTATAAAATAAGAATAATGCTTTATTTGTGCAACTTAGGATAAGAGGAAAAGGTGGCGGTTTTTTATTTAATAAAAGGGGAGGAAATATTCCTTTTAAATAAATAAAGACTTTAGGATAAAATGGTTAGCCCAAGGGATAATCATGATCGAAGATAAAGCGTGATAGGATAACCATTAAGCAATGAACACATGCCCCAGTTTGACTGAAAAGATGAAGTCAAACCTCAGAGAGATGAAGCGAGTGAAAATGAATGATAGACTAGGAGTTTGAAAGAGATGAGGGTGAAGAAATGAAGGTGCCCCAACAAAGATTGAAGGATCAGGCCTCAAATGGTCAGCCAACTACGTAGAAGAGAGTGAAATTTTGAAACATGATTTTGACTATCAAGATGAACTCAAATTTTGATTTCAAGTCCAAAAATGGATCTAGGATGTCAAAATTAGCTAGGGGTGCAATTTTTGCACAATTCCGAGGTGGTTTGAAAATTAGGTCAAAAAGTCAAAATGCTATATAAGGGGTAAAAAGGTCATTTTCAAAATCATTTGACTTTTATCAATTTGAGAATTTGAAGAGCTTAGATAGAGAAAATGGCCCAGCAAGTAGCAATTTTGGTTCATAGGCATCAAGTTGAGCGCTCCCGGTTGCACAACTGGCCTCCATAGTATGGTGCCCCGGTATGTTTTCAAAAAAACTTGCCCCTAGTTGAGTCATTATGAGAATTTAATGCATTTAAAACATGTTTTAAGAATTTTTAAATTTTCAAATTTTAGACTTAGGCAAAAATTCATGTGATACTTTACAAGTATCACCCTCTTTGAGAGTATCTATCACGCGATACTTCATAGGTCCATATAGTATCGCGTGGGTATGTAAGCTAGTATCGCACGATAACTGGTGAACTATCACATGATCCTATGGGAAGTATCACCTGAGAAGATATTATCACACTATTATTAAAGAAACTATCGTGCGATACTTTAGCAAAAAATAGTATCACCCAGTGTAAAATTTTGACATGTTTAGTGTTTTTGAGCAAAATGACATGGGTCTAGACAATGTTTGTTTTTTAAGATGTTTTGTACTAATTTTTAGACATCCATCATGATATGTGCTGACGTCTAGCTTGGGTTAATGGTTTGCAGGAGGTCTTTCCGGCATTACACATTAGAGCACCGAAGGTGATGGGGTTACGATTTGTCCAAGATCTTGATGATCTAGGCAAGGTAGATCTGAGGGCTATGGGCTTCGGGTACTTGCTACAATTACCCTACATTTGAGCTGATCATGGGTTGTTGACTGTGTTAGCCAAGAGATGGCATAGCGAGCACAACACCTTCCACCTACCTACTAGAGAGGCATTGATCACCCTAGAGGATGTCTATCAGATTCTCTGAGTGCCTAGCCATGGCAATCCTGTAAGTATAATCATGTTTATAGATAGTCATAGATGTAACATTTTCAAATAATAGAAACTAACATGATTGTTTGATGACACAAGTATACTATGATCAAGATGCTACCGAGGGACGGTGGGCCATCCAGGGCATGTTCTAGGATGTCACCATTATAGATAGACACGTCAACTGGGATCGATTAATGGATGATTTTGTAGGGACTTCCCAGTACCTTGCATTGTTGCATCTATTATATCATAGGCCCTTATTACTGACAAGATTCATAAGGGTTTTCCACTGGGATGGGGCAGGTTGTTGGTGGATCTAGTAGCACATCCATGATGAATGGCATGGGGCCCGGTGATCCTAGCAGATATGTATCATGAGCTGCATGAGATCGTCTATCATGATAGCAAGACATGGGCGTGCGGTGCTATTCTAGCACAAGTGTGGGCATGGGAGTACATCATTGTGGTGCACCCCCGAGTATAGCCGAGGGAGAGGAGACATCCCTTTATCTATAGATATGCAAGATTCTTTTCACGACCTCATAGCGGGGATGTGACATACTATAGGAGGATATTGGATAGTTGACTTCATTCCAGTGGAGGCCATACAAGGTTGTGGAGGTATGGGGAGATGCAGAGGATGAGCTTAGTTATATGCTATGTAGTCAGCCACTAGTAGGTCGGCATTCAAAGATCATGGAGAGATTTATTATCACTCAGGTATGGTGGTAGTTCAAGTGCCAACAGTGAGAATCTACTGAGACCATGACTTATGCATGGGCTAGAGATGAGGAAGGTCAGGGTTGGCTGTCGATGCTGGATTACCAGTAGGTAGTATAGGATATAGCTATGATTCAAAGAGAGCCCTAGGACTATCTCCCAGACATGGAAAATGCAAGGGCTGATGTAGCCTATAGAGTAGAGCGGCGGAGGGTTCCATTCCCTCGATTCACAATTCCAGATGCACATCCAGCAGCTCAAGGGGATGATGATGATGACAACAAGGATGGAGGAGATGGTGGAGGGAGAGAGAGAGGGAGAGTGAGGGAGACAAGGGAGGGCTCTTAATCAGGTGGCCAAAAATTTTCATGGGGATGGAGCTCTGCTGATGAGAGTGAGGATGTGGCGAGATCAGCTCACCGAGAGGTAGAGGCTAGGCAGGATTAGCCTGCAGGAGGAGAGGACCTGGGAGCCAAGATAAAGGCTCTAGAGATAGAGATTTAGTAGCTTAGGATCACTATAGTTGTTAGAGAGTAGTAGCTAATGGATCTGAGGGTAGAGAGGGATCAGTAGCTAGTAGATCTCAGGGCAGAGATAGCACGTCAGGAGAGGGCGGCATAGGCAAATGCACTAGAGATCCGACGGGAGGTAGTGAGAGCTATGTACTATCACAAGTTCTATCTTCAAGCTTTTCCAGAGGGTCAGAGAGCACCAACATACTCTCAGAGGGTAGGGATGTCTGATATGGTACCACACAAGATAGTGGCACCACCTCCTCCTCCACTAGCTCCACATGATGGTGCTAGCGAGTCCTAGGTCTAGGGTTTAGGTTTTAGATGTTTTGGACATATCTTGAGACTTTGATCCAGATTTTGGGATCTCATTTTGTATATTGTACTATGACATTTATATATGAGATTACTAGATTTGTGATAGATCTTGTGTGTTTGTCTCACTTGTGATGGATGTTTCAATTTTGATATTTTCTTGTCATATTGCTCAAAAATGTATGTTTATATGCTCATGTATACTCCCTCTCATAGATGTATGTTTAATTCTCATGTGTATGATATAGACTCGTGTATCTGAAAATGATCTTTTTAGGATATAGATATGATGATAAGATTAACCCTTTGTGATGATAGGAAAAAGGACATGATGTGAAAGACAAGGAGTGAAAGACATGGTCGAGAAAAGAAAAGGTGAGCGCAGTTGACCGACTAGTCTGTGAAAGATAAAAGGAGAGCTCTCTCCATACGCAAGGTGCAAAACTAATCTAACATGAACCTAGGAATGCAAGCTACTATGAAATTGGTTGACTTGCAAGGTCACAACACCAATAGACATCTAATAATCATCATCAAGCTTTATTGGTAGTGTCACAAGATCATACAATACACACTAGTATGACTATGTGGATCTAAATATGATCTATATCAGATAGATATGTGGGAATCTCACCTAGGCATCAAAGACATGTAGGTCAAGATGACTAGTGTAGTGAGATTGCCTAAGTTTAATATGGAAAGATTATACTCGCATCGAGACACAAGGAAAGTCAAGATGACTATAAGTATGCACTTGCGAAAATATTCAAGGATAATACCTTGTAGATCTCATTGTCAAGTGGAACTAGCACAAATGCTAATGACAGTTAAGACCAAAAAAATATACCCACAAGTAGAAAAAGCAATAAAACATGTTCTCATGCCCTCAGTCTTCTAGCTATGCATCATTGAAAACTTCTTAGAGAGAAAACACTCATCAATGAAATCATCATAGATAGAACACAAAGAAATAAAGTCAAACAAGTCTCAGTGAGTCGAGTGTTTAAGTGTGTGTGTGAAGGTAAGCTTTGAGTATCACATCTGTGAGTGAGAAATACCATATCATGCTAGACTGTGGGGTAGAATTATCTGATAAGTGTTGAGAAACACTTGACGCTAGGGTAGTGTTGAAAAATACAGTTTGAGTTGGTGTTGAAAAACACCGTTGGGGTGATGTCCTAAAGACCAACTTATCCTAGAGACCAAAGCTAACACAGTTATGCCCCCTAGACAAAGACAAAGACCAATTCCAAACCAAGGCAACAAGGTCAAGGCATGATGGAGAAAGGCTAAGTGTCAAGGATCCATGCTAAAAGACAAGGGTGCAAAGGCCTCAAGTAGCGCCTGTTTCCAAGTTTTCACCACTTGGAGATTTTTTTATTTTTTCAATTTTTTTGTATTTTTGCTACCAAGGCGCCTATTTCCAAGTTTTCACCAAGGCACTTTTTCTATTTTTTTGAATTTTTTGCATTTTTTTTTAATTTTTTTGTATTTTTTCAAGACTTTATATGCTTTTTAGGATTTTTTCAGCATCATATATGAATTTTTTTGGAATTTTTTCAAGATCAATAAGTATTTACAAAGGATGCCCCCAGAAAGAATAGGCATCATGGATAGAACTTCTTCAGGTGCAAGACATTGATAGGATCAGGGAGTTGTTCTCCCTTTTCATCAGATAGTAAGTAAGCACTTGTACCAAAAGCAGCAGTAATAATGTATGGTCCAAGACAATTAGGTTCAAACTTCCCTTTTTGTTCTCTATTTTGTTGGTTCTTAGGGTTTTCTCACAAAACAAGATCCCCCCACTTGAAATTCTCTAGGACGAACCTTCTTGTTGAACACTTTGGACATACGCTTTTGGTAAACTCTCATGTGATCAAAAGATGCTTTTCAATTTTCATCTAGAAGTTCTAGTTCTTGTAACCTCATGGCACAGTAGTCTTCATCTGTCACTAAACCTTTGAGAGAGACTCTAAGTGAAGGGATCTCTACCTCTAAAGGTAACACTGCTTCAGCACCATAAGTGAGGGAAAAAGGTGTAGCCCCTATTGGAGTATGAATACTCATTCTATAGGCCCATAAGGCCAAATTTATCTATAGGTGCTTGTCTTTACCATTCTTGTGTACTGTTCTATGGAGGATTTTGAGAATTGTCTTATTTGAAGCCTTTGCTTGCCCATTTCCTTATGGGAAATAAATGGAGGACCAATGTTGTTTGATCTTAAATTTCTTGTAGAGCTATTTAAGGTCCTTGTTTTTAAACTGACCTCCATTATTAGTGATTATCTTAGAAGGCACGCCATACTGATAGATGATATGATTCAAAATAAACAAAGAAACTATCTTGCCTAAGGCAACAGAAAGTGGGACAACTTCTACCCATTTGGTAAAGTAATTAGTAGCAGTAATAATGAATTTGTGTCTACCTAATGAGTTGGGATGTATCTTCCCAACAAGGTCAAAGGCCCAGCGCTAAAATGGCCAATGAGAAATAGAAGGAATAAGCTCTCTGCCTAGAGCATGTATCAGGTTTCCATGTTTCTGACACTTTTCACAAAATTTAGCAAAAGCTACTGCATCTATCTACATGGTAGGCCAATAGTACCCCACCCTAAGCAACCTTCAGGCCATGGCAAGACCATTAGAATGTCCTCCACAAATGCCCTTGTGAATGTCAGCTAACACTTGGTCGGATTCCTCCTTTTCCAAGCACCTAAGAAGTGTCCCATCTAAACCCCTCCTATACAAATCACCAGAGATAAGGGTATGGCAAGAGGCATTATAGATTAGGTTTCTTCTTTCAGAGCAGTTAAAGGTATCAAGTATAATGCCATCATGAAGATATGAGTAAATGGCACCATAGTAGGATGACTCATGACCAATGAGGGTACAAATGACTTGGGTTTCTTGGGAGTCATAGATTGGGTAACGTAGTTCTTCCATCAGGAATTCATATCTAGACTCATGTTGTTCCAGCTGAAGAAGTGAAGCCAATGTAGCCATAGCATCAGCTACTTTGTTCTCTACTCTAGGGATTTGTTGAAATGTAACAAAGGTGAAGTATAATCGCAATGAATCAACCATTTTCTTATAGGGTACCAGTTTGTCATCCTTTGTTTGATATTCTTCATTAACTTGGTTGATAATCAATTGTGAATCCCCATAAATGTGCAGCTCTGTAATTCCCCACTCTATGGCCATTTTCAATCCATTTGTCAAGGGCTCATATTCAGTAATGTTGTTTGTGCATGGGAACAATAATTTATAGGACTTAGGAATAGTATACCCATGAGGAGAGACAAACAACACTCTAGCTCCTAAACCATTGTGCATGAAAGAGCCATCAAAGAACATCTTCCATGTTCTTGTAGTCATATACATGATGTGCTCATTTGGAAATTCAACTTGAATGGGTATACTGTCTTGAATGGGAAAATCAGCTAGTTGATCAGCGATAGCTTGTCCTTTTATGGCTTTATGCTCAGCATACTCGATGTCAAATTCTGAAAGAATCATCATCCATTTGGCAAGTCTACTCGTGAGAGTAGCCTTGCCGAGAAAATACTTAAGAGGATCAATTTTGGCTATGAGGTGTATTGTATGTGCAAGCATGTAATGTCACAACTTTTGGAAAGCAAACACCACCACAAGGCAAGATTTTTCAATGCTAGTGTAGTTGACCTCATACGAAACAAGTGTTCAGCTAATGAAATATATGGCTCTTTCTTTTCCAGTATCATCAAGTTGAGCCAATAATGCCCCCGGGGAAGATTCTATTGCTGAAAAATACAATATGAGTGGTTTTCCCGAGATAGGAGGCATTAGGATTGGAGGATTGGCCAAGTATTGTTTAATTTGATCCATGCTTTTCTGATAATCCTCATTCCAGACACATTTAACCCCTTTATGCAAAGTCTTATTAAAGGGTTGAGCTCTATCAGCTAGTTGTGAAATAAACCTCCTTATAGACTGAAGGCATCCTTGAAGACTCCTCATTTAACTAATGTTTGTGGGAGGCGACATATCTATTATTGCTTGAACTTTTTCTGGGTCCACCTCTATTCCTTTAGCTGAAATGATAAATCCTAAGATTTTTCCAAAGGTAAATCCAAATGCACACTTTTTGGGATTTAATCTGAGTTGAAACTATTCCATACGATCTAGAATTACTTCCAAATCGGCAAGGTGTGTATCCCTTTTCTTGGATTTTGCCAAGGTGTCATCCACATAGTCTTCCATATTTTTATGCATCATGTCATGGAAGATAGTAGTCATAGCTCTTTGATATGTAGCTTTGGCATTTTTTAATCCAAATGGCATGACGTTCCAGCAATAGGTTCCCCATGCACAAGTGAATGCAGTTTTCTCTTGGTCCTAAGGAGCTATCTTAATTTGATTATAACTAGAAAATCCTTCCATTAAAGAATAGATCTCATAGCCTGCAGTCATATCCACTATCATGTCTATGTTTGGAAGTGGAAAATCATCCTTTGGGCATGCTTTATTAAGACCTCTAAATTTTGTGCAAACACAAATGGACTTATCATGTTTTGAAACTGGTACAATATTGGATATCCATTTGGCATAATCAATGGCTCTTATAAATCTTGCACTGAGGAGTTTCTCTAATTCAGCTTTGACAAGGAGAGCTATGTGAGGATGCATTTTCCTCAATTTTTGTTTTACTGGTTTTATTCCTGGAGCTATGGACAAATGATGCATAATGAGACTAGTGTCCAATCCTGGCATGTCTGAGTAGTTCCAAGCAAAATTGATTTTCTTTCTTTGTAGGAATTTGGTATATGCCTCTTTTTCTTGTGTTGACAATGATTGGGCCAAGTGAACTATTTGTGGAGCCTCTTCTATATTTAGATTAACTGGCTATGTGGGCTCAATAAGCACTGATGACCTGTCTTGAAAATAATTGGGAAGATGATCAAGTACCCCATCCTTAGGCACCTCAGGGATGTTTTCACCTTTAGATACATCTTTTATTTTTACTTTTTTCAGTTCTGACACCGCCACATAGTGGTTTTCACCATCAGAACTCCTATTTTTTGTTTATTTTCTTTTTATTTTTTGACTGAGGTACTTGATATCTGGTTCTATCATGCTCATAGTTGGTTCACTGGTGGAAGAGACTACAAGCTCAAGGGCATTTAGGTAGCACGCTATTTCATAGTCATTTTGAAAAGTTAGGAGCTGAGGCTCTTGATAGTGTTGAGACCAATCAATTAGGTGAGGATTGGCAAGGGGTAGGTCAATGACTAGTTCAACATTGTGTATGCAAATGGTATCATCTCTGGTGATTGTAGAGTTGGGATCCATCAAGTATTCCTCTAAGGTACCCAAATCAGGACTTATCCTACTAAGCAAAGCATCGTCCACTAAAGCAACTTGTGGATTCTAAACCTCTAGTCCTACACTAGACTTGTTAGCTACCTCGGATTGGGAACTATATGTATGGACAACAACAATGTCCATGTCAACTGTATAACAATCAGAAAGAGTCTCCCACTCATACTCATGTGAGTCCGTATCTAAATCCTGACTGGGATGCTTACACCAACCATATTTTTTAGGCCTTGAGGTAGAAGCATTGATGTCACCAAGGGTAACACCCTCTTGAACGCCATTTGTGTATTGATTTTCTTGAATGGGATCCTCAACATGATCTTCAATAGTGGATTTTTCTTGTTCTAGGTCCGAAATTGTTGGATTGTCAACTGTAGTATCTAAATCTCCCCAAAGGAGATTGGTGGAAGGGACCCAATCTTCACACCTATCTTGTTGATTTTGCAAATTGGGTGTGTATTCATCATCACTATCCATCACAGCTAGGATAGGGGTAACTTCCTTGTTCTGACTTTCAAAACCTAAGCCAACTGTTGTCTTAGATCTGTGGCCAAAGAGAGCATGATTGAGTGGTTCAGCCTTAGCATCCAATCTATGACTAAGAGGACCATGGCCTAGGTAGCCGATATTTTTGACCAAAGTATATCCTCTCCCATAAGCTTTAGGAGATGGGGAGAAATTTTCATTGTGCTTGTATTTTTCCTCTTTGTAAATCCAATCTCTAATAGCTACCTCCTCTTTCTCATCATGTATGGGCACTGAGGACTCTACAAACGTATCAAACAGAGTCATTTCTAAAGATGAGGGACGCATCTCTTGTGAAGGCTTACCATAGGACCTAGGTGAGACTGGTAGCTTTGTGAAGGAGTCAATGTGATAACCCCCCATACCAAGGTCTATGGCTTTGAACTTATTCTGGCACTGTGCCAAAGTTACATCAAAAATTTTTGCTTCCTGATTAAGAGGAACATGGGTCCCTGCTGAAATTGCATTAACAGATAATGTGCTATCCCCGGGTATACAAACTTCTACTCCATTATAGGGGAACTTGACACATTGGTGGTAGGTGGATGGCACCACTTCCATGTCATGGATCCATGATCTACCAAGCAAATATTATAGGCTAAAGGACCAGCATCAACAATTTGGAACAAAATGTCATTTTCAATGGGGCCAATCCTGACAGGAAGGACAACCAAGCCTTTGGAGCTTCTCTCTACCTCATCATAGGCTTTGATGGTTATTTTCTTGCGAGTATTAATAACTTGTTCTGAGTAACCCAGTATTTTCAACAAACTCAAGGAACAAAAATTGAGCCCAACACCCCCATCAATCAATACACACCTGACATGGGTCTTGTGAATCATGACTTCAATATGAAGGGCAAGATTGTGTGGATGGCTCAAGGCTTTTTCATCTTCTTCTAAGAATGTGAGGTAGTGTGGGCTGGCAAGGTGATTTACCATGTTTTGGAATTGATCAATATTTATGTTGTTAGGGACATTCGTTGTACGCAGGTCATCCTCAAGGACACACTTATGTCATGGAGACAATTCTAGGAGCTCAAAAATTGAGATTTGAGCTAGCATTCTTTGTAACTGATCAACAAGATTGTAGCTCATTTCAGGATTGACTATTGACTTGGTGGTGACATTCTTGGATGTCACTTGCTTTGGTTTGCTAGATTGGTTGGAATTAGGACCCCTAATGATCACAGGACCTTGACCTTGGCTTCTAGTGACAGCATTAAGAGCTTGGGATGACCTTTGAGAGTAAGGACCTCTAAGCACAACCACGGGTTCCTTATCAAATATAGGAGAGTCCACATCATGACCATAAGAATCTTTGGTTCGCATCATGTTGACATTTTCATCCATAGCTTCAAGCATATTGATAACATTCTCTGCAGACATATAGGTGTAGTTGATTGCAGCTTTGCCAAGGTTTCCCCCTTATCATATTTAGGCAAAGGTTCCTTAAATGCTTTGTGATCTGCATTGGTTTTCAATCCATCAATCTCAAGCTTGCCATTTTCAATAAGATCTTGAATGAGATGTTTAAGTTTCCAGCAGTTTTCTATGTCATGTCCAATGCCATTATGAAATATGAAGTAAGCCTTTTCATTCCACCAATATGGCTTAATGTTAGGTATGTGAAATTTTGTTGGATCTTGTGGTTGTGCAAGATTGTTATCAATAAGCATTTTGAAAACATCCTCATAAGAGTCCCCAAGCTTAGAGAACTGCCACTTCTCCTTTTTAGGTCTTTCTTGATATCTTTGTTTATTCTCTTTTTGGTTAGAGGATGTATTAAGCTTCATAGCTTGAACTGCACTAGATAAATGAAGAACACATTGATCCTTTGGTTGGTTAGAGTCAACAACTCCATCATTGACTACTTGTTCATTCTTGTTCCAGTGTGAGTTCTTGCCTTTGTCCTTATGATTGTTGTTATTATTTTGTTTAGTCAAAATACCTTGCTCTTTTAAAACATCCTCTATTATGCATGCAGTTTTGACCATGGTGTCGAATGAATCAAAGACCATCTTCTGAACCTCATACCGCATCTCAAGTACTAAATTGCTCACAATGATTTCAATTCTCTCATGTTCAGGAATTGTCCTAGAATACCAGGAGCACAATCATCTCCACCTTTGTAAAAATGTAACAAAGGATTCCCCTTGATTCCATTTCAAATTACACAAATTGAGCATGGTGACTGATCTTGATAAGTTATAGGCAAAATGTTGCACAAATCTGTGGACCAGTTTCTTAAAAGTTTTGACGGGAGGGGTTATGTTGGTAAACCACTCCATAGCTTGACCTTTTAGACTCCTTGGGAATAATCTCATCAGATAGGAATCTTCATGGTGAAATTCAAAACTCATGGTATAAAACTGACGCACATGATCATGTGGGTCACCATGACCATCATATTTGTCATATTGGGGAAATTCAATTTTCCTAGGAAAATCCTTCATGCTCACACTCCTATCAAAAGGATTAGGACAAATAGAGTCAAGGTTGAAGGAACTTTTAAGAGCCATCATTTTCTCCATCATCTTCTTGATTTTCTTAATCTCCTCTTCTTGTGAGGGACTCTGTTTCTTTATTTTCCTATCCACATCAAAGTTATAAGGGACCCTCACACCCTTGTTGATTAAGCTCTCTAGGAACTTATCTTTATTTTTCTCAACATATTTTTCCACATATTGTTGGAAAAGTGGTTCTTGTTGCATTCTCATAAAGTCTTGAGCTTCATAATTTGCACTACTTCCTCCATGTTGAGAGCCATGATGAGCTCGTTGGGAGGGTTGTCTTGAGTTCCTAGGAGACGTATGTCTCCTGTAGTGAGCATGTTGTAAAGTCCTTCCTCGAGGACTAGGAGATCTTGATGGTGACCTTGAATATTTTCTGCCTCATGGCGTGCCCGAGGGAGTAGATGGTGGGGAGTTGGTCCTGCTGTTGGTACCCCTATTATTAAATTGTGCATTAAGTTATTGGGCTAGGAGCCTATCTTGTTCTTCTTGTGTGGTCCTTCTCTCTATGTCTAACAAGGCTTGTTGTTCTTCCTCTAGGAGCCTAAACTTTTCTTCTTTTGCAGCTTGTTCATTCAAGAAGGCTTTTTTTTCTCGCTCAATTATTTTTAGCCTCTCACTTGTATATCTTGAAGTCATTTTTAGTGGAGAGCTTGGCCTTGAACGATTGAAAAAGTTAGTTGCATTCACATGAGCATCATAAGATTGGTTGTTTTGGTCTTTGTGTTGTGATCGTGCATCTTGATGAGCTTGTGCATAGTGTCTTTTAGCTCATTGATGAGCATCCAAATATCTTGAGTTAATAGGAGGTGATTCAGGTTGATTGTCATCATAAAATGACATGTTACCCCTATGTCTTTGGAAAATATCATCAAGAGTTTGATCCATTGCTTCTCTTTGTCTCCTAGTCAAAGTGTAGCTCATGTCCATATTTGATTGAGAGGATGGTAAAGAAGTACTCAACTGACTAAGGCTGCTCTTAGGCTCAAACCAAACTTTTGAAGCACTCCTAGGAGATTGATTGAAGATGGGTTCCTTCCCCTTTCACTTTTGACAAGTTTGGACTAAAGTTAATTGTTCAAAAACTACTTGAGGTTGTTTTCCTTGACCGACTTGGTATCTTGTTGTAACCGGCATGAAAGAAAGGACCCTTAGTGAGAAGATAACCTTATGAATCACTAATTGTCAAACTAGGATAGTGAAAATATTCAATTGTCCAAAAGAGAGCTGATGAAATAGAGAGCTGACAAAAGGTATAAATCAACACTACCACAGTGGTGCATAACAAAAGGATTCTAGTATCCTAGCACATATGGATCAGGAGGATGATTTAACCAAAATGTATTGAAATTGAATTTATATGAAAATGGATTTTGGACAAAAGAGAACTCAAACTCTCCAAGTGTGCAATCAAAGAATCTAAAGGTGAGTCTTGTCAACAAGGATGATTCCTGACTCACTAATGACAAGAAAAATCTTTGGTGAAGTCAAAGGTTACTAACTCAAGATGTCTAGAGCCAAAAACTTGAGGTACAAACAAGCTTTCAGTTGTAGGGTACAAAACTTACTGAAATTTGGTCAACTAAGAGAGTGCTAAAAATTGCATAAATTTAGGCAGACAACAAAAAGATTTTGGGCGATAGTTTCCAGGCTAACAGGGTGACAGTTTCAGACTAGGCGATACTTCGCGTTAAGTAGGGTGATAATTTCCAGGCAACCCGGGCGATACTTTCCAGGCAAGCGGGGTGATAGTCTTCCAGTGGCGAACTATCGCGCGATATTTTCTAGGACAAGGAGTGATATTGTTCCAGTGTCGTACAATTCTTGACCAATGAGTGCTAAAAATCTTAGTTTTAAGGGCAATTTGATCCAAATTTCAGTTTGAGGGTTATTTTTTCAATCTCAATCACAATGACAGTAGTATATTGATAGGTTTGCAAATAGTAGGTGATCAAACATGTCTTCAAACACTTGAAACAAGGGCAAAAGAAACCTTGCCAAGACAAGCAATTGTGATATCAAAATTAAAAAATCCTATGAACACTACCGTGATGTTGAATGTTCAAGAATGTTTACACGGGTATATCACAATGAGGACACTTCAAGCACTTTTTAGCCTAAAAAGACAATGGCTCAATACTTAACAACTTGGCCCACACTTGATGTCCCATCGCCTCACACAAAGTGGTTGCCCACAATAGATATTGGCTTTGTCATCGAAGTGCCAATGACACAACCAAAGGAACACAGATGGTGAGTAATCTTGGGGTGATCCGAGTTATTCCACTTGGATCAATCCTTGCACCAAGAAGCTAAGAAAAAAAATAGGGCGGCCTCTATCTATGGTTCTTACTAAGGGCTTCCATTCGTAGTACCCTTCTTGCTCCCCAAAGGGACTCCTTACCTTGCGGTAAGTAACGGACCTTGCGGCCACAAGAGTACCTTAAGCATTCTTGCTCAACACTTTTCTCATGGTCACAATCCGACAAGTACTCACTTCAAGTGAAGACAAGAACTACGTCTACTAAGGTTTTGTGTCCTTGATAGCCTTGAGTTTATAGTGGGTCGGAATAGCCGGCAAAAGGCTTGTCCCCACTTGGGTCATTCCTCTTGATTGCTCAAGAGCAAGCCCGCTAAAGGATTCTAAAGATCTAAACAAAGAGTGGATCAACTTATGAGGTTCAAGGTTTTTGTTTCACCACAAGGGTGAAGAGCATACTCCCCTATCTCAAAGTTTTCTCCCAAACACACCAAGAAAATGTTCAATTACTCTCTTGCTTTCAAAATCCAAAGATGGGTCAAGATTTTTGGTTCACCACAAGGGTGAAGAGCATACTTCTCCTACCACCCAAGAATTTTTACAACAAGATATTATGTTCCTATGAAATGAAACAACTAGTAATTTCCACACTTGAAATGAAATAAACAACAAGCACTTGATTGGGTTTTTATGCTTTGGGCAGCCCTACAAAAACCATTAGTAGCCCTTGTGCATTTGAAGCTTTGACATGCGTTCTTTTAAGAAAATAATCAAGCAATGAGAGCACCTACAAGCACAACTTGTTAGCCCCACAAGGTTAGCAAAATCAAAATCCAAATAAAATCTTTAAATTAAATCTATCTAACTATAGCAAACTAAACTAGCAAGCTAACTAGATCCAGATTCAGCAAGAAAGAACCAAAAATCAACTCACTGTCAGGTACAGGTGATAGTACAGTCACCAGAAATATCGCATGATACTTTACAGTATACTGGGTTGATAATATATTTCTGGGTGATACTTCGATGTACCTACAGGCGATAGTATGTCTCAAACAGTGCGACAAAATGTCTCAAATGGAGTGATACTTTAACTAGTAAAGTATCGCGCCACCATATGCAAACTATCACGCAATACTGGAAAACTATCGTGTGATAATCTAAGAATGAAAAACCTGAGAGCCGAAAATGAAGCTAAAATTTGATGAAAGTTTGACGGAAATGCAAAAAATTAAGGACAAAACAATAATGCTCTGCCCCACGGTGGGTGCCAAAAATGTACACACTCAAATGGTACATTTCTCTAAGTCATTACATCCAAGGGAATCCATGAAAGGGAAACCTTAGAAAGCAACCAAGAGCTCTCTATGTATGGAGTTGCAAGATTATTTTAAGTTTGCTCTCAGCTAGAGCTATTAAGCTAATGACCTTGCTAGTCAACCACACAATGAGAGATTCAAATGAAGACAAGGGCAAGAATGCCAATATCCCCAAGAATCATAATGAAATGCAATGCAATGCTATACTATGAATGAAAATGCAAGCTATGCAAGCTAAACTATGAAATAAAATATGCAAGCTATGCTATGAAAATGAGAGAACAAGTATCACAAAGCCTCCTAGTTAAGCTAGATGAAGTAATCTAAAGCATAAAGGAAACTAAGCTAATATGAAGCTATGAATACTATAACAATGCAAGAAATGAAACTATGATAGCATGTAGATGCAAAATCCAAGAATGCTCCAAATCCTCAAAAGCTCCAAAGTGACCTAGAAAACCTACAGCATAACATTAGTATTCAAAAAATGCATATGAAAATGAGGAAGAGAGCTCTTCTTTTATAGGAAATGAGGACCAATGGACGATAGAGATTAAGAGGAAAAAGATTTAATCAAGGGTGGAGCATCAAAGAGGAGCAATCCATGTGCACAAATATCCTCCAATGAGAAAATAAGAGTTGACTTTTGTGTCCATATGAGACAAAAACTATTTTTCTTCTTTTTATAAAATAAGAATAATATTTTATTTGTGCAACTTAGGATAAGAGGAAAAGGTGGGGGCTTTTTATTTAATAAAAGGGGAGGAAATATTCCTTTTAAATAAATAAAGACTTTAGGATAAAATGGTTAGCCCAAGGGATAATCGAATAAATGATAAAATAGGACTTGATCAAGGAAATTGATATAATTGATAAAATGCTGATTTTTGGAAATATTGATTCAAGGATTTGATAAATTGTTGAATGGGGGCCCAAAGTATAGGTGACCATTTTAGGGTGCATACACCAAGGAAACTCAAAAAGGAAATGAAAACTCCATTAGTCACCATGCCCTAATCAAGATTTTGGTTGAAAAATCTCTTAGGGATGTTTCCCCCATGTCATGGGAAGAATTTGTCCAAACCAAAACTTTGCGACCCCAAGTAAATCTTGTGGCCCAACCTCTAGAAGATGCAGTACAATCTTCCAACCCTATTGAAGAAGTAGCTATGAAAGAAAAAGAACCAGAATTACCACTAGAAAACCAACCTCCTGAACCTACTCCAGAGAGTAATGTACCCACTTCTTCCTCAAGAAAAGGAAAGCAAAAAGTTAGAAAAAAAATTCCCTAACTTAGAAGGAGAAATTTCAAACCCTGCAATTCAAGTTAATAAAACAAAATGGTCGAGTCCTACAATAACTACTCTTGCAGCATCTACTCCTGTAGCACATAAACCAAAAAGGTCTCGCCAACCTAAAACTACAGTGGTTTAAGGGGCAACTATGCGTAGAAGCCCTCGCATGAGAGGATAGGTGTCTCCACCTTCTCCTCAACACCCAGAAGTTCCAGCACCAAAACATGATAAAGAGCCTTCTGTTGAATATATTCTTGATGACTCCCCTACGCAGGAAGAATCCCATCATATGGAGGAGCCTCCTAATGAGCAAGAACCTAGCAGTAGCATGCCACAAAATGATCAAGGAATGCCTGAACCGAACCCTGAAGTAATGCAAGAGAGCATTCCTGTGAATGTTCAATCTACTCCTCCTCAGCATCTTGTATATTCTAATGTATCCATTATACCTTACCACTCAACGTGGTATTGACTTCTTTCAGTAGACTGTTAAGGAGAAGAAAAAGAAGGCTCAAATGCAAGAGTTCCCTTCATCAACAATTTAGTCTATCCTCTTTCATCTATACAACCATTTTATCTTTCAAAAAACATGGTGGAAGCAGGAAAGAAATCAAATGCAAAGGGAGATGTTTGAGAAGGATGAGGAGATTGAATCTCTCAAAGAGCAGCTAAGGAAATAGAAAGATCAAATGGACAAGGCCTTAAAACTAGCTGACCAGGTGATAGCTTGTAGACCACCACCTACAGTATATGATATTTTCTTAAAGGAGCAATTTCTTTTGTTCCAACTTATGATGACAATGAAAGACATTGATTTTGAATTCAAGTCGGCCCAAGAATTCTATGGTTTGTATCA
Source organism: Chamaecyparis obtusa (assembly GCA_027943335.1). NCBI lineage: Eukaryota > Viridiplantae > Streptophyta > Pinopsida > Cupressales > Cupressaceae > Chamaecyparis > Chamaecyparis obtusa. The sequence continues at coordinate 358,222 of BSBK01000073.1, forward strand.
GACTCTTTCATCATGGCAACAAAATCTGTTATGTGAGTTTTATTTGCACAATTTTATTATCCCACATGAAACAGAGTGGAATCCTCTACTCTATATAGGGGACATTCACCTAAGGGCCTTGATGTCATGGATGCATAATGAGATAATTTATGACAAGTAGTTGAACACCTACAGGGATCTAGAGAAATCTGAGCCTTTTCCATTAAGGGATGAGTCACATAAGCCTGATGTTCTTTTGAGGGATTGGCTCAATTTGAGTTATGGGAGACCAAAGCCAGAAATCAGGGAGAAAGTATTTGCATTGAGGGATAAAGTTTATAGAGATTATCAGACATTGCCCAATTTTACAGCCTAAAGAGCTCTTTCAAGAGTTAGAAGTAGGTGGAACAGATTGCTAGAAGCTTTCATAAAAGTAGAACCACATAGCCCAATTAATTATGAAGCAGCTGTCCACAGAGTGGCTAATTACATGAAGTTGGGATGACAACCCAGAAGGGAATTATGGATGCCATTATCCTTCTAGCCACCTACACTCTTTTGGCCCCTATATGACATCAGTGCTACTAGACTGGATCAGTTGGTTGAGGAGTATCAAGAAGATTACTTGGAATGCACAAGGGGGTTCTACTACACTTTCAAAAGTGGAAAGAAGGGAAAGATGACCATTGGTGATTTCAAGACAATAGCAAGGAAATACAATGCTTGAGGAAAAGCATTCTATTAGTAGGGGGCAGATGATGAGTCTAATTATTGCCTCAATTTTGTTATGATCTTTATATTTTGTTGATACTTTGACAAACATTTCAAAGACATTTTATTACTTTTGCTTATGTGAACCTATGCCAAGTATAGCTAAAGCCACAAAATCTATGGGTAGCTTGAGTGATATGTTTTGCTGACTATTATAAATATAATGCAGTACTTCATATAATTATTTCAAGCTGTGTTCTAACATTTAAGTAGGAGTTGAAAATGTTGACTTGCATATGTGTATTGAATGTTACTAACCTTTTAGGTAAATACGGAGCGGTATGAAGAGTGGCACATCTTCATTAAAGAAGGAGGGTTAGAAGACCAACCATGGCGGGAGAATCCAGCACGATTCTGATGGATATGTCAAGATTTGAAGGGCTTGTTGTTCCAGAGAATATAGGGAATTAGTTCTTCTATATTTCCTCAGAACTATTATTCTATTGTCAGCAGTAATTGTATTATGTCATGGTTTTTTTATCTCCTCCATATTTGGTGAGGTTTAATGAGACTTTTTTGTTATGTTTTCAATAAGCATCAATCCTTGATATAAAGGGATTTTTACTGATTTAGTAGGTAATGAAGAAAGATAGAATTATGTATTCAGTATAGTGGAAGTTTCTCTATTTTGTTCTTCATGAGTTATTCAGTTGTTATGTAACCAGTTAAGAAGAATTTAATGGGAGAGTGATTTTGGATTATCTCTTGTGTTGAATAGTTAGCAGAAGCTAGCCAAGGGAGCCCACTTGGAAGGTGGATTAGATTAAGTTAGAATAGATTTACTTCCTGTACTTTTCCTATTTTCAAATAGAGTTACTATTTTATTCCTGCAGCATTGCCACTATGGTTATTCCTACAGCATTTGCAGAAATGGGTATAGTGAATGTTTTGAGTTGTTAGATAGGCTTAGATTCATTTCATAATTTTTATGCAGTAATTCCATTCAATAGTCAAGTGTGTTTACTTTCCTACAGCAATAGCATAGAATCCTTTCATGCATTTTATCTTCCTATAGCATAGGTGTTATGACTCCTAAAGGAACTTAGTGCACAAATTGTACTGTCCCATTTCAAGTCTACATCCCTCGGTTGACAATCTAATGCATTTCATGATGGGGATAGGTAATCCGTAGCATAGATATATTACCCTTAAGAGAGACAATGACATGATTATCTCTACCTATTGTGAGACTATCCATAATGCTTGATTATTGAAGAAAAAAAGTTGCATTTTCTATCAGGATTATTGTGTGTTCATTTTTTCACTGTGTGAATTTGGTCACTTCATGTTTGGACATCTTCTATGGGGATTCTCCGACCATGACTATGTCATAAAGACTCTAAGGATTTAGGAATAATAATAACATGTGTTACTCAAGATCTCATGTTTCACATTTCCTCTTTGGGAAATGCCAAGGAAGCTCGGGATAAACTTTAAGATTTGTATGGTAAAGTGGATGAGGATAAGGGATTCACAATTCAAGAAAATCTTCTCAAATTATATCCTAAGAACTTTGATACAACTCAATATCTCATCAAAAAATCTAGTGATTTGAGAGCACAACTTATGGATTGTGGTATCACCATCAAGGGACACAAGACAAAATAAGAGAAATATCAATACAACTCCTCACCCCAAGGAAACAATAAGGGGAAATAAAACAAGGATTTTCTCACTTGTGCATATTCCAAGAAGAATGGACATGAATAAAATCATTGCTAGAATAAAGAAATAGATGAACTCAATAATCTTTTTATGAAGAATCAAATAAGTCTACCTTTAAGAATGACTACTTCATCCTCTTCTTCACATTCAGATTTTGGTAAAGGAAAGGATCACAAAAAGGATAAGGGAAAAGGTCAAGCCTTATTTTCTACTTCAAGTTATGATTTAGGGAGATGGCTTCTAGATCAGGGGCTTCTCATCATATGGAATCTTCATAGTTCATGTTTTCAACATTTGAGCATGGGTGGTTGATCATGCATCTCATTTATACTACTTTACAAACTTTTCTCATGATGATGATAGTGATTCTTCAATAGATTTTGAGAACACTTCCAGTGTTGATTCATACTTTGAGGAGGACTTTGGCTACTTGAACTTGGGTATTCTCACATGTGATCAAGTTCTTGAGCCATCCATTCCTTCTCCTCCTATTGAGACTACTACTCTATCTCCTAATGATTCTTTCATTCATACAACCATGGGTTCAAGTGATTCAATGTAGTAGGATATTCATTGTCTTCTAGTTATAGTTCTATGGAATGACTACTTGACAACCATTGCGGGTTCATTTGTGGAGTCCTACATTGTAGATTTGGGACACATTATTGATGGCATTCATGTTCTCTTTGATGAATAAGATCCTTCTTCAGTTACTGTGAGGGAACATGTTGACCCTCATCTTCATTCTCCACTTGATCATTCTTTCGAGGTTGACATTATTGTGGATACTTTGATACAATAGTTGGAGGAGGTCACTTTATCTTCAAAGGAGAAACTTGAGTCTTTGAGACATGTTCTACATTCATCCTTAGTTGATCCTAACTTTTCTTTTTCAATAGTGTGGCCAAGTACACATGATTTGGAGGAGACACCTTTTAGTATTGACATGGAGACACTTGAGAAAGTTTTGGAGATTCTATTCATTTTTAGGTTTCTTCCTATAGATTAGGGAGGCTTCATACATGCACCTTTGGTTTTTTTTCTTCCTAAGAGGAGGAACGTTGTTAGACACTCATGGAGCAGTTTCTACATTGATCCTGGAGCATCTACCACAAGTGTGCAATCTACATTGAGGGGGGATACTTGGTCTCTCTTCCACTTTTTCTCTCCTATATGGGGATTCTTGATTGTATATACATGATGTATGTTGTAATGAGGGGATCTTTAGTACTCCATCCATCCATGTATCTTGTTTGATTTTCATCTCTCTTTTTTGGGGAGGGTATTTTCCCATGTGTTTTTCCCTCTTTCTCTTCTTTATGAGAGATTGCATTATATTGCATGTATTTTGCACTTGCATATTGTACATGGGTACCTAACATGACCTAGTAGCCACGACCCATCATGCATTTTCATATAGCCTTGTGAGCTTAAGTGCATTCCCCTAAGTTGCACTTAAGGGGGGTTGTTGGTGTAATTAAATATTCCTAATTACACTTAAGTTTACTTAGGCTAATGCACTACATAGTAGTTTTTCATTGAGACATCTGGGAGTTTGCATTTTATTTTAGCACATGGTGTAGGAGAATTTCCACTTTAAGTGTGAGATCCACCTTTAGTACTCTTATCACATTATTATCCTCTCATTGTTGCACATACTTTGTTATACAAAGGAGAATGATCCACCTTTGGTGGACATGTGATTACACGGTGTCTAGTTGATAGGTTATCATTTGCATCTCTCTTAGTTATCATACATTGCCTTTACATTCAGGCACATCTTCATTGTACTTAATCAATTAGGCATTCTTCAATGTATTTCATTGTTGATCAATATTAAATCAATCATTTGATCATATCATTT